>CM076576.1:468196354-468610038 GCA_034641835.2 Pinus albicaulis
CACTAAGAGCTCCTACAAGAAAATGCACTCGTTTAAGATTCACATTAGACTCCAAGAATAAATAGATACATTTGGTTAGGAATAGTAAAACAAATCCCTAAATAATAAGAATTGAATGACTAAGAAAAAACTTAATCATAACTACGTAACAATATACCTAATCTCCATTAATTCTAACAGTTATAAAGCTAAAGTAATGAGCCAAAATATTCTTCCTCCAAATATAACTAGCTGCAAAGCCAACTCACACTGACCTATCTATATAAAACATAGAGCTACAACCACGAGAAACAGATGTCCATCATCAAATTCCCATTATCCATCAGCAAGAAAATACATGGCAATTTTTTGGGTCATTCGTGATGATGTGAACAGAAT
Source organism: Pinus albicaulis (assembly GCA_034641835.2). Lineage (NCBI taxonomy): Eukaryota > Viridiplantae > Streptophyta > Pinopsida > Pinales > Pinaceae > Pinus > Pinus albicaulis. The sequence continues at coordinate 468,196,733 of CM076576.1, forward strand.
AACCAGCGCCAATGATGTTTATGCTCCGTTCCCATCCGTGATAGTGGGATGAATGACATGTATCCCACTACTCGATACGCAACAATGCAATAATTAATATAACCAGTATAATGTCGAAAAGAGTTTTCTTTTGTCCATGGCACATTAATGACATTATTGCACGGTGTTTTCTTCCGGTCATAACTTCCATTTCTTATCGGCAGATGCGACATTTTTAATTAGTACACTGTATTCAAATTATTCGGTTAAAGAAATGTTAAAATGCTGGTTTATATGTTTAAAGCTATAATTGGTTTATATGTTTAAAATTATAATTTTATGTAACTGTAGTTTAAAATGGTGTTATTTTTAATTTAGTGGATCTTTTTCCCCATTAAAATTTATAATTTTAATCATCTTTATATGTTTGGTCAGAATGATACTCCAAAAGATTAAGATTAATATTTATTAATATTGATTCATTTTTAAGTAGCGTGAGTCTAGAAATCTCTTAAGTGCAAACAATTTTTAGAGTGTAAAATTTAAAAATAAGAGTGTATTTTTATATAGTGGTTATCTCTATATACAATGTTTAATTTTCCATTGTTTCAATTGTATTTTTGAATGTTATATAGATTACATAAATCTTTGTTAGATTTAATAGAAAATTGAAATAAAATTATAATACAAAGAGATTACTTCAAAAGATTTAACCATATATATTTGTTTTTCCAATTGTTTTATATAATATATATACACATTTTCTTTAAATAGAAAACAAAATATGCATAATTAACCTTAAAATATTTTACATAACATGTGTATTGAGAAATTTTACCTATGAACTACATTGTTCATATTAGAATATTTTTTTATTAATATATTTTTAAATATACTTCAATATATTAAAATATTTTATTGATAACCCAAACTAAAATTTCTTATTATTAATAATATTTTTAAATGTCACGTATTAATTTGATATTAAAAATTAAATCAATTACACATTTCCATATTTTATATTTTATTTTTAAATATTTAATTACATTTTTTTGTTTACACATTGAATATTCTATTATATAAAATATTAAAATATTTCTTTTTAACATGAATATTTTTTTTAACATTTTCATTCTATATATATGAAATTGATAAAAGTTAAATTAATTTAAATAAATCTTCAAATTGTTTATTTATATTTTTTAATAAGTATAAAGCTTAAATATCTTACTCACATTTTTTTAACATCCAGATACTTTCTTTTTTTAAAGTCGATATGAATTTATATTATATCATCTCTTTTTTCCACTTATTTTTACTTTTAATGAAATTATATTATGGTATGTGGATTTTGAGATATGATGCTTTATTATGCTTTTTATTCAGACTAACTAAATAGACATATTATTTTTATTTTTTTATAATATAAAAGATTGTTTTTATATTTAGAGAATACTTCATTTATATTTTCAGAAAGACTCTTGTCAACTCTAGATTGAGCATGGACAAAATCACACAACCATAATAGACTGTGCCTCTTGTACAATAATTATAATTTTAATGAAATGACTTTGCCTATTTTGAAATTATATTTTATAATTTTAATTTAATGTTCATTACTTAATAGGTAAATGGTAAGGATTTAACCTTACAAAGTATTCATTGAATAATTTTATTGGTCATCTAAAATAAAGAGTTTAGTTATTTATCTAAAAGGTAGTTACGAGTTATTGACCTTTCAATTTAATTAAAAAAATGTTATGAAATTAAGTTAAAATAAAATATATATAAAATATTTTGACTATAAAATGTGTTATGGTTGTTTTGACATGTGATATTGATATGCCATATTATTGGCCCATAGTATTATAACAAAACCATGCTATAATAGAGATGAATATTTCTATCTTGGCTATAAGCCACTTCCAATATTTGATGAGGTAGGAATCAGGTTTTAAAATGAACCCGAGGTATTTGAAGGGGTCCTGGAGGGATTTGATTTCAAAGTTCAGAATTGTAACAATCCTTCCCAATTCCTCTCGAGAGAGCCCAGCTGAAGTCAATGAAGATTTTTTCTCGTTTATGCGGAGCCCTGTTGCTTTCAGAAAAAGATCAAGCATTTCCTTAAGGCAGTGATAGCCTTCAGGACTCTCATTACTAAAGAGGAGAATATCATCTACAAACAACAAATGAGTAACCCATAGGTTTACTGCCACTTCTATTCCTCTTAGGTCACCTTCCCTCTTTGTTGCATGTAACATTAGACTCAGACCTTCAGTGGCTAGCAAGAAGAGAAGAGGGGAGAGAGGGCATCCTTGCCGAAGGCACCTTTGAGGTCTAAAAAAACCTGAGGCCACACCATTAATCAAAACATCAATTGAGGAGGATGTGATGCAGCTCATGATCCATCTAACAAAATCAAATATGAAACCCAGATGTGTCAGAAGGAGTCTTAGATACATCCAGCTAATTCTGTCAAAAGCTTTAGATAGATCGATCTTGATAATAACACCTGTTTTCCTGTTTTTATTGAGGCTATGAAGAGTTTTTTGAGCCACCCCCACTACTTCATGGATTCATATTCCATCCAAAAATCCAAATTGCTTAGTTGAAATATTCTTGGAAAGGAAAAGTTTCATCCTGGAAGCGATCACTTTGGCTATGAGCTTGTAGATGCAGGTACACAAGGAGATAGGGCGAAACTCAGCAAAGGTAGAGGGATGATCGGATTTGGGAATGAGAGATAGGAAAGTTGCATTGAAGGGTTGATAAATGGTTCCAGAGAGACAAGATTCCTCAACCACTTCCACCAAGTCATCCCCTAGGCTTTCAAAGAAGTGTTGGAAAAATTCAGCCGTCCAACCATCAGTGCTCGGCTTTTATCCTTCTGCATTGCTTTCAGAATATCCTCCACCTCTTCTTTTGTGACAGGTTCCATAATATTGTCATTACCTTCTTCATCAATATAACGAGGAAGGAAATGGGCCACCTTGATGACTTCAGCTATGGAGGCTTCCTCCGGGGCTCTAAATAGGTCTTTGAAATAATTTACCCCTAAAAGGGCAATATCTTCAAAATATTTTTCCTTCTCTTGATTGTCCTTCAATATTTCCCAGATGGTGTTGACGTTTTTCCTCCCTTTGGCATAGTTCTTGAAGAACTTTGTGTTTTCATCCCTAGCTTGGAGCCAGATTGCTCTACTTTTAAGGTGCTAACTTTCCTCTCTGAGTTAGAGAATCTTCATCCTGGCGGTTTCCAATTCTCTGATCTGGTTCCTGGACTCTTGGGAGGAGTATCCTGCACCTTCTGGGGACTCAAGATAGTCCAGTTCTTCATTAACTTGTCTTAATTCCTCCTCTTCCTTTCCTTTTTCTCCCGATACCATTCGTTAGTCGTTGTTTTCATCCTCTTGAGATTATCCATAAGATGTTGGCTACCGCTTACAGATCCCCTAAGGTTCCCTTTCCTCCATGTAACGTGGAACAAGGAGTTAAAGTATTCATCCTTTAGCTAAGAGGAGTTAAATTTAAAAGGGGTTCCTGGTTTTTTTATTCCTCCCAAGACTTCCAGAAGGATTGGGGGATGATCCATCATGCCTCCTTCCCCAACCCAATGCCTGAACACAGGGACTCTTTCCACTAGATCTTCACCCAGGAGAAAGTAGTCAAGCTTTTTAGCAATCCAGGCTTCCCCCAATCTTCGGTTCCTCCAGGTTAGCCTAGGTTTGATTAGGGTGGCATCCACCAGTCGAGAGGCTACTACTGGAGTTTCAAATGGCTCTCTAGAGTGGGCATACTAGTTCTGATTAAATTAGTAGTAATGGCCATCCCTGTTTACTGGGCTAGTCTGTCTTGGGTCCCTAAATCTATTCTGACCTCGATTAACAAGATTTGTAGCAGATTCCTCTGGGTTGGGTCAAAGGTGGAACATGTGACCCCTTGGGTGGCTTGGGAGAAAATAGTGAGACCAAAAGGCTGGGGTGGTTGGGGACTTAAAGAACTCTTTTCCTTCTAAAAATCCCTGGTATCTAAGCTTGCTTGGAGATTAATCACTATAGAAAATTTTTGGACCTCTGTAGCCAAAAGGAAATACATTGACCCAAATCCAATCCTAGAATGGTTGCGTTGCCCCAGAAGTCTTCAAAAAACTCCTCTATTGTATGGAAGGCTAGTCTAGCTTCTATTAAGGTCATAGAACAGGGGTTGTCCTAGCATGTAGGAAATGGATCCAGTGTTAGATTGGGCCAAGATCCGTAGGTGGGCTGCTCGGGGAATTATTCTTTATCAAGAGACCTTATAACCTCTTTGGACAATAGAGGTCTCACTTGTCTTAATCACATTACGGATCATGCAAACCCCACTGTTTGGAAGCGAGAATGGCAATCAGGGATTTCCCTCCAGTTGGAGGCAACATCGATGAGGGAGTGGGAGAACTACATTCTGGACCTTCAAAACTCTAACGTTAGAATTCAAGATAAACTAGATGAGCTTAGATGGGTCCACTCTCAGTCAGGGCTCTACTCCCCAAAAATGGGCTATAATTGTTTGAAGGATCAAAACGGATGGGAGGAACCTCAGTGGTGGTCCAAACTGCTATGGAAGCTGAAAGGCCCGGCCAAGTCAAAGTTGTTCTTCTAGTGCATCCTTCAGAAAAAGGTTCCTACGTGGAACTTCTTTCAAATAAGGGGGAAAATTGGCCCTGGATGGTGCTCACTTTGCAAATATAAGTTGGAATCGATGCAACATGTCTTTCTCACTTACCCCTTCAACATAAGTCTATGGAATGAAACACTGTGCTTGATCAAGATCCCATTGAAGTGGGAAGGACAGGAGGTGAAGGATGCATGGAAAAGGTGGTGGCAGGAAGCTCCAAATGATAGTCTCCACACAGTCCCTCTTATATTCGCTTGGGGTAGTTATATAGAAATGAACCAAGTGATTTTGAAATATTCTCTCTTTCCTATCTGTAAGTTGGCATCTGAAGGTGCTTCCATTTTTTATCATATCCCAATCCCCGATCAGACCCAACATGTTAGAAGAATTCAGCAGGAACACATCAAGAGAGACATACCCTGGGCATACTTTGATGGAGCATCTAACCCACAGAGTAGGTGCGGTGTTGGGCTGGTTATCCACTTTCCTTCAGGAAATATCCTCAAATCCTCTATAGGCTTGGGGCAAGGGAATAATAACTATGCAGAACTCAAAGCCCTTCATCACCTCTTAATCTAGATTTCCCTTCTAAACATAAGCGTGGTCTAGGTTTTCGGGGATTCTATGAATGTTGTAAAGTGGTTCAATGGGTCCCCAAGTTGTAAAAATTATATTCTTTTGCCTCCACTTGAAGAAATTAATTGCTTGAAACTTATTTTTACTAAGATTTTTGTTTGCCATATCTACAGGGAAAGGAACCACGATGCAGACCGACTTTTTAAAGAAGGCGTTGAGTAAGCTATGGGGTCTTAGATAGCGATGGAATTGGCTGATGGGCTCGTTCAAGCCATTGATCAGCCTGTTTTTTCTTAAAACCTCTTGGGTTTGTTCGGATGTGTCCTTGCAAGTTGTAATTATTTTGTTTTTGCTAAAAACTACATTATACTCTGTTACTATATACTCTCAAACTTTCTCTTTGACCTTGAGCTATTTTTCTCTTTGACGAGGCTCAGGACTAGATATTTTCCCTCTTTTCTGACTATTTTTGGATAGGAACTGGTATAGTGTCAACTTCTAGTCTCTCTTTTCGGACAGTCGTACCTGCCCCCCTCTGTTTCGGGTGTTTTTTTTTATAGAAAGCCCAGGAGGAGGGAAGGGATGAGAAGGTTTCACCTTTTTGTGGATAAGGCTGGCTGATGGTCCTCTAATGTTTATATTTACCATCATAAATTTATGTTAAGTAAGGATTTATGAGTGATTAAATATCTTCAAGTTCAAACTTCCTAAGAGTGTAGAATACAATGAGTTATTTTCATTGTTTAAATTGTATTTTAGAGTGATCAAATTTCTTGATGTTCAAACTTCTTTAGAGTGTAAAATACAATGAGTTATTTTTCACTGTTTAAATTGTATTTTTGAATGCTAAATAAAGTATATATAAGACCAAATAAATGTTTTAACCATACAAACTTGATTTTTTCAGGATATGTACATAATTTTTTTTAAATGATGTATGATGTATACACAATTGACATTGAAATAAAATATTTTACATAGCATGTATATAGAGACATTTTATGACAGAAATTATAATGGTTTTTTTATTATTAATATATATTTTATGACACAAATTAAAATGTTTTTTATTATTAACATATTTTGAACTATATTAATTAGTATTAAAATATTTTATCAATAACCAAATTATAATTTTTAAACATATTACTCACACATTTCATTTAATTCTAATTACTTCACAACATATTCATTTTTTTGAATAGGCAACATTAATTTTCTATTTTGAACACAATTTTAATTTTTTTTTTAATTTTTATTTTTTTTAAGGGAACAAGCATACTAAAAAACTTACACATCCTCTCATATTTTAAATCCTCTTAATAGGAACCAATAAACTTTGTTTTAAATCTGCGCTCGGTCGTGACAAATACCTAGGAGAATTGGATTTCCAAGTTGTTCATGAACATATCGGATGTGAGACTGTAATGACCTACCCTTACCTAGATTATGAAAAAAACCCCATAGTCTATATGTACTCTTATTTTCTTAGTATATATAAGGAAAAATTAGAAAAAAAGGCATAAACATTTGAAACTAGACATTATAGAATTGTTTAATCAGGGTATTAGATGGATGATTGAGTTAGATATCCCAAGGTTTTTCCATTGTCGGGATGGTTGGTCGAGCACCCTATAGCTTGAGGTCTGAAATGATCTTGAGGATAGCGTCAACCTCATCCTCCAAGCGTGATATTATTTTTTGTTGAGCCACAATTATGTCCAGGGTGTTGCAATTAGAGGCCCTTTTCTAGTATAACATGGCATGCATGTTATAAATTTTAGAACTGATAGTTGCATGCTCTTTTTTTCAGTGGTCACATATAGATGAGGTTGAAGTGTCAGAATTTGATGAAATTAAATCCATGGGAGGGGCACACTAAAATCACAGTCAAGAGACAAATCAAAGAGAAATTGGGGAAATATTAGAGAAAAGATGTAGGTGTCTAATAAACTTCCCAATACTTAGTAGATTTCAGCCATATAGCTAGATAGCAAAAGTAAAAATTGTAAATGAAAATATAAAGATAAAACCTAGAGGGGAAAGGCATACCACTATCAATGGCGACTCCCTGCCTCTGAAAAAGCTATGAACTCAGATAAAAAATATATTAGAGTTGTTCCTTACTCTCACAAGGCCAAAGGAATATAAAATTGAAATGTTTACCTTATAGCCAGAGAGAGCAAGAAAGCAAATCACCCAATTGTAATGGTGCTTTACCCATGAATATAGCTCATAAAAAAATAAGTCTTGAGGAGTAACCTAAAGCTTAACGTTCAACTTCCAATTCCTCCAATATTTGGACACCACTCTTCCTATAGAATCTTCCCTTTTCCAATTTCTTAGTGGATATTAGAACCAAAACCACCTTGTTTACAAAGAGTGAATAATGATGTGTGTCTTCTCCTCAATTCATTTAGAATTCAATCCAATATCCAAATACGATATTCCAATTCCACATTATGGGTTGTAGTGTTCTGAGGCAGTGCAATAATCACACATCTAACTGAGAAGCCACCTTCATTATATGTCACGAGCTCAAGATTAAGAGGCGGTCTAATATTCACCAATACGATTAAATGAGGCACACTGGTAGAGATGAAACCTTGGTAAATCATGAAATATTACATAAGGGTGAGTCTGATCCATGCAGTGGCCATTAATTGTGGCACACTTGCATGAGTTTGGCCCCTAAAATATGCCACGTTTGGTTGGAGGGAGGCCTCCCTTATAACCATTCTTGCATGTGAAAAACTAAAGTTGTGCATAAATATATCATATGAAGCAAGGGAACATGGGAAGAGTCCGGATAGGGAGGGGGTGAAACTGAATGGGAGGGGATGGAATCAGGGTTGTTAGGGAGTAAACGATGGGAATATTTAGGGAATAGTAACATAATCCTTGATACCATTTATATCAGTTTTACATTCACTAAAAAGACAATCCTTATGAGTGAGGAGATTTTCTTCAAAATTGAGGATTCTATGTATATGAATGGATGAGGAGTTGGAGAAACATTGGAGGATAGCTATGATTCATTGAAACCTTTTCTTTTTTTCTTTTTTTTGGAAGGGTGTCGTTTCTCAAGTGCTGAATAATAAGGAAACAGTCTCCCATAATGGTAACGTAATAGACACCTCGGTGGTAAGCTATTGTTAAACCGAAGTAGATACCATACATTTCTACATTTTCATTGGATTTTTTTCCAAGTACCCACGAGAATTTGTCCACAATTATTCCCTCTGGATTTAGTAATATCCCTCCCCCTCCTGCTGCCCTTAGAAATTATAACAAAATCTATTTACAAGTCAATAATCTCAATGATAAACTAAGAATAAATCTTCATGGTTAAGAATTTTTTAAATGTATACATGTTTAAGTTATATGGTAATTTAATAATAATAATAATAATAATAGAAAATACAACTATAATCTAGTTAATTTATGAATTTTTGTAATCATGGAAATGTGAGATGCACCATGAAGTAGGCAAGTGCATATCATAATTTGATGTCAATGGTTTATCAACCATTGAATTTTTGTGTCTCTGCAAGTTATGTGGATAATATTTCTTTGTTAAATATTGGAATGTTATTTTTAATTTTTATATAAATCTTTATTTTATGATAATAAATGAAAGATGATAGTATATTGTTTTCTCTTCTACATCAATGGAATTTCAAATAATATCTCTCTAGCATTTCTAAATCCATGTTATCTTTTTACATTTACCTATTAAAACTATGAAATTACCATGAAAATACTATGAAATTACCTTTGTATCACATGGATAACTAGGTTTATAAATATCAATTACAATTGCACATGTGGTTGTGGTAGTTATAAAAAAAAAAGTTAATAATGTTTAATTTTAGAGCACCCATATAAATTAAATAATTGGGAAGCCACATAGGTAACATAATTTTAGAGTCTTTAGGTTGCTAAGACCTTTTCTAAGTAGAGAATTTTGTAAATAAAAACTTATAAAAATAGGAGCTTGAAACACATCCACGTGAGAATACAAAAAATACTACTAATGTTGCAAGGAAAAAACCAACAATTGGGAAGAATCTCCACACATTAGCCCTATATGGTCACTATCCTCATATGAGGAGAAGGAGATATTGGATAATCCCCTAGCTACAATGTTCAACTTGTCTTCAGTACTATAAATGTTTTCCTCCATCTCTATCAATCTACTAAAATTCTTATATTGAGCCTTCATCTACCTCCCTATGCCTGCTTGATGTCATTATCAATGAAGTGATGGGATATTTTTTAAAAAACATTTAACAAGGTTATTAAACACAATATTCACCTTCACTTAGATCTTTCTAACTTGTAAATATGTGTTTTTATAATAATATCAACCAATATCATTTCTTATTAATACCATATGTCATAAATACCATTACTCATATTCATATTACATTTTTATATAACCTTTTTCAAATGAATCAATTTAAAAAATGAATTCCTTGTAATGACCCCTAGATGGGTCCACTTGAAGGGACCAAGTCTTTTCAACACATAGAGACTACCCCTCATGGAACCAAGCAGAATTGAATCTACCCCTCATAAGGGTCAAAGACTTCGCTGATCTTCAACCAATTCAACTATCCATCAAAGCTTAAAATGGGCTAACCACCTTTTAGATAGATTCTAACCTTTGATATGTTACTTCTATTAAAAAATTGCCAAATTAAATCTCTACCATTTACCTAATTGAGACAGGAGGCTCATTCTACAGCCTAGTATGAGGGGATGTGTAAGTTTGTTTGTTCATCCGTGCCCATTTAAAATAAAAATAAAAAATGATAATTATGATCAAAATAGAATTTAATGTTGGTTATAATTTAAAAAAATGAATTTGTTGTAAAGTAGTTAAAAGTTTAAAAAAATGTGTGAATCAAATGTTTAAATCTTATACTTTTCAAAAATATTTCAACAAGATATTTAAACAAACTATTTGAATATCTATGTTAACTAATTAATGTAGATATTAACTTCATATATATCTATATATAGAAAAAAAATAAGTTTTTATGGTTAAAATTTTTGTTTGGTCCTATATATATTCTATTTAGCATTCAAAAATACAATTTAAATAAAGAAAAATAACACATTGTATTTTTCAGTCTAAAAAAGTATGCACGTGAAGAAATTTGATCCATCTCGGCTCCTATTAGATCCGTGCTTAAGATGGATCTATGCTAGTAATTAAAATTAATTAAATAAAATATCCAAAAACCCTTTTTTCAAATTTTAAATCTATACACACCTATCAATAAAGTAACACAACTATAATGAATTTCAAAACCTTCTACAATTATAATAATCACCTTTTTTCCATTCAACTGAAAGTCTATCTGGTTTTGAGATGCCGATGGTTAATGGAAAAAAAAAACTGAAGCTCAAATTTGTTGTCTTTGTAGTGAAAAATGTGATAATCCTTATGAGACTGCGATATGCCAATAACTACAGAGTTGAAGCCATGATATTCCATTAATCAAGAAGTTGTTGTGCAGTCCACTATAATTTCCACCAAACATAATATTTAATTTAACTTTTGTTCGACCTTTATGGTTTTATCTAATGCCTAACCATCTGCGGATTGCTTAGCATGAGAAATTTTGGCTTGATCCCTGTGAACACTCTATTAGTTTCAATACTTCTATAGATCGCTCACATGAACCATGTTTCTCATTATGGACACTATTTTTGTTTCAATACTTTTATTGATCACTTAATCGATACATTTTTTAAATTAAAACATTTTTTGTTTAGTGCAGAACAATATCATGCCTCACAGGCTACAAATTTCCTACCTTATTACTTAAAAAAAAGGCAGAAGATAGCTTTCTTGTCTACAAGTTAATAGCACAACCACATTAAAAATATTAATGTGGTTGGTATAGGCGAAGCCTTCATTTGTATCTACCATTGATAAATATGTAACTATAAAAATAATAATACAAAAGAAAATCAAAATATTATTATTATCAATTTTTTTCCCATGGAAAAATCATAATTTTCATTAATATTGAAAATTACATGTTGTATATGCATTGCATATGCATTTTTGTGATTGTGTTCACACCATATAGTTCATCAAAAATAACCCCCGGTGGGGTGTAAATCATAGAATTATTGAAAATAATTACAATAAATACAATATTTTAGTTCAGGTATATCATGATCCTGGTCAAAAACTGTGAAAATCATTGTTGTTGATCCTCAAAATCAGGCTGATCCATGAAGGGGCGTTGATAGTAGTTGCAGTGATGTGTGTCGATCTCTTCTTCTATATGCCAAAAACCCTTTGTTGGATTGTTTCCGCCTTGGAAAGCTTGTTGTAAATGCAATTGTGTTCCCTGTATATGTGAGAACATAAGATGGATGAGAATTGAGACTTCAAATGCCAGAGATCTTCCAATATAGCTTATAGTGTGTGTACATGACAAGATGCAGATTTATTGAACCTGTTAATGATAATTTTAGAATCTCAAAACACTTGTAGATGGTGAATATCATGCTCCAAAGAAAATTGAAGAAGGTGGCAAAGTGTAATAAGTTTAGCATAATTGCTAGTTCTAGATCCCAGACCCATCTTAATTTTATAAGAGTAATGAAGTGAAATGTGAAGGAGAGCACCACCCCCGCATCCAGTGGGTTGTGCTGAGCTGTTGAAGTAAGCCCAAGGTTTGTCATGGTTAATTTATTTGGGGATGATGGTTGTAGGAGGTCTGGGTGGATCCTCGTCCGGAATGCAAGAGTACATGGAAATAATTTTTGAAGAGATCAAATGCTAGTTGGGATATCATCCTTAAATATAGAGGCATTTCTGGCCAACCAGATTTCCCAATAGATGAGGAGAGGTAGGTTTCTTGATTTAAATAGAAAGATAGAATTTCACCAGAGTTTCCAAGCCTCCTCTAAGTTCAGCACATGCCATTGCAGGTTGATGCCAATTTCATAGAGGAGGGATGTCCAGAGAGCAATGGTGGATTGACAATGGATGAAGAGGTGATCAATAGATTCAAATTAATTTTTGCAGAAAGTGCGCCAAGAGGGACCATGTATGGATCGCTTGTGTAGGTTATCCAAGGTGGGAAAAATATATTTTAGAGAGCACCAAATCAAAATTCTGGTGCATGAGGGTGCCCTATGAGGTGCCACCACCAGTCATGTCTATGTGGAAGATGATTCGAGTATATGGGCAGGTATCCTTCCTTTGGTGTATAGATACCATATTTTGTAGAGGCCTAGATAATTTCATCATTCCCCTATGCCAATGCGAATGTGACATTCAGCTAATGTAGCTATATATGTCTGCCAAGCTTAATGCATTGGCCCCGGTAGTCGAAGCTGATTGGCAGATTTCCATCCTTGCAGATAGAGGGTCGAGGACTGTGGGCCCTCAATCCGTGCTATAAAATGAATGCCTTTCTCTGTCAGGTGATTGATTATTTCGTCAGGTAGTAAGTGCACATTCCCACTCCTAGACCAGGGATCGATTCCAATGTGTGTTTGATTCCCAGATATGTTTCTCTAGGTCAGTCCATTTCGAATGTGTGGGAGTGATGTGATGACAGCCTTCCATACAGATGAAATGTTTCGATGTCTCCAAGTGGGTTGTCGAATCAAGTCTATGATGTTCATAGGCCGGATGTATTTCATATAGACCTAGTGCGTGCAGAGATTCTTGGATGTCATTATCGTCCATCCCATTTTTGCAGCAAGGGAATTTGTGAATATATCAAGGTTTTTTAAACCCCATCCCCCCCATTTTCTGGGGAGGGCTATGCTAATTATTATTTCTATATAATAATTATTTCTTTATAATAATAATTATTTTATATTAAATTTTATTTATTATTTAAAAAAAATATATGTAATATAAATATGAACCATAGAAATATGAACCCTTAGATTAATAATCACGGGGAACTAATATTATAAACCCAAGAAAATAATAAAACCAAGGGGTTAATACTAAAACCCCAAGGGATTATAAACTCAAGGGAATAATATTAATCCAAGGGATAATAAACCCAATGGATTAATACAAAAAAACCCAACGGTTTATATTCCCTTAGGCTTTAAGTATTAATCCCTTGGGTTTATTAGGTTTATAAACCCTATGAATGAAATTATACCCAACGGAATAATAAACCCAAGGGATTAGTACTAAAAACCCAAGGGAATATAAACTGTAGTGTTTTTAGTATTAACCCCTTGGGTTCATATTATTCCCTTGGGTTTATAATCCCTTGAGGTGTTAGTATTAACCCCTTGGGTATATTAAATTCCCTTGGGTTTATAATATCAATCCCTCAGGTTTATTAATAAAATGTTTCATATTCCGAAGGTATAATATTATTCATAGGGTTTGTAATTAATATTAATTATTAGGGTTTAATATTATTCCCTATAGTTTAATTCCTTGGGGTTTTAGTATTAATATTAATTCCTTGGGTTTTTTAGTATTAAACCCAAGGGATTATAAACCCAAAGGAATAAAATTAAACTCATTGAATTAATATTATAAAATCAAGGTATATAAGCCCTAAGATAAATATTAAATACCCTGGTATAAATATGGTTGACCATGGTGAACCATGGTCCAACATCGCATTGTGACAATGACTGTCTCAAAATGAAAATCAACCATTGTCAGCCATGTTTATTTAAAGGTTTTTTATATTTATCTTAGGGTTTATATACCTTATATTTATAGTAATAATCCATAGGGTTTAATAATATTCCCTTGGGTTTATAATTCCTTTTGTTTTTAGTATTAATCCCTTGTGTTTATTATCCCTTAGGTTAATATTATTCCCTTGGGTTTATAATCCCTTGGTGTTTTAATATTATACCCATGTAGTAAGAACCCTTAAATTAATATACCTAATAGATTGATATTATAAACGCAAGGGAATAATAAGCCCAACGAGTTAATACTAAAACCCCAAGGTGTTATAAACCCAAGGTACTAATATTATCAAACCCAATGGGCTAATATTATAAATCCAAGGTATATAAACCTTTGGTTAGCCATGATCTATATTGAAACTAAGAGATTAATATTATAAACCTATGAATAATATTATAGCTTAGGAATATGAACCCTTAGATTAATATAAAGAAGGGATTTATATTATAATCCCAAGGGATTAACATTAAAAAGCTAAGGGTATATAAACTCTTATATTAATAAACCCAAGGTATTGATATTATAAACCCAAGAGATTGATATTATTGATATTATGGTTGATTGTGGTTGACCATGGTTGATTTTCATATTGAGACATTCATTGTCACAATGCGACATTGGACAATGGTTGACCATTGTTGACGTTGATTAAGCATGGTTCAGCATGGTTGATTTTCATAGTGAGACAATATTTCTCACAATGCATTGTTGGGCCATGGTTGACCATGGTTGATATTCATATCGAGATAATATTTTTCATAATGTGATGATTGACCATGGTTGACCATGGTTGATTTTCATATTGAGAATATTTGTTACAATGCAACGTTGGACCATGGTTGACACACTGTGACATTGAAAAATCAAACAATATTTTTCATAATGTGACCATGATTATTAACGATCATTGATCATGATTGAAAATAGATGATTTTCTAATTGAGACAATATTTGTCACAATGCGACGTTGGAACATAGTTTACCATGGTTTAAAATGATTAACCGCCCTTGAACATCGTTGATGATGGTTGATCGTGGTAGATTTTTACATTGAGACAATATGTTTCACAATGTGACGTTGGACCTTGGTTGACCATAATTGACCATGGTTTATTTTCATATTCACCATGATTGACCATGGTTTACCATGATTGACCATGCTTTACCATGATTGATTTTCATATTAAGACAATCTTTGTAACAATGTGTCATTTAACCATGATTGAACATGATTGACCTTGAATGACCATGGTTGATGGTGGTTGACGGTGGTTGAAGATTGTTTATTTTCATATTGGGTCAATATTTTTTAGAATGTGATGTTGGACCATGCTTTACCATAGTTTACCATGATTATAAATGCAAAAGAAATTATATTAAAAACCTAGAAATATGAACCTTATATTAATAAACCTAAGGATTGATATTATAAATCCAAGGTACTAATAAACATAATTGATTCGTACTTCAAAATCCAAAAGGATTAATACTAAACCTCAAATGGATTATTCAATATAAATATGAACCATAGTAATATGAAACTTTATATTAATATACCTAAGGTACTACTACTATAAACCCAAGATAATAATAAACCCAAGGGGTTAATACTAAAACCCCAAGGGATTATAAACCCAAGGGAATGATATTAATCCGAGGGATAATAAACCCAAGGGATGAATACTAAAATATCTAGGGTTTATATTCTGTCGGGTTTTCAGTATTTATCCCTTGTGTTTATTAGGTTTTTAGATTGTATGAATAACGTTATACCCGAGGGAGTAATAAACTAAATGGATTAATACTAAAAACCCAAGGGAATATAAAATCCAGGGTTTTTAGTATTAATCCCTTTAGTTAATATTATTTCCTTGGGTTCATAATCCCTTGAGGTTTAGTATTAAACCCTTGGGTATATTGAATTTCCTTGGGTTTATAATATCATTCCCTCATGTTTATTAATATATGGGTTCATATTCTGAGGGTATAATATTTTTCATAGGGTCTATAATTAATATTGATTCCCAGTGTTTAATATTATTCCCTACAGTTTAATTCCTTCAGTTTTTATTATTAAACTGAAGGGATTATAAACACAAATGAATAAAATTAAACCCAAGGAAATAATATTATATACCCAAGGTATATAAACCCTAAGATAAATATGAAATATCGTCGTATACCAATGGTTGAACATGGTCAACCATGGTCCAACATCACATTGTGACATTGAATGTCTCAAAATGAAAATCAAATATTGTCAACCATGGTCAACCATGTTTATTTCAACGTTTATAACATTTATATTAAGGTTTATATAACTTGGGTTTATAATAATAATCTATAGGGTTTAATATTATTCTTTGTGGTTTTAGTATTAATCTCTTGAGTTTATTATCCCTTAGGTTAATATTATTCCCTTGGGTTTATAATCCCTTGAGGTTTCATTATTATATCCTAGAGATATGAACCCTTAGATTAACAAACCTAATGGATTTATATTATAAACTGAAGGGAATAATAAAACCAATAGGTTAATACTAAAACTTGAAGGTGTTATAAACTGAAGGGACTAATATTATTAAACTGAGGGTGCTAATATTGTAATTACAAGGTATATAAACCCTTGGTTTACCATGATTTATATTGACACTAAGGTATTAATATTATTAACCTATGAATAATATTATACCCTATGAATATGAACCCTTAGATTAATATGCTAAAGGGATTGATATTATAAACCAAAGGGATTAATAATAAAAATCCAAGGGAGTATAAACCCTTAGATTAATAAACCCAGTGGATACATATTATAAACATAAGTGATTGATATTATAAACCCAAGGGATTAATATTGTTGATATTATGGTTGACTATGGTTGATTTTAATATTGAGACAATCTTTGTCACAATGTGACATTGGACCATGATTATTTTCATATTGAGAGAATATTTGTCGTAATGTGACTTTGGACCATGGTTGACCATGGTTGATTTTCATATTGAGGGTATTTGTCACAATGCGATGCTCGACCATGGTTGACACAATGTGACATTGAATAATCAGAAAATATTTGTCATATTGTAACCATGGTTATTAACGATCATTTACCATGATTGATAATGGTTGATTATATTTGATTTTCAAATTGAGACAATATTTGTCACAATGTGACATTGGACCATAGTTGACCAAGGTTGACAATGATTAACCATGCTTGACCATGGTTGATTATAGTTGACCATGGTTGATTTTACATTCAAACAATATTTGTCACAATGTGACATTAGAACGTGGTTGAACATAACTGACCATGGTTGATTTTCATTTTAACCATGATTAACCATGCTTGACCATGATTGATTTTCGTATTCATACAATATTTGTCACAATGTGAAGTTTAACCATGGTTGACCATGGTTGAAAATGAATGACGATGGTTGACGATGATTAAACATTGTTTATTTTCATATTGAGACAATATTTGTGAGAATGTGACATTCAACCATGCTTGACCATAGTTTACCATCATTATAAATGTAATGAAACTATAATAAACCCTAGGAATATGAACCCTTAGATTAATAAACATAATGGATTGATATTATAAATCCAAGGCACTAATATAAAGAGTAGGATTAACGGTAAAAACCCAAGATAATATTAAACTTCAAGGCTTTATATTATAAATCCAAGGTATATCGCCATAAGATAGTAATACAAACTAAAAGTATAGCGACAATGACCATCATGACCATTGTTGATTTTCATATTGATACAATATTTATCACTATGTGATATTGGGCCATGGTTATGCATGACTTACTTTCATATTAATCTGATATTTTTCATAATGCGATGTTGGAACATGGTTGACCATGGTTTATTTTCATATTGAAATAATGTTTTTCACAATGCGAACCCAAGGGATTAATATTCAAAACCCAAGGTAATAACATTAAACCACGGAATATTAGAATCTAAGAGTCTAAAACGTGAAATTAATAAAACTAACATATTAATATTGTAAACCCTTAACTTAGTATTAAACCCTAGGAATATAAATCCAATGATTGATATTATAATCCTAAGGAATTTATGTTATAAACGTAATGGATAATAAACCCAAAAGATTTAATTAAACCCTAGGATTAATTATAAGCCCTATGAATAATATTATACCTTAGTAATATGAACCGTTACATAAATAAACCCAAATGATTGATATTATAAACCCAACGCACTAATGAATGCAAAGGATTAATACTAAAAACCCAAAGGATTAATATTGTAAACCCGAGATATAGAAATCCTTAGATAAATATTATAAACCCTAAAAAAAACATGGTTGACCATGGTTGATTTTCATATTGAGAGAATATTTGTCACAATGCGACGTTGGACCATGGTTGACCATGGTTGAATATTGAACCTAGGAGTATAAAATCCCTGAATAATCCTATAATCCCAAGGAATTTATAATATAAACCCAAGGGATTTATATTAAATGAAAGGATTAATAATATTAACCCATCGATAATATTATACCCTAGGGATATGAAAACTTAGATTAGCAAATCCAAGGGAATGATATTTTAAACCCTAGGGATTTATATTATTGATATTTTTTGACCATGGTTGATTTCATATTGAGACAATCATTGTCACAATGTGACCTTGGATGACGGTTGACTATGATTAACCATGGTTGAGCATGGTTTATTTTTCATAGTGAAATATTTGTCACAATGCAACGTTGGACCATGGTTGACCATGATTGATTTTTACATTAAGAGAATATTTTTCATAATGCAATGTTGGAGCATGGTTGACCATGGTTTATTTTCAGAATGAGAATATTTGTCACAGTGCGATGTTGGACCATGGTTGACCATGGATAACACAATGTGACGTTGAAAAATCAAACAAAATTTTTCATCATGTGACCATGGTTATTAATGATCATTAACCATGATTGACAATGGTTTACCATGGTTTATTTTAAAACTACGACAATATTTGTCACAATGTGGTGTTGGACCATAATTGACCATGGTTGAAAATTATTAACCATGCTCGACCTTGGTTGATGATGGTTAACCATGGTTGATTTTTGCATTGCGATAACCTTTGTCACAATGTGACATTGGACAATGGTTGACCTTAATTTACCATGTTTGATTTTCATATTGACCATGATTGACCATGCTTGACCATGATTGATTTTCATATTGAGACAAATTTTGTCACAATGTGACATTTAACCATGGTTGACCATGAATGACCATGGTTGATGATGGTTGAACATGGTTGATTTTCATATTCGGAGAATATTTGTCACAATGTCATGTTGGACGATGGTTTACCATGATTATAAACCCAAGGAAATTATATAAAACCCTAGGAATATGAACCCTTAGATTAATATACCAAAGTAATTTATATTCTAAACCCAATGGATTATATTAGAAACCTAATGAATGGTAATCAACAACCAAGAGATTTACATGACATAACATAGCATGAGTGAAACACCAAAAGTTGTGTTGCTGGAAAATGTTTAAATTTGATATCATGTCAAATTTATGAATAACTCAATACTCTAAGGATTAAGTTATTTGCTAAAAGCTTTCAAATTGAGAAATAAATTAATTCTTTTACTATGATCTTATTTTCTAAAAGGTGTATATATGTAAGTAAGTGGTTATTCATTTATATTTTATTAGAAATTATAGATCTATCTAGTGACTGTTCATTTCTCCCACTTCGAAATTACTTCCAAGATGATGTATGTATCATAGGGATCTCATACATAAACGTGGTGTTTGGCTTGTTTATAACATTAATGCGTTAGTGTTTTTGTGGCAATGGAGTACCAAATAAAACCTCCTGAACAGTAGGTTGTTCCCTGTAAAGGATCATAGAGATAACAGGTGTTGTTAGTGTACAAAATTAAACAAAAGAAAGCATTGAAAGTAGTGAAAACAATGCATCTACAAACATAAAATTAAACAATAGAGAAAAAATACAAAACAATGCTCAATGGAGCAACAAGTAAACATAATAATGGAGAAAGACTCCCTTTATTAACTGCTAGTGGTTGAAGAATACAACAGAATACTAAAAACACTTGAAGATGATCCTTTGAGCTATGGTGCTCAAAATCTTGAACCAGGAGGTCCCTTTCCTCAATCTCTTTGCAATATTCTCCTCTCTCTCAAACGAAGTGTTAATACTCTCTAATGGTGGACTCTTTTTCTCTCACTAAGATGTTGGATTCCTAAGAAGCAATATGGCCAACATGCTAGTGCTCTCACATCATTTTCTTCAACAATGAAATGTGGTGTTGCTCTGATAGTAATTTTGCTAGCATAATAATGTCTCATGTTTTGCTTCTCCCATTACTGGTTTATATAGAAAATTTGAACCCATACTCCCTCTCTTGGTTAAAGAGTGATAGTGACTTAAGAGTAGGACAAGATAATTCCATTGAAGGTTGCATATCTTTAGGGAGACTCCAAGTTAGCTACCCTTGAATGGAAATTTCATGGAATCCTCTCCCTAAGTGCGGGAAGTAGCCCGAAACTGTTGGGGTCGCACTTTCCTTTGACCACGTGAATTTTGAAGGAAAATCCATATGACATCACATTTTTCCTTCTTTTCTAGTGTTCGGTCCAAATTTCCCTTCAGCAAACTTAGGAGAAGTTTGATTTTTGGTATTTCCATGATTTATTTAGTTGGAAAATATTTATTTGTACCTTTTACTAAACAACCTTAAGTTTCTTTTACAGTGTAAGATTTTCTGGTGTTAGCATTTTCCCCCTAATGTATGAGTTTAGGAGAAAGTGTATAGATGAAAGACATCACTTTTTTATTTTCTAATAGAGTCTCTGTAACATATTTAAGAGAGAGAGAGAATAACTTGTCGCATAAATGAGTAGAGGGACCCTTTGACTTAGGATAAAGGGTAACCATGCTCTGTAGGAAACCCGAGTGATAAATAATAAATTTTATACGAGGCAGGAATTTCCCTTGCTCGTTATGATGATTCATTAATACAATTAATCTTATATTTGCTCTGTTAAGTCACATTGTAGTATGTGACAATTTGATGGCTAGTGATGATAACTATTGATGCCCTCAAGGGTGTTTTCTTTGAACAAATAAACCAAATCTTGTTTCCCCATGCATCGCCTAGGTGAAGCAGTCTCTGAGTGAGGTGCTTATGTATGCATGGGTCTTCAAATTTTGGAATCTACTTTGCATTGTGGTGTAAGCATTTCTGAATGATATTCTTAGTAATGCACAGGTCTTCGACTAAGTCACAGAGCTACAATGGTTATGAAGTTCAATACCACCCTAACATGAAAATTGGTGTTGATGTCGATTGTCAGGGTCATTGATGACATCCATGGGAAATGTTGATTTCCATTCTTCCACATGAGAATTTTCCTTACAAGGGGAAGCTATATAAGATACTACCTCAATATTGGAATATTAGGTGTGAAGTCGACAGGAAAGAAGCATCATCCGTCCAAGAAGTGTTGATATAAGGGATCAAGTTTTTTGGTGAAGCAGATTGTAATATGGTGGGTTAACATGGAATTATAATGAGAGATGTATATAGTAATTTTCATGGACAACTTTCCCAAGGTCAGAGCTGTAATGCAAGTAGCAGCAGTGAAAACAACTTCTGATAGGGGTAGCCCTAGGGTCAGTAGGACATCCAGGGTATGTGTCAGTATGCTCTAAATGAAGTGATAGGGATTGGTGGAAAATGTGAAAACCGTGACCAAGGGTGAATAGAAACTTCCACCAGGTATGAAAAAAAAAATATGGGTGGGAGTCATTTTCCTATAAAATT
Source organism: Pinus albicaulis (assembly GCA_034641835.2). NCBI lineage: Eukaryota > Viridiplantae > Streptophyta > Pinopsida > Pinales > Pinaceae > Pinus > Pinus albicaulis. The sequence goes on from CM076576.1 coordinate 468,218,524, forward strand.
ATTGTACACTTTCCAATAGAATGTAAAGGTGGTTTGGATGTACAAACACATAGACAAGTGTCGAAAAAAACATTTTTACCTACACAATGATGAAAGGATGGTATTTTTTTGCTGATGTTGGGGGCCCCATTCACTCATCTGGGTGTGGGGTCGATGAGGCAGATGAAGTGACAAAAATGGGCTATGAAAGTGGGGGTGTGATAGGCCAAATGTGAAAAGCAGTAGTGCGTCCTACTTGATTAGTCATAAATACTCGTGGTGGTTTGGGAATGGGTTTTAATGAGAGATGAGTGAAGAATAATGATGCTTATATTCAAGGAATATAAGTGAGGTGGTTCCCGGGCTGGAGTGGGTTGTCACAGATCTTGATAATGGATGGAGCTCTGTGAATATGAAGGGAGATAGTGGTAAGGATATATCGATGGACATGGATGTTTATCATATGTAATATGAGGTGGTGATAATCATGATACATGTGATGGACCCTAGGGTGCAATTTTGAGAAAATATTTAAGGATATTCAAAGCTTGAAAGCAAGCCTACCATATTGAGTGGTGAATGATACATGCTCTTGTATTTGTCTCCCAGGGTGTTGGTCGAGGCATGGTGTTTGTGATGCACTTGCAATATCAATAGCCAATAGCCCAAGTGAAAGAAAATTTTTAAAACATATAAATAATCTATGATTGAATGAATGATATGAGTTAAAAAAAAAGGCACACCTAAAATGATGTTCGGTGCATGTTGCGAGTCCAAAAATGAGTTTTGATAATAAATGGAATGGAGAGTTACATGATGAAGATGGTGTGGTACTAATCATTGTGTCTCTCCCGGTTTTGAGAAGGGAGGTCTTGATCTCCTGTAATGGTCTCTATAAAATGGAAAAAAGTGTGATAAATGGGTTACAAGGAAAAAATTAATTTCATTTGCACTACTGAGCTTGAGATACCAAATCCCGACTATGGAGCATTTCTTGTCGTTGTGGTCAGCTTGAGTATTGGGGATGCATGCAGGGAGATATCGGTAGGATTATGGTTCCCTATCCCTTTTATTTTTAATAATTGGAGGGTAGGTAGGCCATACAAGGGTCCCCTGTACGACCTTTTAGGGTTAAATTTTTAGGGCCTCGTGTGTGACTGAGCTTGAGTCCTGCGGTCGCTGTGTCAACCTCTGAGGTTAATTCGGTGATGTTGCACAAAGGAGATGCTTATTTGCACCGTTAGTGTGACTGTGTCGCGATAAGTCACGGGGATTCCAAGATAGGGGTCTCTGCAGCTTGGTCGCCCGATCATGCATGACCACACATCTATGTTTGACACATACGCGTAGACTATCAATATTTGTGAAAGACACACATGTGGGCATGATCTAGTGGTCATTCTGGGATTTTCCCTAATAGACATGTGATATGCATGTCCATTTAGAACACAAGTGCGTGATGCATGCGCTTATGTATGGAAAAGTTGTGAAAAAGTCTGAATGGGGGATTTTTGTATTCTTTATAGCTTAGAAAGGAAATAATGATTTTTTTATCTCCTTCATGGTAGGATCATTTGGAGGCAGCAAGATTTGGTGAACTTGTGTACTCCAGTAGTAGAGGATCCAGTAGTGACCGAGGGCTTGGATCGATGGGGGTTACTGAAGTTTCTTTAGAACACCTTCTTGAGGTTGCAGGATAGATTCCTGCACTTTTTTATCCACTACTGGGATGATCAATGGAAAATGATGGTGGCGAGGAGGACCAATTTTCCCATATGACACTGATCATTGTTTACTTTATGACTAGATTGTTTCCTATTGGGGAGGCTTTACCTTATCCACTACCATCTACGTGTGTGGACATCTCCCATTGGTGAGATATTGATGTTCACTATGGTCCCAACCATTTTGATGAGGGCTATATCTGAGTACCTCTATTTTGGATCTGACAGATGAATCTACTCTATATAAGATCATTCAGTTGGCGGGGTCAACTTCCTCCTATAGAGTATTAGCGCCTGAGGTAGCGATTTGATGCAGGGGCATTATGCACAACAAAATACTTTGTTGCTAAGTAGACATGGGGGGTCTCATGTTTTTAAATTCTCATGTAATTATTAGTATTTTGAATAAAATGGTGAGGAATTGTAAATGTTCTCTAACCACTAGAGAACATGAGGTAAGTTGATTAAGTTAGGAAGGTGAAGAGTTAGTTTCAGTTATTTTAAGGATTGATTCTAACTTTAGGACCTTGGAGAATTCCAAGAGTCTTTGTTGAGATGTTAAGGAAGCTGAACTGATTCATTATTAATCTGTATAAATTTAAGCCTTAAGGCATTAAGGAGGGTGGTAAGTAGCAGAGCGGTTCAAGGTGTAGAGTAGTGAGGAGAAGGGCCATAGAATTGAAGATCAGGCCACAGAGGAAGTAATTCTTTGTAATTACTTGAGTTCTATTTATACAGAGGAATTCAGGGTCACTTCGATTCGTGTATGTGACTTTGTGTTTAAGTTTTACTGGCAAATTGGGTGAATCGATCACTGAAAGGATCGATTCCTGTAGGATTTTTAATCACATGTCTCAATTTATATATGGCAAGTTAGATGCATTCTGAAATGAATTGAATTTGTGAATTCACTGTATGGCTAAGAGGTTTCGATTCCCTTTTCTGAGTAATTAAATTGTAGAAGAAATTGGGTTATTTCTCCTTGTGTGAAGAACCAATTTTTTCCCTTAATCTTCATTGAGTCGCATGTTTTATATAAGTCGTTGTGTGAATTAGTTGCATACTAATATTGTATGGAGAGGTTCTGGTCGATTCAGAAATCCATTCTGAAATTGGCACGAATCTGTGTAAGGGATTGATTGGATTGATTCGTAAAATCGACATCAGTTTTGTCAAGGTCACGATACAGTGATCAATGGAGAATGAAATTCCATGTGAGGAGTCATATAATTCGACAAGGAATTCGATTGCAAAGATCGAGAGTGATTTTGTGTCCAAGTCACAATATGGAAATTCTGTGGAGAGTTTAATTCTAGATGAATAGCATTAAAATGGAGAATTCGATGAGATGGGGAAATAGCTATTAATGCAAGTGAGACTCTAGTTATTGATTATGCATTGAACCTCTGTTCGATAGGGTCCAATTCGATACAGTGGGAGCTATAGGTTGGAATCGAGAATAATTTATATGGCATCGAACCTGTTTGTGTGAAAAATTATTGATATATGGTGTTGTACATATTTATCCTTGCATATAAATTCTTGGCCCGCTGCCTTTTCCGAATCTATTCCAGACCTCCGCCGTAGCCTAAAACCCCCATGTTTCTGTTTAATATTACCATTTCCGCTCATAAAATACATTGCACCAAGGTTAAAACCCATAATCTAAAACTTATCGACGCCTAGCCCCAAAGATTTTAGCCTTCCATGTTTCGGTTCCCATATGACCCGAGCGCAAAACCATATGCCAGGGGAAAAGGGGGGCTTAATGATAAACGCATCGGCACATCTGCAATCGTCAGATCAAAACCAATCGACGGCCCGCAATTAAACCATCCGTGGTGGCCCTCGCGCGCAGAAAACCAGCTGTTAATTCCACACCACCTCCACCGAGCCGGTGGTTTTCAACCAAACGCCAGCGATTCCACAAATCGCGTGACGCGTGTCCCTGAGTATGGTTTTCGAAACCACTTTTTCGCGCGTTAAATATTGAACAATGGTCGGGCAGCGGAATCCACCTGCGCCATTGGATCTATCGACATCCATCTAACGGCAGATACCCTCCGAAGCTGCTCGTGCATTAACCTGTGTCTGTTGTGTCCTGTGGCCCACCATTACGCCGCTCCCATCGCCTTCGAACCGTTGATCTGTCTTCCAAAATCCGACGGCCCAGAATCTAGTCTTCTCTGTCTGTTGACTCCGCAGCCACGTCACCCTCCCACCTGTCCCTCATACACCCATGTGTCATCTTCTTGCGTGTATATAGTGTTTTCCCCTGCCATATATATATATATATATATATATATATGTGTGTGTGTGTTTTCATTTATATTCGTTGTTTTATTCATTCATCAAGCTTAAACCGTTCTACGTGGAAAGTTTACACTCCGTCTGTTTATCAAAGCCTCCATCGCATTTTCCCCACCACCCTGCATGTTCTTATCATTTGGCCATGTCCTCACCACCATTATCGTCAACACCTCCTCGTCCATCCCACCTCTAGCTGTTTTTTCTAATGTGTTGATGGATTTTGCAGGGTTTCAACATACAAAAAGATGTTTTGATTCACAGTTTTGGTTGCAGCGATAGAGCATCCCAGACGGAAATTCAACTGATGCTGTCATTATGAAGAAGGGTCCTGAAAGTCACCTTGTTAAGACATCCATCGCAGGAGTAGGATTTAAAATCTTTCGAACTCTCCAAGGACAATTTAAAGATGCCAGTTAGCGTATGGGGATATAAATGTTCCTGCAAAGAACATCAGCAAAGAATTAAAGACTTCAACAGCGCATTGAAGATTATGAGCTCACAGGGTGTTTTAAAAGCAAGGGTATTGGATCAGATATTTCCTAGATCAGGCTGAGGGTACAATACATTAAAATTCATACCCCTCAGATCATATTTCAGCCGATTTTCTTCTCAGGAAAGTACAGAAGGTTCATGAAGATTTTCTCTTATGCCGTATCTCTGGAGATATCTTCTTCCCAGTTCATTTATTCTCGCAAGCAACCTCAGGGTTTTCTGGCAGAAAATTTTTCCTCTTCCCGCAAAAGGCAGAACATTGTATATTTTATTATTTGTGTCTTGTTCATGAAGAGATTTTCATCTCCCAGCATTTATTTCTGGAGGTAAATTGTAAAGTACAGTCATTTATATCTAGTCATTCATAGTGTGGGCGCGAATGTGTTCCGCCATTTTGTTCAAATCAAGTCATTAAATGTACTCCATCTACCTCCTTCTCTAGAATTCTTTATCTTTTCTATAAAAACCCAGAAATAAGACATTAGAGGGGTTCCAGATTTCTATCAGAAAATTGTGTAGTGAAAAGGCTTCTGTATACATTTTGTAACACTTCTGTATGAAGGCTCAGAGCCCGTAGGGTCTCAGTGAGGAGGAGTTATAACTGTAATGAGGATTCTGGTCTCTAGTATCTTACAGTATGTAATTTTCTCTTATGTGCTAATACAATATCTCATTTCATGCTTATTATCTTCTTGTATCATGTTCTAGAATGCGAGTGGCTCACTAATATTGAGTAAGGATTCATCCTAGTTGATGCCCATACTGGGATTAGTCAAGCGCTTTAAATAGGCCTAGTCATGATATACTGTTCCATGTTCATTTCATCCATATTTTCTGCTATATTAGCTGCTTGAGGAGGGTGCTTTTAAAAAGCCATTGTCATGTATGGATTCTTAGTTAGTTAAGCCCATATATGGTTCTGTTGTGTATCTGGGTATCAGCCTCATGTTAGCTAGTATCTCCTGCATGTTTCCTCACTGCACCCAATTCCTGATGTTTGATTTCTGTGGTATATTATCTGAACTGGCCCTCTTTACAGTAAGTTGTCTCTTAACTGTCTGATGCTTTTGTATTGGAGTTTTGCATGATGTTCCTACATTATTCTTATCTTTGTATCAGCTTCTGTGAGAGTTTTTTCCCATTCAACCTTATTTCCTCATTTTAAAAGTGATAGTAAGAGAGCTTTTGGATTGACAACCCAAGCTATATGATGAGCTCTTTGCTATATTAAGATGTCCTAGGCACTGGTCTATGGAAACTCTAGACTGTCTCTAGGGGTGAAAAAATTGTCCACAACATCTTTCTGGTGCCGTTGCTGGGGAGCGAATTCAAGAATATCAGTTTCCCTGGGCCTCGACAAATTGTATTCACTCTCTAATCAGGTGAGCACAGAGAGTTGAAGAGTTGCATATCTCTCACCTTGGCGACTCCACTATTCTTTATTTGATAAATTTATTGGCAGTCCTGGCTCCTCGTAAGCCACATTTGAGGTCAGATACATCTCATTCGAAGATACCTTACATGTCTGACCCGGAGAAGATCATTCATAAAATATTTTGGAAGGAGAGGAAATCAGTTTGTGCTAAAAACCCTGAATATGCCGTTGAAGATTATCCGCCCTCTTCTTCTCAAGAAATCAGAACAGAAAATACCAAGTTTTACTCAGAAATCCCACGTAGAGGAAGTGCCTGGATTGAAGAAGATTCTCATCCTACTCCTGAGGCTGAGGAAATCAAAGAAGTCACAGAAGTAGCTGCTGATAACCGTGAACTATTCCCAGCTACGCCTCAAGCTTCCATACAATATATTTCCATTGTTATTCATACTCCACTTCCTCCTACTCCCCTTCCTTCGTCTGTAGTTTAGATTTTTGCACAACCCCCACCTCCTCCAATGGCTAATGTTCCTACTTTTCTATTGAAAAAATATGCTCCACTGGCCTTACCTCAAGTACTGAATGATATGCCACAGGATTACTTGAATATTTTGCCTAGATTCAATGGTGAAAATCAAATTGATGCTCAGAAACATCTTGAGACTTTCTGCTCTTTTGCAGAAAACTTAAATGTTGAACATTTGGATGTGGTCTTAAGATTATTTGTTCAATCTTTGGAAGGTGAATCCAGAAAATGGTTCAAGACATTGGGAAATCGTTCTGTGACCACCTGGGACGAAATGGAGAATAATTTTCTCAGAAAGTGGGGAGAAAAGAAATATTATGGTCAGTGTCTTACTGAATTTAATACTTTGAAGAAGAAGCAAAATGAAGGAGTGTCAGAGTTTATTAAAAAATTCAACAAGTTATATTTGAGCCTGCCTCATGAAGCAGCCGCCAAGATAGTTTTTATAGCAGCCTTTGATTTTGACTTTGGATTCTCCTTGAGGGAAAGAAAACCTGCCACTTTAGATGATGCTTCTCTGGAGCTGGAAGCAAACTTTTCCTCCACTGGGAAACTGAAGGGAAAAATTGAACAAGATACTAGGAGGAGAGGCAAAGAAGAGGTCTCCACCTCTAATCAAGGTAAGGATTTAGATAAAATGGATGAAATAAGCAAAATGATAAAGAAGATGGTCAAGCTTGAATTGGAGGCTAAAAATGCAGCTCCCAAGAATTTTTACAATGCTCCAAACAGAGGATACAATCCCCAGTATAAGAGACCACCATTGCAGATATTTCCGAGAGAATCAAAAGAGCAACCAGACCAAGTACCACATCCATTGTACTTGGAAGGTCCAGCAGATGACTCCACTGAAGATGCTGCTTATGGATTAGAAGATTCAAATCTGGCTTTTCAAATAATGATGATATAAAATGCCCATTGCAAGACGAAGAAGAAGAAGCAGAGATTGACCATTATTGTAAGCAATTTTCTGATTTCATGCAAGCACAATTCAACGTAAAATATGATCTCAGGTCTTCAAGGAAGAGGACCCGAACTCAAGATCAAGAAGAGGAGCCACCTCAGAAAGAAGCACCCGCTCAGAAGGAATCAGCAACAAAGAAAAACATAGAAAAAGGTAAGAGTCCTCTAAATGCTCCCTTGCAGCCTAATGATCAGATTCCTTCTTCTTCAAAAATAGCCAGTCCTCCTAATGCTGAGTCAGTGTCAAAATAAATTAAATCTTCAGCTGAAAATAAAGAGTCAAAAGAAGTAGTGATAGAAAAGCCTCCTCCTGCTTTCAATCTGCAAAAAGAACTTGAGAAAATTAAGATTCCAGTCCCCCTAACTGAACTGTTAAAACAGCCTGTATATCAGTCTCAAGTTACTTCCTTCATGCTTCCCCCTGAAATACCAATTGTACCTGATAGTTTAAACCTTCAAGAAGAAAGACCCATGGTAGTCTTCGACCCACATGTTGAGGAGATAGACCCTTCTACTCCTCCTTTTTATGTGTCTCTAGTTATTCACGACCTGCTGTTACACAATTGTATGTTAGATTCTGGGGCTTCCCATAATCTTATGCCTCTGTCTCTCATGGAACAACTAGGACTGCAAATTACAAGACCACACAAAGATCTATATTCATTTGATTCTAAAAGAGTTAAATGCTTGGGAATGATTAAAGATTTAGTGGTCAATTTGGCCCAAATTCCAGCAAAGAGTGTGGTCATGGACATTGTGGTTGCTGATATCCCAACCCGCTTTGGCATGTTGCTATCAAGGTCCTGGGGTACAAAAATTGGTGGGTCAATCAAATTGGATTTAACATATGCTACTGTCCCAGTCTTTGGAGGTCAGGAAAGGAGGTTATATGGGGAGACTAGATTTGTTAAAATGGTAACTAAGGCTGACTGCTCAGAGAATTCCCCAGTTTATAACAAAGAGGGAGACTTTTCATGTTTAATGTTAGAAGAAAATGAAAATTATGCCCATGAGCCCCTTTTTGGTCAAATCCAAAATGAGTAGCTTAAAGAAGATCAGGAATCAGAAATTTGGACTTTGCATTTTGATGGAGCAAATTCAAGAGAAGGCAATGGAGCTGGGGTATTATTGATCTCTCCTGCAGGAAAATGGGTGTCACGGTCCTTTAAATTGGAATATGAGGCTACCAATAACGTAGCCGAATATGAAGCACTTTTATTGGGACTATAGACAGCTAGAAACATGGGCATTCAAAGTCTAAAAGTCATGGGAGATTCTGACCTGGTGGTAAGGCAGATCAGAAATCAATGTCAAACTAAGCATCCTCGGCTGAGAGCATACAAAAACGAAGTATGGGACATGGTGGAGAATTTATTCTCAACGTTTAACATACAGTTCATGCCTCAGGAGCATAACAGAATAGCAGATTCTCTTGTTGTAGCTGCCATTACATTCCGTCCTCCTCAGAATCCACTTTTAAGGTACGAAGTGGAGGTACGTTATAGGCCATCTATCCCAGATAATGTTAAACATTGGCAGGTATTTGAAGATGATGAACAGATGAAGAGATTCATGGAGACAGTGGGAGAATTCTCTAACATGGAGATCGATGATAATGAAGAAGAGGAGGCTGAAAATATTGTAGAAAATAAATGGGAAGAAAAGATAACAGGTAATAGAGTGCTCCAACTGAAAGGAAATGTTATACCTAGAGGTCTGGTGCCTCTAGAAAGATTATTTAACAAAGATGATATCCCATTGCAGCCAAACAAAGTGATAGAAGAAGATCAAGTAGAAGATTTAAATCTGGGTACATATGTTGATCCCAAAATTGTAAAATTATCCAAAAGGATCCCAGAAGAATATAAAGAAAAATATTTCAAGTTGTTTCAATCTTATAAAGATGTATTTGCTTGGTCCTATCAGGACCTAAAAACTTTTGATGTTAATATAATGCAGCATAAAATTCCCTTGAGGGAAGATGCAAAGCCTTATAAGCAGAAGCTTAGACAGATAAATCCTCTGCTGCTTCCCTCTATTGAAAAAGAAATCAAGAAACTTGTGAAGGCCAAAATAATTGTTCCATTGAGATACTCAGAATGGGTGGCAAACCTTGTTCCTGTTCGAAAGAAAAATGGAGAAATAAGGCTGTGTGTGGATTTCAGGAATTTAAACAGAGCATCTCTAAAGGATAATTATCCACTGCCTAAGATGGACTACATCCTACAGAAAGTAGTGGGCGCATCTAGAATGTCAATGATGGATGGTTTTTCTGGCTATAATCAGGTAGCTGTGTTTTCAGAAGATCAAAAGAAGACTACTTTTACCACACCATGGGGAACATTTATGTATGCCAGGATGCCATTTGGATTAATTAATGCAGGAGCTACTTTTCAAAGGGCAATGGACATAGATTTTGTTGGAGAACAGGACAATTTTTTGGTGGTGTATCTTGATGATATCACAGTGTTTTCAAAGGATGATGATGAGCATATTGAGCATTTAAGAAGAAATTTTGAAAAATTCAGAAGGTATGGCCTATCCCTCAATCCTCAAAAATCTTTATTTGCATTAGATGAGGGAAAACTCTTAGGGCACATTGTAACTAAAGAAGGTGTGAAAATAGACCCTAAGAGAGTTGAAGTAATAAACAGTATTCCTTTGCCTAGGAATAAGAAGGAAGTACAAGTGTTTTTAGGCCGAATTAATTTTCTGAGAAGGTTTATTCCTAACTATGCTAAGATAGTTAGGCATATAACTAATATGTTGAAAAAGGATAATGAAGTAAGATGGTCCCAGGAGTCTAGAGATGCATTCACCAGGATAAAACAGGCATTTGCTAAAGCCCCTGTGCTAGCTGGTCCAGATTATGTAAAGCCATTTATAATATTCTCATTTGCTTCACCTCATACAATAGCTGGAGTCTTATTGCAGAGAAATGAAGGTGGATATGAGCAGCCTATAGCTTTCTTCAGTCAAGTGCTTCACGATGCTGAGTTAAAATATAATATATTGGAGAAGCAGGCATATGCCCTGGTAAAGTCTCTCAAAGCTTTTAGAACCTATGTTTTGCAATCACATATTACTGCATATGTTCCCACAGCAGCTGTCAAAGACATTCTTGTTCAGGGGGATAGCGAAGGTAAAAGAGGAATATGGATTGCAGGACAGTGACTTGCTAAGATGTTATCTGAATCAAATCATCAAGCCTTGGGCATTAATTTATCCATTATTGCAAATGAATAATCTGAGAAAGGAGAAGAACAACAAGGGCTGGAGACGGCCACTCAAAAGGTACACATGAAATATCTCACTAGTCCTTGGTATAAAGAAATAGTTGAATATCTTTTAACACTTAGCTGTCCTCCAAGTTGTGATAAGATAAAATACAGATCTGTAAGAATGAAATCCCAAAAATACATAATTGCTAATGGACAGCTATATTGGAGAGACCCTTCAGGTATATTACTATTATGCCTCACAGAAAAAGAAGTGGAGAATATAATGGCAGAATTTCATGAGGGAATTTGTGGAGGACATTACAACTGGAGGGCTACTACTCATAAAATCCTGAAGGCTTGTTTTTACTGGCCAAAATTATATACAGATGCTTTTGCTTGGGTCAGAGCATGTGACAAGTGCCAAAGATTTGCAGAAAGACAGAAATTAGAAGCTTTGCCCTTGATTCCTATTCATGTCAATGAACCATTTCAGAAATGGGGATTATATTTTATAGGAGAAATACATCCCCCATCAAGTGGCCAATATAAATGGATACTAACAGCCACAGATTATTTTACGAAATGGATGGAAGCCATACCTACAAGAAATGCTACAGATGCTATGATAATCAAGTTTATGGAGGAAAATATCATATCTAGGTTTGGCTGTCCTGCTAGAATTGTAGTTGATAATGCACATGCCTTCAAATCGGCCAGGTTTGTAAATTTATGCCAATAGTATAACATCATATTGACTCACTCCACAGCTTACTATCCATAGGGAAATGGCTTAGCAGAGTCTTCTAATAAAACCCTGGTGAGGGCCTTGAAGAAAACAATAAATGAGAATCAGAAGAATTGGGACTCCCAATTAAAGTTTGCTATATGGGCGAATAGGATAACCAACAAGAGAGCAACAGGGAAATCTCCCTATGAGTTGGTGTATGGGTGAGCAGCTGTGTTTTCTGTGCAATTGGCGTTGCCAGTAGCACGTTTTATGCAGGAAAGCCAGGAAGAACCAGATGACATTGTCAGAAGAATTAATAAACTGGTGGAATTAGAGGAGACCCGAGACTAGGTGAATCAGAGACTAGTGGAGTATCAGGAAAAAATGAAGAATATCTTTGATCGCCATGCAAAAGACAGGAAATTTCAAATTGGAGACCTAGTTCTCAGATGGGATGTCCGGAGGGCTGAAAAAGGCAAGCATGCTAAATTTGATCCGTTGTGGTTTGGCCCATTCAAAATTGTGAATCAATAAGGAAACAATACTTTCATGTTGGAAAACCTACAGGGTGATCTGCTGGACGCCCCTGTGAATGGCCAATTCCTCAAGCCATACTTTCAATTCTGATCCAGGCTAGGAATGCCTGTTGTATTATATTGTATATAGCTTGTTTTAGCTTTTATTTTCATAAAGAAAGGGGTGCTGGAAAAATTATCAGAAGAAACACAGAGGAATTGGAAGATAGAATGTACATACAGAAATGTTTAACGGTCTGCAGGTTCTCGACATGTCCGAGGATGAACATGTCGTCCCCAGATGGAGCCGATGTTGTACATATTTATCCTTGCATATACATTCTTGGCCTGCTGCCTTTTCCGAATCTATTCCAGACCTCCGCCGTAGCATAAAACCCCCATGTTTCTGTTTAATATTACCATTTCCGCTCATAAAATACATTGCGCCAAGGTTAAAACCCATAATCTAAAACTTATCGAGGCCTAGCCCCAAAGATTTTAGCCTTCCATGTTTCGGTTCCCATATGACCCGAGCGCAAAACCATATGCCAGGGGAAAAGGGGGGCTTAATGATAAACGCTTCGGCGCATCTACAACCGTCAGATCAAAACAAATCGACAGCCCGCAATTAAACCATCCGTGGTGGCCCCCGCGCGCAGAAAACCAGCTGTTAATTCCGCACCACCTCCACCGAGCCGGCGGTTTTCAACCAAACGCCAGTGATTCCACAAATCGCATGATGCGTGTCCCTAAGTACGGTTTCCGAAACCACTTTTTCGCGCGTTAAATATTGAACAATGGTCGGGCAGCGGAATCCACCCACGCCGTTGGATCTTTCGACGTCCATCCAACGGCAAATACCCTCCGAAGCTGCTCATACGTTAACCTGTGTCCGTTGTGTCCCGTGGCCCACCATTACGCCGCTCCCATCGCCTTCGAACCGTTGATCTGTCTTCCAAAATCCGACGGCCCAGAATCCAGTCTTCTCTGTCTATTGACTCCGCAGCCACGTCACCCTCCCACCTGTCCCTCGTACACCCATGTGTCGTCTTCTTGCGTGTCTATAGTGTTTTCCCCTGCCGTATATATATATATATATGTTTTCATTTATATTCGTCGTTTTATTCATTCATCAGGTTTAAACCGTTCTACGCAGAAAGTTTACACTCCGTCTGTTTATCAAAGCCTCCATCGCATTTTCCCCACCACCCTGCACGTTCTTATCATTTGGCCATGTCCTCACCACCATTATCGTCAACACCTCCTCATCCATCCCACCTCTACCTGGTTTTTCTAATGTGTTGATGGATTTTGCAGGGTTTCAACATACAAAAAGATGTTTTGATTCATAGTTTTGGTTGCAGTGATAGAGCATCCTAGACGGAAATTCAACTGAAGCTGTCATTATGAAGAAGGGTCCTAAAAGTCACCATGATAAGACATCCATCGCAGGAGCAGGATTTAAAATATTTTGAACTCTCCAAGGACAATTTAAAGATGTCGGTTAGCGTATGGGGATATAAATGTTCCTGCAAAGAACATCAGCAAATAATTAATGACTTCAACAACCGCATTCAAGATTATGAGCTCACAGGGTGTTTTAAAAGCAAGGGTATCGGATCAGAGATTTCCTAGATCAGGCTGAGGGTACAATACATTAAAATTCATACCCCTCAGATCATATTTCAGCCGATTTTCTTCTCAGGAAAGTACAGAAGGTTCATGAAGATTTTCTCTTATGTCGTGTCTCTGGAGAGATCTTCTTCCCAGTTCATTTATTCTCGCAAGCAACCTCAGGGTTTTCTGGCAGCAGATTTTTCCTCTTCCCGCAAAAGGTAGAACATTGTATATTTTATTATTTGTGTCTTGTTCATGAGGAGATTTTCATCTCCCAACATTTATTTCTAGAGGTAAATTGTAAAGTACAGTCATTTATATCTAGTCATTCATAGTGTGGGTGTGAATGTGTTCCACCATTTTGTTCAAATCAAGTCATTAAATGTACTCCATCTACCTCCTTCTCTAGAATTCTCTATCTTTTCTATAAAAACCCAGAAATAAGAGATTAGAGGGGTTCCATATTTCTATCAGCAAACTGTGCAGTGAAAAGGCTTTTGTATACATTTTGTAACACTTCTGTATGAAGGGTCAGAGCCCGTAGGGTCTTAGTGAGGAGGAGTTATAACTTTAACGATGATTCTGGTCTCTAGTATCTCACAGTATGTAATTTTCTCTTATGTGCTAATACAATATCTCATTTCATGCTTATTATCTTCTTGTATCATGTTCTAGAATGTGAGTGGCTCACTAATCTTGAGTAAGGATTCATCCTAGTTGATGCCCATACTGGGATTAGTCAAGCACTTTAAATAGGCCTATTCATGATATATTGTTCCATGTTCATTTCATCCATATTTTCTGCTATATTAGTTGCTTGAGGAGGGTGCTTTTAAAACGCCATTGTCATGTATGGATTCTTAGTTAGTTAAGCCCATATATGGTTCTGTTGTGTATCTAGGTATCAGCCTCATGTTAGCTAGTATCTCCTGCATGTTTCCTCACTGCACCCACTTCCTGATGTTTGATTTCTGTGGTATATTATCTGAACTGGCCCTCTTTACAGTAAGTTGTCTCTTAACTGTCTGATGCTTTTGTATTGAAGTTTTGCATGATGTTCCTACATTATTCTTATCTTTGTATCAACTTCTGAGAGAGTTTGGTCCCATTCAACCTTATTTCCTCGTTTTACAAGTGATAGTAAGAGAGCTTTTGGATTGACAACCCAAGTTGTATGATGAGCTCTTTGCTATATTAAGATGTCCTAGGCACTGGTCTATGGAAACTCTAGACTGTCTCTAGGGGTGAAAAAATTGTCCACAACATATGGCATGGTTTATAAGGCAGCTATAAGATGGACGGTTTGAAGGGGACAGATTCCTGAATTGAACGCCTGCCAAAATCATTTGAAGTGAGTAGCTTTTGAACCCAGAAACTAGTTGTATCGCATAGCAATTGAGAGTGGTTTGCAATCGCACTTTGTTGAACAGGGTTGAGGTCAATTTGCAGTGATAGGGCAGAGGAAGTGGAACCTTGAGGAGGTAGCGCAAATGGAACAACGAAGGTGGTTTTTCAAACCCACAAGTGCGTATCACATAATTTTTAAATGGTAAGAAGTTTTGTTAAAAAAAAACACGATATAGGTCCCTCATCGACATGTAAGATGGAGGTGGTTTCCAAAAACTACAAATTTCGCATAATTTTTGAGTGTTGAGGTTCTGTGGGAGAATGACTGTGATATTCATTCAATCCAGTAATACTGGGGAACCTACGATCGATGCAAATGAAGCTGCACAAGAGTTAACGCGAAGGTAAATGATATATTTGCTGTGGGACCCAAACAAATTTTTATATTTGTTGGGTCACATTATTATATGTGAGTTGATTGGCATACAGAATTGGGTTGTATTTTGGGGTTTGCCCAAGGTCAAATAAATGCGTTTAGAGTTTCATAAGCCAAAGGGAAGTCTGAAACTTTGGATTATTTGAATATTCGAGTGTTGATTCAGTTTCCATTGAATTGGGTCTTAATATAAAATCCAAGTTTTATTAAATGTTTTATAACATTTGATTGGAGATGTGGATATATGTTATGTTTGATATGTGAATGGGGAAGCCGAAGTCTATTACTTCAGGGTTAGTGTCTTATTCGAATATTAATTCAAAGATCATCAGATGGATTACAAAATATGATTTCATAACCATAGATGCTTGAGAAAGGCAAAGCTTCCGCTTATAGAAGTGAATTTCTGGGTTGGCTGGTTTATAGCCAATAATTGAAGAAAAGTGCTTCCAAATCTACGTTGTGGAATTTCCTAGACTTAAAATTATTGGGGAAAAACTTGAAAAGTAGTTTTATGTGCACACCAGAGTGAAGATTGTGGTTTAGATAGGTTATTCCAGACATCATGTGGTATCAGAGCAAGAAAGGCTCTGTTTGAATTAAAAGAAATTTTTGTAATTAAATCTGAATGAGTGCATGTGATGAGAGAATGAAGGAAGATCAGATTTTTAAATATGATATGCAGCAGATACATAATTGTAGTGAACAGGACTTGCAGAAATGAATGAAGAACAAGATCATGCATGGATCTTACAGGTAAAATAATTTTAAATATGATTTTGAAATTATGATGACAGAATTATGGTTGCAGATATGATGAAGACAGAGTTTGATGGTGACGGGCAGTGAACCTGATATTCAGCTAAAGGTTGGATAGGGAGAGAAATTGCAGTGTTCTGAAGAGAAGGTGAATTGATGAGCAGTGTTTAACTCTGGTTTGAAGAATTGTTTGTAGAATTCAGATTGCAGGTAATTGAAGAAGTCTCAGCAAAAGCAGATCACAGCTTTGAGAAAAGTGATGAAAGGGTCCAGCAGAGGATTCTAAACTGAAAAAGAAGGTGTGGCGGGAACTTGAGGAAATTCAACAGAGGTTGAATGAGTTCTTGAAAAGTTGTAGAGTGAAGCCAAGAGAGAGCATAAGAGAGTGCTCAAAAGGTTCCAGTAGAAGGATAACCAGTACTTGCAAAAAGCCCAGATCCAGAGGGAAGGATTGGTGAGGTAAGTGGCAGCAGGAGAGCTTACTGTTGCAGAGGCTTAGTGCAGCTTGTGAGTGAAAAACTCAGGGAGAAAAGGATGACTACTGATAGTCATAGTAGAGATTGTAGAGGTTCTGAGAGAGGCCACAACAGAAGAGAGAAGGAAGATGCCAGGACAAATGGCATGAGGAAGAAATTGACTGATGCAAAATATTGGAAAGAGGTAGCTGAGATCAGAGAAAAGTTTAACAAACTGAAGATGATGGTAGAGGAAAGCCAAATATTTGGTTGGCTCATGAAGAAGAGAGTAAAATGGCAACCATTACAGTTGAGGTTGAGGAAAAAGGAGATTTCCTTATTGAAAGAGGAACTCAAAGCAGCTGAGTTGAGAAAAGAAGTTTTTGTTTGTGAAGTAGAACAGAGTACAGATGAAGAATGGAGATGTGCAAGAGATCTTGTGAGACATGGTGAAGGTTTAAGGCAGCAAGAAGTTTGGCTTGCTGAAGAGAAAATCATGGATGATTTCCTGAGTTATTGGACAAGTCCAGATCAGCTGGATGATGTAAAGCCTTGTATTTTTGAATCTGACAATTGTGAGGTGATGAAAGGTTCTACATAAGAAGAGGATCAGTCTGAGGCACTGATAGATGAAGCAACTGAGACTGAAAAGACTTCTGGGTTTAAAACTAAAGAATTTTGTATGTTTGCAGGTACATCACAGGGAGATGAACAAGCTTTAAAGTTTGTTGAGGAGGAGGAATTGAATCTGAAATCTGTTCAGATCAATGCTGAGATAGTAAGATCTCAGGAGAAATTGAAGACAAGGGAGTCTAATGAGGATATTCAGCAGAATATTGAGGCAGAGAGAGAAGGACCAGTTGATGATTGATCAAGAGCAAGCAAAGGCATAAAATCTTGGGCAAAGTTCCCAAAATCTACTCCAATTGAAGTTGTTGAATTGTATAGAAAATTAGATCTTCAAAGGAGAGAATTGGAGAAACAGAGGACCTATGCACAAGATAAATTGATGAAGAAGCAAGATAGAGAAATTTCCATGAATGAAAATTAGATAACAGATGATAAGAAAATGATTCAGCCAAATGAAGGATTTCATTTTGGTGAATCACACCAGAAGGACATTCATGAAGCAGATGATGGAAAGAAGGAGAGACTAGCTAACAGTCTCATGGAGGATGCAAATCAGCATACTGATGTGATGACAGAGGATTTGGAAGGAGACTCAGAACAACATACTAATGTGTTGTCAGAGGAGGAAGAGGTATTGAGACCTTGTAATTCTAGTGTTCAAGGCTCATGTGGTAATCATGCAGGGAAGGAAGAACAACAAATGGAAATTGTCAGGAAAGTTAATAAGAAGGAAACTATGTTAGCTGAAAACATAGTGAAGGATCATAATTTTAACATGGTGATTGGAACAGTGGAGATAACTCTAGAAGCTGGGGAGAATGATAGTGAAGACTTTCTGAGTCTTGAAGAAGACTTGGAACTACAGAGAGAAGAGTTGATGGCTGGATCAGCAAGTGAGACCATTGGGCCTTGTGATTTTGACACTGACAATTTGATTGTTTTTATAGGTGATGCAGGAGACAATCCATCATTTGGAAATGTCTTGAGAGAAGAAGAACTATTGCAGAAAGGAGGTGAGACAATCATGTCTCATATGCAGAAACTTGTTACTGTTGGTGACAGGGAAGAATTGGCTTGTTTGATGGGCCAAGAGAAGACTGTGGGGCAGATTTTTAAAACTGCTATAGTGATGAAGAGTCCGAATTATATTCTAATAGAAGATGAAAATGTAGAGTTT
The DNA here is from genome assembly GCA_034641835.2 of Pinus albicaulis. Taxonomy (NCBI): domain Eukaryota; kingdom Viridiplantae; phylum Streptophyta; class Pinopsida; order Pinales; family Pinaceae; genus Pinus; species Pinus albicaulis. The sequence continues at coordinate 468,236,777 of CM076576.1, forward strand.
GAAGAGATTGATTTGATTTCTAGAATCAATCAAGATGATGATGGAAAATTACTGAATATTGTCAAAGAAGATGAAGAAGATGCTAAATCTAAATTGCAACATATTGAGGATGTGAAACAAGTAAAAATTGAGTGGCTGAAATGTTTGCTGGAAACATTTAAACAGGAGAAGGAGATTGCAGACACTAGAGTGGAAATGCTTGAAACTGTGAAAGAGACAACAGTAGATACTAGTTTGCAAAATTTGATTATGCTTACTAGTTTACTGAATGAGTATGTTACTGCAGGAAGGGAATTAAATAAAAGTTTATTTTTTAAGAGTGAATTTGCAGGTGATGAGAAAAATAATGTTGCAGAGGGAGATATCCTAAGGGATATTCAGGGAGTTTGGGAGGCAGCCACAGAGGCAGAAACATAGGGGGTGACATCTATAGGAGTTGGAAACATGTTAGTAACATGTGGGATAGCAAGAGCAACAATGTTGGTAGAAACAGAAATTGAAGGCAGCAACAGGAGGCAAAGAGATTTCCAGATAGAAGATAAACTGGACAGAGAAATTGAAAACATCAGAGAACTGATGATGAAGGTGTCTTAGAAGCAGCAGACAGTAGCAATAAAGTAGAAGGATTTTATCAAAGGAAAGACAAGAAGAGATTGTGAAAGCATAGAAGGAGATGAGTTGTAGAACAAGATATGGAAACCTGGAGAAGTGCAGCTGACAGATGATGCAGCTGTTGGAAAACAACAAAAAAGAGTATGGGATCCAAGAAAACAAGGACTGAAGGCACATGATCAGGATATCATGAACAATTTGAACCTTGGGAGTCTGATTCAGGGGCATTAGGCACAAAAAAATACTTTTTTTCTAAGTAGACATAGGCGGGTCTCATGTTTTTAAATTCTCATGTAATTATTGGTATTTTGAATAAAATGGTGAGGAATTGTAAATGTTCTCTAACCACTAGAGAACATGAGGGAAGTTGATTAAGTTAGGAAGGTGAAGAGTCAGTTTCAATTATTTTAAGAATTTAGTCTAACTTTAGGATCTTGGATAATTCCAAGAGTCTTTGTTGAGCTATTATGGAAGCTGAACTGATTCATTATTAATCTATATAAATGTAAGCCTTAAAGCATTAAGGAGGGTGGTAAGTAGCAGAGTAGTTCAAGGTGCAGAGTACTGAGGAGAAGGGCCATTGAATTGAAGATCAGGGCACAGAGGAAGTAAGTCTTTTTAATTACTTGAGTTCTATTTATATAGAGGAAGTCAGGGTCACTTCGATTCGCGTATGTGACTATGTGTTTAAGTTTGACTGGAGAATTGGGTGAATCGATCACTGAAAGGATCGATTAATGTAGGACTTTTAATCACATGTCTCAATTTATATATGGAAAGTTAGATGCATTCTGAAATGAATCAAATTTTTGAATTCACTATATGGCAAAGAGAGGGTTCGATTCATTTTTCTGAGTAATTAAATTGTAGAAGAAATTAGGTTATTGCTCCTTGTGTGAAGAACCAATTTTGTCCCTTAATCTTCATTGAGTCGCATGTTTTATATAAGTTGCTATGTGAATTAGTTGCATACTAATACCGTATGGAGAGGTTATGGTCGATTCAGAAATCCATTCTGAAATTGGCACGAATCCGTGTAAGGGATTTATTGGATTGATTCGTAAAATCGACATCGGTTTTGTCAAGGTCACGATACAGTAATCAATGGAGAATGAAATTCCGTGTGAGGAGTGATATAAATCGACAAGGAATTTGATTGCACAGATCGAGAGTGATTTTGTATCCAAGTCACAATATGGAAATTCCATGGAGAGTTTAATTATGGATGAATAGTATTAAAATTGAGAATTCGATGAGATGGGGAAATAGCTATTAATGCAAGTGAGACTCTGGTTATTTCTTACGCATTGAACGTCTGTTCGATAGGGTCCAATTCGATACAGTGGGAGCTGTAGGTTGGAATCGAGCATAATTTATATGGCATCAACCCTGTTTGTGTAAACAATTATTGATATATGGCATGGTTTATAAGGCAGCCGTAAGATGGACAGTTTGAAGGGGACAGATTCCTGAATTGAATGCCTCCCAAACTCATTTGAAGTGAGCAGCTTTTGAACCCAGAAACCACTTTTATCGCATAGCAATTGAGAGTGGTTTTCAATCGCACTTTGTTGAACTGGGTTGAGGTCGATTTGCAGTGATAGGGCCGAGGAAGTGGAACCTTGAGGAGGTAGCATAAATGGAACAACGAAGGCAGTTTTGCAAACCCACAAGTGGGTATCGCATAATTTTTAAATGGTAAGTAGTTTTGTTAAAAAAAACACGATATAGGTCCCTGATCAACACGTAAGGTGGAGGTAGTTTCCAAAAACCACGAATTTCGCATAATTTTTGAGTGTTAAGGTTATGTGGGAGAATGAATGCAATATTAGTTCGATATAGTAATACTGGGGAACCTACGATCGATGCAAATGAAGCTGCGTAAGAGTTAACGTGAAGGTAAATGATATATCTGCTGTGGGACCCAAACAAATTTTTATATTTGTTGGGTCACATTATTATATGTGATTTGATTTGCATACATAATTGGGTTGTATTTTAGGGTTTTCCCAAGGTCAAATAAATGCGTTTAGAATTTCATAAGCCAAAGGGAAGTCCGAAACTTTGGCTTATTGGAATATTTGAGTGTTGATTCGGTTTCCATTGAATTGGGTCTTAATATAAAATCCAAGGTTTATTAAATGTTTTATAACATTTTATTGGAGATGTGGATATATGTTATGTTTGATATGTGAATGGGGAAGTGGAAGTCCATTAATTTGGGGTTAGTTTCTTATTCGAATATTAATTCAAAGATCATCAGATGGATTACAAAATATGATTTCATAATAATAGAGGCTTGAGAAAGGCAAAGCTTCTGCTTATAGAAGTGAATTTCTGGGTTGGATAGTTTATAGCCAGTAATTGAAGAAAAGTGCTTCCACATCTACGTTGTGGAATTGCCCAGACTTAAAATTATTGGGGAAAAACTTGAAAAGCAGTTTTATGTGCACACCAGAGTGAAGATTGTGGTTTAGACAGGTTAGCCCGGGCATCACAATCCTAAAATAGTTGCAAGCTAGCCATTTATTTGACTGGGCCTGATTTTTCTACAGGGGTATGACATCCTAGCTCATGCAGGGTGAATTATGGTGAGCTTCGTTATTTTTGCTATGCGAGCATCTTTTATAGCATCATGCACGAGAGGTTGTTTACGCTCCGATTCTTTCTAGCAATGGCATATGGCCTTCCAAGAGAACCACGCATATGATGATGGGAGCTGGTTATGCCATGAGTTGGTGGTGGAGCTGCAGGACATTACTGGAATGCCACTGTGGAGGGTTGGTTCAATTCCAACCCTCGGTTGATTTGCAAGTTTCCATGCCATTGTGTGGACTTCACGGTGGATCCAAACATGGGTCTTCCACTTGGCGATGCATGGGGACCAACAACTATGAGATTTTTGTTCTATATATATATATATATATGTTTGTGTGTGTGTGTGTGTGTGTGTGTTATATGACAAGGCTGATACCATGCTTGTTTACTTGCAGATGTGGGGCCTCAGGGATGAAAATTAACCTACTTAGTAGGCAATGAACCATGCCCTAGATATAGATAGATGTGAGGTCTCATCCTCGGCCTATGTGATTGGTGTCAGAGTGTCAGTTTGAGATTGGTGGATCCTTCAAGGAGCATGGTAATCCAAAAACAATTGGGGAGGTCGAGCAATGGCATGAGTGTGCTAAGGAAACATAAGCTTGACTAGTTGTAGTTGAGGCCCAACTTCATGATTACCAAGATATCTGGGCAGGGTTGAGTCCCTGACCGAAGGTATGCCCACTAGGGGATATGATAATTTGGTGGAGATCGTCGTGTATATGGTGATGAAACGTGAGCAAGTACAACGACCATCATTACACCTTATATCTTTGGCAATGGCCACAACTGTCCCCATTTTGGCTCCCGGTGTAGATATTGGTCCATGGGACTGGGAGGGAGGGCCTCAACCCTAGATTTTTTTTCTTATGTATGTACTAAGGATAGCACCTATTATGAGGATACTCCCCATTTTTTTGATGGCATATTCTTTTCCTTTTTATGAGCCAGTGGACTCCTTTTTTGTATAGTTGGACACACACACACACACACACAGATATATATATATATATATATATATATATATATATATGCATATGCATATGCATATGCATATGCATATGCATATCCATATACATATACATATACATATACATATACATATACATATACATATATATATATATACATATACATATACATATACATATACATATATATATATATATATATATATATATATACATATAGATATACATATACATATACATATACATATATATGAGACATATTTTGGTGGCTCCCATGATGTGTACATGCTGGTAATTTATGGTGTATTTAATGTTTTGTTATTTATATAATTTTTGTATATATGTGATGGATATTGATGCTTTTATGGTCGATGGTATACATGTGATGCATTTCAGTCTAGGATTGGGTTAGCTATGTGATTGACTATGTCATTTTGATATTTTGGTATATGCGTAAATGTTATGTGATCAAAACATTGGGCTAATATTTTTGCATGCAGGTATTTCCTAAAGAGGCATGGATCAAAAAATTGAAGGGTTTGATTTAACTGTGATACAACTTGCTGGAAATCAAGGAAGACATCCAAATGGTGGATACCTTGGAGGGAGGCATCGGCTAAAAGGCCTATGAAGATGACATATTTGGCATGACCATTAGTGAGGCAAGTTGTCTGGTCAGGAGAGTATATGGCCCAAGCTGCAGCAACAAGGTTTTTCGACCATCGAGAGGCACCATCACAGATCCTAAATGATAGATTGGTAGATCATCCATTTGTGAGACACGATGAGAGAGTGTTTTTAGAGAAAATGCATGATGAGGTGATCATCATAAAAAATAAGTTATGGTGCATACATATTTATTATAGATCACTGAGGACCTTTCTTTATGGGTAAATGTTTTTAAGGTAGAGTCCATTGATGGGATTTTTATTTGATTATTTAAAGGAGTTGATGTTAATATCTCTTTCAAACCTTCAAATGACTTTTTAGCATGTTCATCCAATTGGAAAGGGATGTCTTAATGAAGGAGACTTAGGAATCCCTGCGCACAAGTAGCGTAGTAGGGGATGTTGATTTTTCAATAGCTTAGGAAGTACTCCAAGCACTAGGGTTTGATTTTTGGAGGTAAAAGCGGCACAAGAGTCTCTTGCGGGATTGGAACCCAAGTATGGGTTTTTTCACGAAATCGTGTTTTGGGCATTTCCATGAGAACATTTCTAGATGTGATGGATGATGATCATATCTCTCGGTGAGACTAATCTAACACAACAAGGATCATCTGCTTCTGAGTTGTAGAAGTGGACATATGAATTATTTAAAGTAATTTTGGGGTTGACACCATAAGTGACAAGGTCGGGCTAAGGTTGTTTTAGGCTTATGACAGTTGGACAACCCCTTTACGATAACTTTTTGGAGCCCTTTATTTATGGTATAAATAGAAGGTGAGTATGATGACTTATACTCATCCAAAATTGCAACACATACATGTGAGCAAGTCGTTGGAGGAGAATATGTCTTTTTTGGGCCGCAACAAGGGAGGAAAGACTAGCAAGGAGATAACAGACTATTTTGGGGGCTAAACAAGGGTCTGAGTTGCTAGAGAAGGGACTGAGTTCCCCTTGTTTTCATACCAGAGCCTTAAGGATTATTTGAGGGCAGTTTTGGAGGAGTGTAGACCCTTGGAAGGTTTGCTACAGTTATGAGGAGGCTTAGTATAGAAATCCGCAAAAAATTAAGAGAGGTCGAAGGGCTTTAAGGTGCCAGAACAACCCAAAACTTTAGCATGGGGTATCCTCCCCTCTTAGAAGGGAAGCCAAAGGAAAGGAGGGAAATTCTGGGAATATTAAAGGACTGTTAGGGACTACGTTGTGTGCCCTAACCAGACCCAAGATTTTAGTATTCAAAGAGGACCTCAAACATTTAGTTGGAGATGTGTCTTTGAGGTGTTAGATCTCTGTATTTGGGTCAGATTTGGATTGGTTTTCTAGTAGCCTATGGGAGCCAATTTGGAGGCATGATTTAGTGATCAAGATCCTTCATTTGAGTAGAATTTTCACTGTAGTATTGGGTTCCATTGATTTGGTTGAGGGCATTTTGTTGGCTACCAAAAGTAGCCCTTGACGAAGAGGACTTGAAGCTTGGGTGAATATTGGTGACGAAGTGGAGTGCCTTGATGGACTAAGGTTACCTCTATCCTGGAATTTTGGATCTTGGGCAGTGGCCAGCCAAGAGAGTATATTGGATCAAGCAGTGTACATGCTACATAAGTGATGTGCAACAGTGTTAGGTAGAAACCCTCCTAGAGTCTCGATGTGTTTTCCTTTGAGGGACTAAGGGGAAGCTAGTGAGTAGTGTGGAAATGAAGGACTGAAAGGACAAGATAAGAAATGTACACTACGTAGTGAGTTTTTCATTATATGTTATATACCATATACTTTTGTATTATTCAATTTTGGTTTAATATAACGAAGATTGGGGTTGTACATTATTGCACAATTTTGTTAAAAATTATGCGTATTTATGCATGTGTGATTTACTGCTTTATATTTTCCACTATGCAAAGTAGTTATGGTTGAGATTATTGGTTTGGTAGCATCAATGATTTTAAGTCTCTAACCGAGACCCAAGGAAATGGAAATTAAAAATGGTATTAAAGCATGTCTGAGCTAAATTGGAAGTCACTGAATCAGAGATGTGCGCAATGAAGAACATTCTGAGAGAGATTTGGTCACATTGTAGGTGACAATGTCAAAGTTGCAGGCAGGACTCTGGTACGAGGAGAAGTTGTAGGGATTTTCCAAACATATTCCTCGGAAGGAAATGATTCGGTTGGTCTTGCATGTCAACAAGATCTAGGATATTGCCAAGAAAGACATTAACAAGCCAACTGACCCTAAGGAGATGACACTATATGAATATTGGATACAAAGGCGAGTTCGATCATCCTAGATGGTGTCAAATATTCCATAATACATAATTTTTCTGGGAAGAACACCAAACATGAGATGTGTATGGATCTTCAGAACTTGTTCCAGAATAAGAATGAGAACTGGGTACTGGAATTGGAGGATAAGTTGAATTCTACCAAGATGCTAAAGGGTGAATGAGTGACTTCATATCTGATGAATTTTTCTGGACTCAGAGATGAACTTGCTACCATCGGTGTGAAAATTTCAGATGGAGATGTGGTGAGGATTTCCTTGAAAGGGTTCACTGAGGAATGGAAACCCTTCATCAAAGGAATCGTCCCCAGAGACAATTTTCCAAACTGGAATAGACTATGGGATGAATTTATTCAGGAAGAGTTCCTAGATGAGGATATTAATCCATCAAAGATGGTAGATGAGGAAATGGCACTTGCAACATGAATAAAGGGTAAGCCAAAGAATTAATTGAGTAAATTCAAGTATTTCAACTGTGGCAAGATGGTAATTTTTCATCGAGATGTCCGATGAAGAAGAAGGCATATGATAAGAAGAAGAAAGGAAATTAGGTCCTCAGTGTTGCCACTTCAATTGAGATAGATGATCTCACCAGGAGATTTGAGGAGGAGGACCTTGCTATGATTTCCTTTTTCTCACAGTGTACTATCAAAGAGGATGAATGGTACATGGACGATGGTGCGTCGAATCATGTGACAGGTTCGCTAGAGGTTATTTAGACTCTAGCTGAATGGAGCTCGAAGGTGCACATGGTGTTGGGTGACAAGAGTAAGTTGGATATCTGAGGATCAGGTGTTGTGCCATTCAAGATGGAGACACCATGAGTGATGTGGGTCCATGATGTACTATTTATATGAGGAATCAGATATAGCATGATTTCTATCTTGATGATTGAGAAGAAGGGGTTTTAGATCTTGTTCCAGGATGGGAAGGAAAGAATCAGAGCTAGAGGCTCTAGCTCCATTGGTATCATGATTGGATTTAGAGAGCATGGTGTATATACACTAACGGGAAAGCCTATAGATCATGAGAATTAGTTGGAGTAGGTGCAGGTTCCAAAGAAGCAGGTGCAGGTGCAGGCTTCAGAGGAAAAGGTACAAGTTCCCAAGAAGAAGGTCCAGGTTCTAGAGACTCAGAGGGAGTCAAGTTCTAGAAGGAGCTTGTATATTCAGAGGGAGAATTTGTAGCCCAAGAAAAGCATGTGGTTAGTGGGGAGCAAGGGTGCTTCCACATATACCAAGAAGGAATCATGGAGGTATTGGAAAGTGATACAAGAGAAGAATAAGAAGCATGTAGCTTCAAACAGTGGCAGTGACACTTCCGACAAAGGTGTAGTTCAGAGAACATGGATTGTTGCAATTGTGAGCATCAAGAGTTGGGCGAGTGTTGTCAGTAGTGACGATGATAATGAGTTACTTCCTACTCTTGGAATTACCTCTGTCGCTAAGAGGGAGTGTTAATTTTTTAGTAGCTTGGGAGGTACTCCAAGCCCTAAGATCTGGGGTTTTGAGGGCAAAGTGCCACAAGAGTCACTTATGGGATTGGAAGCCAAGTATGGGGTTTTGTACCATATATTGTTTTGGGAATTTCCATGAGTGCATTTATACATGTGATGGATTAGGATGATATCTCTCTGCAAGATGAATCTAACACAATGAGAATCATATGATTCTGAGTTGTAGAAGTGGAGATATAATGTTTTGAAAGTAATTTTGGGGTTGACACCATAAGTTTTAAGGTGGGCCTAAGGTTTTTTTAGGCTTATGATAGTTGGACAACCCCTTGTGATGACATTTTGGAGCACTTAATTTATGGTATAAATAGAAGGTGAGTATGAGGACTTATACTCATCCAAAAGTGCAACACATACACATGTGAGTAGCTTGTTGGAGGAGAAGAAATCTATTTTGAGCCTGTAACAACCCTCGTGATAATTCCATCTAATAAAATTAAAAATAATAACCATGATTTAAAAGACACATATTCCAAGCTAAATGGTGGTAAAAACATCCTAGCAGGTGCTCATTTCGGTTATTATGGAAAAAGGGAAATGCCTAAGGCATTAAAGATGAAACAATATTTTTGGCACATTTATTTATGAAAATAATGGAAATTAGTATAAAAGGGATATGAAAGGTCACATGTTACATCTGAGGAGGAAAATGAAAGAAAATAATGGAAAATGAAGAAAATAGAGGCCTCTTCTATAAAAAGGCTTTTGAGGATCAGTTGGAAATATTTTTCTCACATTTTTGGGGTTCTATCATTATTCTCTCTTTCTTTGTCTCTGTCTTTGTCTGTCTCTCTCTCTCTCACACACACACACTCTTGGATAGTTAGAGTTTTGGGAGCACTTTGGCATTCAAGCAAGAAGGAAAGAAATGAAGATGCAAGAGGAAGAAATCAAGGAGGAGTAGGAACCAAGTATCTACATCAATATTCTTTGTAGGTATTGAGTTGCATGAATTATTTCCTTGCTACATTTGGAATGCATGGTATTTCATCTGGTTCTTTGTTGTCTTGGCATGGGATTTTTCTAGGTGTGACAGCATATTCAGGCTACCCTTGCCATTTCTAGATACCCTTGTTGTTGTGAAGTTCTCATGTTTTTGTTTAGCTGGATTATCGAATGGATTCAATGCTAAGTGAGGTGGACATCCAAAGTATTATAAAACCAGTTCATGTGTTGCCTCGGTTTAGGGCCCAGTAATCTGGGTTTGGATTGTGGTAAATATTGAGAGGTGGTTTTCTCTCTATTTTAGGCCTAGGGATACCGAGTTTGGGATATATGGTAAAGCTGTGAGGGGATGTATCAGATTAGGCCCTAGTGACCCTAGATTTAGACTGTGGGTTGTAGTAAATACTGAGATACTAGGAGATAGGAAAATTCCTCACAGTTTCAGCAGAGCGAATATGGTAATATCCATGCTTGTGTTGGCCTAGTGATTGGGTGTAGATCATTGTAAAGCCTCGTTTATGATTGATCCAGTTTATGATTAATGAGGGTGAGGTGGTTTGGCCTTAGGATGTCTTGGTTGTTTCTTTTGGTTTAAGTCCCACACCCATGCTTGGAATATGGCATGGGGATGATTGGATGAAGAGATATTTGGCTCAACCAATCTATGGTCTGGTGGAAAGTGGAAGTCCCATCTCTAGTTGGTTTTCACACTCATTAATGGTAAGCTCATTCCTTTTTTATTTGACGTATGATTTCGCTGGTTATTATGTGGATTCTATTTTTGTTGTATCCATGGTATTTCTATTGTTATTATGTTGGTTATAAGCATGTATTTTATCAATGATGATGTATGTCTCTATCCATGTTTTTAATTGTAAATTAATGCACAGTGTATCTATAACAAAAAATATTGTATTTCATCTTATGATATAAGGGAGAAATGCTTCTTAGAGATTCTCAGATAAGTATGAGACCCCTATTTTTAAATATGTTGTTTAAACTTGTAGATTCAATGCTTATGACATGTTTGATGAAATTCTTCTCATGGATAGGAGGGGTCTAGATGAGTTACTAATGATATTATTTCTTATGTATCTTTGTTTTAATGTTTTGCATCATCCCCTATAGTTTCATGAAGTTCTATGTGGTGATCTAGGCTTTGGGGCCAAAAAGGTGGCACAAATCCTGGAGTTGCGGGCACATAACTGACCAAACCAAGCCCTGGCCACTACCTTTCCTTGGCATTCCCGTGGCTATATGATTTCAACCGCTAAATTGCCTTGGAATGCTTGTAGTTAATTCTCAAATTGGTTAGAAATTCAGTCTCCCTCAAGGTTCAGGGGCTTGGAAGGTTGGGTTACCTCCTGAAGATGTTTTTGATGATGTGTAAGGTGTGTTTGTCTTGTTTCCGTTAGCTGCACTTAAGATTATCTAGGAGTTTTAATCTCATATTTGTAGCCTATCATCGCCTGTTTACCTCGGTTGGCTAGTTTCTTGGGTAGATGGGTGAAGAGGGTGTTACAAAGTGGAATTAGAGCATGGTTCAACCCTCGAACTGGATGGGAGGTGTGTTGATCATGCATTTATTTTCATTGCATATGTGCTTAGTATTTTCGTGGTCTATATGTTTTTGTTGCATCTGTGTTTTGTTCCCCATGGTGGAACTGGTGTCGCCATGGAAGGGCTGATGGTGTTGTTCTCAACATGTTGCCATGAGTGTATCACTAGTTATGTTTTTTTCTTGCTTATGTATTGTTCTTGCACGCTTCTTTACATGTTTCTATGTGTTGTGTATTCATTCCTTTTTTATGCTAGGTCACATATTGTTCATGCTTTTGTATTTTCTTTGTATGCTTGCTTATGTGATGCTATATGTGGGCCATGCATTGGCCGTTCATGATTGGTTATATATGTCAAGTGGGTGCTGTTGGGCCACTAAATTGTCATTCTTATTACCATTTCTTAACATATATTTTATCCATTCCTACCACTTTTTTATCACATTATTTATCATAATTTATCATTTAATCCCATTTTATAATTATTTATGCTCTTATGGATAAGTAATATTTATTCTCATTTATTTTTAATAAATTGAATATTATTATGAATTATTTTGTAAATGATGGTTTATTTAAAGAATTTTTTATAAATCCCTATTTTAGCCTCGAAGATCTCTTTCAGACTACAAATTCGACCTTCAGTTCATAATTAAATGTTCCAACTAAGAAATTCGTTGGAATAACAAGTGACAGTTTTTCATTGGACATTACGGGCAAACGAAGAAGAATATTGAAAATCCGAGACATGTGTTTTGTGCATAATGGACCAAGTTAGTTTATGCTTGAGCAGTTTTCAAAAATTCGATCTTCATTGGGAGAAAAAGAAGGTTCTTCGAAGGACATATTCATAGATTTTTTGTTGTGGCCATTTTCCAAATTTCCTCAATTGTAATAATCAAATTAGATTTGTTACAATTGAATCATGGTGGAAAGATCTCTTAGATTTTGTAATCAATTGGTTGGTAATTTCCCTTTTGTATGTTGTATATTTAAAGGAAACAAATTAGAGAGTAGAGGATCATATTGACTCTGTAACTTTCAATCATCATAATACAGAAATATTGTGCTTCTGTTACATGCGTTACCTGATTTAGTTTTCATTAAATTATTTCTCCACCTCCACCCTGTTAGGGAGGAAGGGCCCTCCTTGTGTATATATCTATTTCTTATTTTGTTTATGTTTCAGTAGAAGTGTTTTTTCTATTGTTTCAGCTGTCAATAGATCTACTTCAATTCCAATATTTTATATGTTTTTACACATATGAGATCAGAGATACTAGCTGGGTAATTGTTGTGTGGCACGCTAGCAGAGATTAATTGAGGTGTGATTACAATCTTGTAGATAATTTTATTTCCACATGAGTGATTTCCTTCCATCATTTACTTCAACAACGATTTATTTTCTTTGGAATTGCTTCTAGTTGGGTGTATCAGCACAGACAGTGCAACTATCATTGAAATAAAATACGTCCCTGGATTGATAATTTATGTGTACTATTTTAGTCATTTAATAGTGATTAATACAACCCAAAATTTTGGTGCTGTTGCAGGATATGGCAGTGACGATTCAATCAATCAGAGTTGTTTCTTAGAAGTGAAATTTTCGTGTGTTTTCATAGAGTGTCTCCAGCAACACAATTGTCGGGCAGTAAGACGAGAGGTAAGAACTTGCACAGCACTCTAAAATACCTAAGCAAGCTCACCAATGTCTTGCTGGGACACTTAGGAGTTGAATTTCTAAGAATTTTGTTTTTTCTCTTAGAGTGTCTCCAGTGAGACAATTGTCGAGCAGTAATATGAGAGGTAATAACCTACCCATCACTCTAACAAACTTGAGCGGGCTCACCAATGTCTTGCTGGGACACTTAGGAGAGTGAATTTTTGGGTATTTTGTTTTTTTAGAGTGTCTCCAAAGACACAATTGCCGGGCAGAAAGACGAGAGGTAAGAACCTATGCATCGCTCTAACAAAATTCAGCAGTCTCACCAATGTCTTGCAGGGACACTTAGAAGTTTGAAATTTTTTTGGTGTTTTCTTTAGGGTTTCTTCAGCTATACAGTCGTTGGGAGGTAAGACGAGAGGTAAGAACCTGCACATCACTCTAACAAACTTGGGCGGGCTCACTGCTGTAGAAACTAAAGAACTTAAAGGATGAATTGATACACATAGGATCCATGTGTGCCAGTAGGACGATAGAACAATCCACAAAAACCCCCCACTCTAAAAAAAATCCCCCTAAATTCATGGGATGAGGTCAAGGAACAAAGAATCAACACAATGGAATCCATTCAAATAACTTCACGATATAACAACTATGGGAAATCAAGACTATATTGAAGATCGGTTTCACTCTGTTGTTTTCTCGCAACATCACTGCATACTTCAACAATTCTTGGCACCATCCTTAACAGGGAAGTTGGTATCTCATACCCTAGTACTTATTAGCATACATCTTTCAATTATGGGTATATGCATACTTGAAGGCCTATTTCAAAAATGGCTTCATTGGAGGTACTGCTACACGTAAATATATGTTATTTTTCAATATAGAATAGTGTAATGTGGAGAATAGAATAAATGAAGACATAAATAAATAAATTTCTTTATATGTAAAAATAGTTGTTTTTGTTGCAACATGCTGTGAAATTTGACATAGGTGATCAATATTCAAATTTATTTATAAATGTAGATGTGTTATGTTGGAAAATGAAATTTATACAAACACTCATATTCATTTTGATCACCTTCTTGGAAAAATTCCTTGATTGTCATATTTTATGGCTTCCGGGCTTGATGAAAATTCTGGAAAAACAATTGGAATAGTCATGTTTTGAGGGACCAAATGGGCATATTTTCAAGACCTGTTCTATCATAGATAACCCTTTATGTATACTTTCTAACCCAATTATAATCACTTGATTTGGATTTGAAGCGAAAAATCTATGACCAAAACAATGACATTATGTCTAGTAGGAAGCTCAGGAACATAGTTGGGATAGTCCATTTTTTGAGGCCTAAGTGACTATATTTTAGAAACTTGTTTCTATGGGATATTACCCTATGAATCTAGTTTACAATGCAACTTGAATCACTTTATTTTGATATTTTCTGAGGAACTTATGACCACAATACTGACTATTTATCATAAATAAGCACTCTTGAAACTTTGTTTTCCTGGTTGTTCACTAGCATATTTGACCCATCAATTCTTCTTTCCTTAAAAACCTGTTACTATTGGAGATAGCTGCATGAATATAATTAAATCTCCAATTTGGATCAGTTCAATCTGTCATCAAATGAAAATGTTATGCTTAAAAAACCAATTGTTGGTCTGAGCGGGAAAATCGAAAATGACGTTGTTATGTAGGTTTTTCTAAGAAAATTTAACATACCATTACATGGGATTTTTAAAACTTGTTTCAATTAGAGACATATCGCTGAATTCACTTTCATTTGGATTTGGAATCACTCAAATCAGATGAAAAACAAAGAAGTTATGATTGAAAAATTGCTGGTCAGTATGGTTGGCCACCACTACCCCGTAGGTAATTAATTTCTCTTTGTCTATATTTCTATGGATTTTTTTTTAAAGAGTAACTACTTGTTATTTTTTTTTTCGTATGTCTTGAATTGGGAGAGCAGGAGGATCTCTCTTCTTCCATGATTTTATGTTTTATTGCACGTAGATGCTCCTTTTTTTGCAGGTCCCAGGAGAATAAATGAGGTCAATTTATGAACAAGTGATTTTTGAAGACAATGATAATGAAATGAGAACATTTTCAAAGAATTTTCCTCACACGGAAAAAACAACACGAATACTTTTCATCACCTAACGGATTTATAATATGAGAAATGAGGAATTAATTTCCATTTGAAGATCCAAGTCATTTCTGAAAAAGCATTTTTCCATTCATTCACCATTCACAAACAACATTGTTGCAACAAAAATCATAACCATTGTAGCTTAAGTTATTTATTTATTTATTGGTTTTCAATAAAGAGTCGTTTATTTTCTGATTTATCTTATGTTTTTATGCTTCAGGTATTGTTCACTTCAAGGTCACATTTTTGTTTTGTTCTCAAAAACAAAAGAAGCGAGTTCTTAAGTTTCATGATGTTGTTACTCCAGAAAAATTTTCTAAGCGTTGGATGTTGTTACACCGATAGTGTTGTTACTCCATTACTATTGTGACTTTGTCAGTGCTTTTACATCATCAGTTTTGTTACTTTGTCACTGTTGTTACACCATCAGTGTTGTTACTCTGTCACTATTGTTACATCGTCAAGGCTGTTACTCGATTACTGATGTGACTCCATCACTGTTGTTACACAGTCAGTGCTGTTACTCCATTACTATTGTGACTCCGTCACTTCTGTTACACCATCACTGTTGTTACACCGTCAGTGTTGTTACACCATCATTGTTGTTACATTGTCAATGTTGTTACACCGTCATTGCTGTTACACTGTTAGTGTTGTTACTCTGTCACTGTTGTTACACCGTCAGTGATGTTACTTTGTCACTGCTGTTACACTGTTAGTGTTGTTACTCCATTACTGATGTGACTCTGTCACTATTATTACACAGTCAGTGCTGTTACTCCATTACCGATGTGACTTTGTCACTGCTGTTACACCATCACTGTTGTTACACCGTTAGTCTTGTTACACTGTCACTGTTATTACACTGTTAGTGCAGTTACACCGCCACTATTGTTACATTATCAGTGTTGTTAGCCCATCATTGTTGTTACTCCTCCAATGCGATTACTCTGAAAAATTTTCTAGTATCCGACGTTATTACTCCAGCAAATTTTATAAGTTTCTCATGTTGTTACTCCTCCGGTGATGTTACTTGGTGGTGATATTTTTCTAAGTACTTGGTGCTGCTACTCCTCTAGTGTTGTTACTCTGCCAAGGTAAGTTACCTGGTACGTCCTCAACCGAATTCGTGGATTTCATTAGTATTTTAATTATGACATGACCAATTATGACTGATGACAAACATACTTTATTTTGGGGGAGGTATTTTATTTAGTAATAAGGATGATTATTATGGTAAGTCTTGTCAGAAACGATTCACTCTTAATTCCTCATTATTTTGTAAATTGACTAATCCTCCTCATGTCACCTTCCTAAAATCGTTCTTTTTTTCCCTTCCCCTATTATCATCTAATTCATGGTTGTTGTTACCACAACAAAACTATTGTTGTTGACCAATTTTCACGTTGAATTCAACATATGAAGGTATTTCTGATTTTTTTTTCTCTTTGGTGAATGGGAAATACTTTTAATGTTCTAGGCCCTCTTTGACATAATGATTAGGTAGTCAATTTATCTTTGTTTATCTATTAACATAATATTATTTCTAAGGAAAAATTATAAAAATATGATTTGATCATGCGGGCTTTCAACTTTCCTAATGGGTCAAGTCCCTAGTGTTGTAAAATTTATGATGATGACCACAAAATTGTATTTAAATCTTTCCGCCATTATCTAATGAACTGTTCTTCAACCCCAATCTCAGCAATGAAAAATATATTTATTAACAGTTATTTGAAGGCTATTATTTTTTGAGAAGCAAAAAAATCAAAGTTGAAAATAGTTACTATACAAATTTTTATGCCATCTAGCTCTAAAGGAGTTGACCTACCACCCCATCTATTAAGTAATCTTTTATTGATTAACAATAACCATATTTGAATTCTAAACATAAATAGTCAACTAGAGGATAGGAGGTCTCATCACGAGCCGACCTACCATGATCATAGGTCCTAATAAAGTGACATTACCACTACTGGTCACCAAGCCACGGTAATGGCCTTCGATCATAGAATGGAAGGCCAAGACGTCTAATCAGGAGCTTGATTTTTCACTTTTGTTAGCTCCTACGAATGGCATTGTTATTAACTGGTTACCATGCCAGAAGAATGATATTCAATTGACATCTAAGTAAATTGAAAGGCTTTTTGTAACTATGTACTTATTTCTAATAGATGGGACACTCGCATCTCAAATGGGTTAAAAAGGCATCCCTGTTGAGGCTATGGATGCCCGCTGGCAGCAGTGGCTATGCCTATGGTATAGAAGTTAATTTAATACTATAATCTACTTGGTTACCTTGTTTTCTCAAAGCTAATTTCCGATAAAAATGACTGTTTCATATACAAGGTTTTCCAGAACTCATGGTTCATGGGGTAATATTTAATCAGTTCTTAGATGATGGTGGTTATGGTTTTTATCTATTATTGAGTTATAAATATTTAGTTTACATGTGAGGGATGAAAATTTTACGATATTTGATAACTGACATTTTGTATCATCTAATCCATCATTCCTTTACTCTACAAGTATCATATCTTTAACCAAAGAGAGTCGCTTTGCCCAATCATTCATTATTTATTCATAGCTTAACAACACCACTACTATTTTGACATGGAATAAAGAGGCCTAATTATGATTTTTAATCCCAGGTAATTGGAAAAACCTTGAGAAGAATAATTTATGTTCTCATAACAACCAAAGCTTACAGGGAATGCATATTTTCCCTTCTTATCCATTATCATCCCATGCCATTCACAATATGATTATGTCATTTTTATATGTAATGAGATAATTGAGGTGATGAATTACTGATACCCATGAGATGTTTTATAGATGACGGGGAAACCAATCAGTTTGGTGGAAGAAAACACTGCTACACTTTATAATTACTTCTTTTCCAGCTTGCATGGCTTCCACCTTCCACATCACTTTCAGCATCATCTCAGCCTACATCAACTTCAACAAATGTAAATCCATAAATTTCATTCCACATTTTTACGGAGGTAAAACTTGAGGTAAAATAGCATAAGTTTTTTATTTATTAAAAGTTTAGGAGAATGTCATGAAAAACCATTGAGCATTATTCACCCATATTTTTGAACCATTATTTCCCCTTCTTTACCCCTTCCCATTTTTCAGAAACACAAAATATTTTAGTTTGGGGGAGTGTTACTTTCATTATCATGAACATGCCATTAATATTCTTTACCATCCATCAATCTCCTTATTCATTCTCAAAATGTCCTTTATTCCATGTTTTTATATACCAAACAAATATTTCATTCATGATTGTAGAAACGAACTCTATTTGTTTTCTACGGTTGCATGAGGACATGCAACAAGTTCAGTTTGGGGGAGAGGAAGGGTATCTAGGCCTGATGAATGATTTCTCATTTCTTCCTCATTTAAGGTATAAAAATGAAATTTTGAGAAACAACTCAAAAATGGTACAATATGTTTTTGTATTTTTATTTGCTTCAGCGTCTCTTATGGCAGGTAGATAGTTGCAGAACATTCTATGAATTTATCGAATGGTTTCAAAGATGCGATCTAATGGTTATGTGGGATAGTTTCGTTTTATAAGTCTTGTGGTTGATAAAATGGTTTCAAAAATGTGATCCAATGATTATATGAGATATTTTAAGCCTATAAATCTTCAGAACCAAAGCAAGACTATGTATGTCCTAAATATATATATATATATAATGCTCTGTAAATTCATAGAATTCCAATAATAAATTGAGAGTGCCCTAAATGAAATCTTGAAAATAAACACGCCTTTTTCAAAAACAGTAAAAAATATGTTTTTCTTTCTTTTTCATTTGCTTCAGCATCGTTATGGAAGGCCGATAGTTGCACACTACTCTCTAATTTCATAGAATTCCGATGATGATCCATGGATATCCAGAGAAGTCTGATAGATATGTATCGCGTACACCATTGGGAACATTTCGGGAACGAAGCTCCAAAATCTGAATCCCACTCAAACTTCCCACAACAGTTCATGACGTCAGCCTTGTGCATGCCATCAACACCTCATTCGATTCTTCGGGAGTGAACTTCATTATGATAAACATAAAGACCATGCCCTGCCTCAACACGCTCGGAATCGTCATGGCTCGCGTAGACATGGCTGTAGGGGGGGTGGCAGCTCCACATATCCATATCAGAGCCACTCAAATTGTGTACGTGTTGCAAGGATCTTTTCCATGTGTTTTAATTGAATAGTTTTTAGTGTTATATTTTGGAAATTTTTTAATAGATATTTTGGGTTTAAATTTTTTTTTTAAATTTTATATAGATTTATTGAAATCAAGTTTAATAGATAATTCTTTATAAATTCTAAATTCTTTAAAATAAAACCAATTTAAATAAGATAAATCAAGATTTAGCTTCATAATCTTTCAACCTAATTCCAGCACCAAAAACTTCAAAAATTCAAAGTAAAAACAACTCAGTTTTAAACTTTCAGTATTTTCAATTCCATCTTTGTTGCAACTTTCCAAGTGGATGGCTTTTGAGGCATAATAAATTTTGGACTTTGGCAAATTATAGGCAGCTGGCAATTTACATGGAGTAAAATCTTAGTTTGCTAGATATAGCTGAAGGTAGTACTAGTTTACATTTCAGCTACGATTTTTGTGCATAGGTTGCTTTTGATTGTGACATTTGTGCATAAGATTATAGACTAAAAGTGGGAAATTTTTTAATGCAATATGACCTTTTTATGGTACAGAGAGTATCAGTGTATTGTCTTCTCAATTTCGTCATAAGTGAGAGAATTTGATCCGTATGAACCAATCTACAATTGTCTCAAAAAGATTCTTGTGTTTTAAGCAGCTGTGGCTAGAACGCAATACAATCCATATCATAAAAGTAAAAATAATATTCTGGGACTTCTAACTCATTAATATATATAGTCGCACATTAGTCCTGCGAAGATTCAAAAGGATTCTAGAGAAAGAACATAATCGCTAATTTGAATCCTCCTTGAAGGATTTGTTTTCTACAAATGTTTGGATTCTTAAAAAATATTTAAAACATAGTATATATTGAGTTAAAAGAAAATTAGTTATAAAATATAGTGTGTATATTGATTGAAAACCTGTTCGGTAGGGATTGTTAGATGATCCAAAATAAATTTTATTATAGGTTATAGTATTTGAATAAAATAATTATTAATTTAAGATATTAAATTAATAATTATTATTTTAGAATATTTAATAAATATTTGAGATATTTAGAAATAGAAATTTGTTATTAAAAATTAGGACTCTAGAAAAGATTCGTTTCCTAGGCTCTAAGTTAGGAGTGGAGTTAGTAGAGTGGTTAGAAGCTCATTTATTGTAAATGGACACTTGTTTATTTTCCAAGTGATCCATAACTAGACTAAGTTAGAACATAGAGGTTATAAATAGGTTAGTTTCCTATTTTCATTGTAGTGTGTAATGAGAGAATGTGAGAGTGTGAGTTTACATGTGTAAACTCCTGTAATTTGCTATGTAATATTTCTGCATGATCAATAAAGTTATGTGTCTGAGGACACTTTTGTAGTTTCATGTGGCATCAAAGCCACGGTAATGCTATGAGGAGGATATTCCAGTGCTACCAGGTCGTGGAAAACTCCTTTCTGCCGTCGATCATAAAGATTGGTATGAAGTTTAACCGAGTTTTTTAAGGAAATTTGATTATTTGATTTGCAGATTTGTAAATTATAAAATCATTTTTTTAAAGCAAGCTAACAAAATCTTTGTGATTTTCTTCAAATTGAGTTTAGTGAAGTAAAAAAAATGGGAAAGCGTTGTATGATTTTGGAGATTTATGTCAAACATAGGAAAAATCTCGGAGAAGAAGAAAGAAGAGATGGCAATTTATTGATATAGTGCATCAACACTGAAGGAAAGAGTCGATTCTGGCATCGATTTACATATTGGAGTCGTTTCTGGCATCGATTTACATATTAGAGTCTGGAATTGATCCAGGAGGATCTCCACCAATGAAGAAGTTTACTTTGTGCACCATAAAGACATTTTATGATAGGTGACAAAGTAAGGAATAATATTAATGCATTATTTCATTTAAAAATTATGAAGTGGATAATGTTCTAAGTGAGTGGAAAATTACTCACCAAAATATTCACTTATTTTCCATTTGAGAAATTAGTTTTATGTGAGAATTGACCTCACAACTAATTTGCTATTTCTCATTGAGAGGTTGAGCTTTCTTGGCATGGTTGAGATCCTTGAAGTTGGATTTTCCCATTTTTTGCCTTGAGTAAGTTTTAAGATCCTAGAATCATGGAGTTTGTCTTTCCTTAAAATATCTTGAGATCCTACTATTGTGGATTGAGGAGCTATGGGGGAAAAAACTATATAAACTCATAATGTGAGCCTTTGAAACGAGAGGGGGAGAAGAAATGATAGAAAACTTAGCCATTTAGAGAATTGTGCTTGGCTAATGCTCGGCCATAGAGCTTGAATGTATGGAAGCTTAATTTGAAGATGAAATATAGAGGATCTGCATTCCAATTGAAGCAGATCCGGAGATGTAGCCCCTGAGTGAGATGGAGGGGTGAACTCTGTTACCAATTTGGTTGTCTTTCTCTTGTGTGTTTTGTGCTTCTTGATTATGTACAATTCATTTTATTATGTGTATGCGGACTAACATGCTCATTTAAACCCTGTATAAGACATAGTCGTTTTAAAAAGATCTTAATACTGTACATGAGATGGTTGGGTAGTACTCGACCCGTGATCGAGATCAAGTGGTATCGGAGCAGTGATCTGCTTTGCGGGATGGGCAAAGGAACGAAGCACGCTGAAAAGACTGCAAGAGTTGCAAGAGATAAACGAAATCCTTCAAGCCGAAAAATGCAGAATTGCGAAGATTATTGCTCGATAAGCAGGAGCTTCAAGAGATGCTACGAGCTAAAGAGGAGATATTGTCTAAATTGCATAAGGTTGAGACGATGGAGGTTGCATGTCAAACCGAGGTATATGATGTCACTTCAAGTTCTGTTCTCTCTCAATATGAAACTAATGTTGGCATGAAAATCCTCACGAAGATGGGGTATAGCGGAGGTGGACTTGGCATAAATGGTCAAGGAATCACCCAACCATTGGAGGTTGTACCAAGACAACCATTTGTAGGTTTGGGTTATCAACGGGAAGAAGGAGAATGCTCGAGAGGTAGCTGAAACAAAATCCATCTCTTCATCACCCGATTCCAAGAAAGGAATCAAGCCACCTAGTCCCCATCAATTTAAGGACAAGCCAAGAAGGTATGACAATCATTCGGATTCTACTTTTTCATATAAGAGAAGTGATTGCTTTCATAGATCTGCTAACTATGGTGTAGTTAAGCATCATACAAAGAAAGAGTGGGTTAAGAAGACAGATGTGCCCACAAGAAGGGAGACCAAGAAGAATGAGAATGTTCTAAATCCTCCTATGATGAAGACACAGTGGAATGGGAAACGGTCTAATTTCTGCAATTTCTGCAAAATCGATGGCCATTGGGAGAAGAAGTGTTGGAAGTTGCACCCTCGAAATTCGCCACAAGTCAAGAAGACATATGGTGAAAGAGCTCGTGAAGAAGGCTCCATCCACCGATCAAAAAATGCGCTTATAGGAAGGAAATGCTTGGTGCGGTTTGGTAGGCGATTCAAGATGTTTTTGCAAGTTATATTTCGCTCTTTTGCAAAATTTTGAGTTTTATGAGGGGCGGGCATCCGTCTTTTGATAGAAAATACTCAAAATTCATCGACTCGGAATCAACACATAATGGCACCATCGCGAATAGCTCGACAAGAGGAATCCGACGACGCTTGAATCACGTCAAATGGCCTCCGAATGGAAAAGCTATTGCAACTCGAAGGACCAACGCCCCCATGTTGCGCATGATGTTTCTAGTTTTGTTGATGACGAGTAATAAGTAATGAGTAGTTTTGTTAGTACACGAAACATGGGTTTCCCTCCTCAAGTACCTAGCAAAACCGCCCGCACATGCCATCCTCGGATAAATTGCGAGTCCGTCGTGTCAAGGTGTCAAAGACATCGTGTAATGCGGTTAAGAGCCGCGATGAGTTTGGGGAGGCCAAGACCCAAACCCGAGTGACCAATAAGTGCGGCCATGATTTGCCTTGTGAAATTCCCGGTGCTTTGAGATAATTGTTGTCCATAAAAGAGGTCGATCGCAAGTTAATTGACATTAATTGGGGGGCTTTGAAGCTCCAAAAGCCTTTTGTTGTAGTCGCCTTTGATCTATACACTATTTGTATGTATTTTTTTTAAATTCATCGTAAAGAAGTTTCATTAAAGATAAGAGCCAACCAAGGCGCGGACCAAAACGGGGGCCGGTCTTGATTTGAGCGAGACCATCAACGGCTTGCACATGTCGAATCCCTTTGTGATCGGTTTAGGTCCTCCCTAAACGAATTATACCATCATGAAACCGGCATTCGACGAAATATGGGGGGGGATGTCATTGCCAAAATGGTGTCCTTGGATTCAAGTAAAGTGATCGGTGATCTGTCCCACATGAGACGGTACGGGTCGGAAAAGGATGAACGAGCAGCTCGGATGTCGTTCGAAAGTGCAACTCGGCGTCCTTCTGCGGGGAGCAACGGATGAAGCTCCGGAACTCCCAGAGGCCGAGGGCGGGGGAGCGAGTGGCTTCCCATCTCATATTAGGGTACATGAGCGTCATCCGATCTGGGCTGGATGTCGGACTCCCGGGGAAGGCAACCGCTCGACATAGCATTCCAGGGGAGGGAATGGCAGGGATCCGACATCCGCGATAGAATCATGCTCACACCGAAATCCACAATCTTGACCCGGCGCACTTTGTTGAGCGGGAAGATTCTAAGGATGGATGTCACTCGTACATGATCTTGTGGGCGTGGTGATTGCTTGAGGCCATGGAAAAGCTGCCTGGCGACCACAACCAGAAAGGACTCGAGCATCTCGTTGCACTTTTCGGGCATCTCTGCCACTTGTGTCAACATGGTGACATCGCATTCCAACTGTGTGTGCATCAATAACCAATTTGCGATAAAACCATAAAGCTTGATGCTTCGTTGTAACTGCCCATTAATGTTGGAGGGTTGGTAGAATCTCTTCCCGTGATCGGTGTGCAGATGTGTTCCAGATCTCCACCAGGGTTTTTGTGACCAAATTTGTGCACCTTAGTTACTTCTTCTACTTCGGTGAGAGAAATACAACCAAAGTCGATCGCATCATCATTATAACCATCTCCTTTTATTTTCCAAAAACAAAAATTTCGCGATCGGATGTTATGAGAAGATATGGAATCTATTTTTTTTTGAACAAGAATAAGGTGAGGCTTCTTGCGCTCCATTTTTCCCAAGAGGTGACTCGACTGCCGAGGAAAAGATTCCACGACAATGCGGCCAAGTTCTATGCATCGAAGTATTGCCGACGTTGGAGTATTTGCGTGCTCGGAAATCATGGATTGTAGCATACCTCCAGCTTTGGAGGATCTCCTCAACGTTTTGTCAATGAATGCGTAAGGTAGAGCGACATTCGAATTTTGTGTTTGTTGCGAGGAATTTTTAACGTTGTTCACACTTTTATGCTTGGTTTGATGCCATTGCACTTTTGAGGTTGGGTGCACTTCGATCTGGTTGTTGCTCGACTCAAAGATTCACGTAGTTCTTTCTTGAATGTTAAAGTTGTTAGAGATGCTTATGTCGCCTTATTTTAGGATCTACTCGTAGGAAAGGACTCCTCAAACGGAGGGCAATAGCTGCAGGAGTGGCAGAGGGAACCGTAAGATCCTCGGCTATGTTAGTGTATTTCATCTCTTCTTTTTTGTGTTTGGAAAAATTGTATCCATTCTTATGGCGGTGTTTCCTATATGAAGAGTGATTACCTCGCATGCATAATGCATTACATGGAGCGTGGCAATCTTCTCTATTGTATATGTAATTTTCAAGATCAACACACACAAAAACGCAGTTTCTTCAATAGACCAGCAACCAACCGCTTTCAGAATCGTGCTGTAGGGCAGCAGCCTTTCGATTCCAACCACAGACATTCGCACAATACATTTCGAGCAGCGGCCGTGCAATTTTCACAGAGAATTTTCATCGAGTTCGTTGTATTGTGGCAAGGGCCAGAAAAGTTTCATCGGGTTCTTCATTTGTGCCCAGATTTCTGTTATGCACGGTGATATACCTCAGGATTTGGCTGCCAATTAAAACATGTTAATTTTGCTGCTGATTTGCATGTTGTTTGCAGAATTTATGAGGACAATGGAAAATTACTTCGTACATGGTGGGGCTGAAGGCTTGGTTAAAATTTTTTGGGTTTAAAAATTTGGACATGCTATGTTATGGCGCATGGCCTAATTATGGTGGGTTTGTTTATTTTAGTTTTCATACTATTAAACCCATGTCATATTCCCATTATTTTCCCTATGCCTCGAAATTGAGGGGGGCACTTTTATGGTGCACATGTTTTGTAATTGGGGATTTGGCTTATGTAAAGGGGGTTTTAAAACTTGGTATTTTTCCCTATGTGCACATATTTTGCACATTAAATTACTTTGTAATTTCCATGTAAAACGGCCATAGTTGCCATTATGTAATAGGCCATAGTTTCCATCATGAAAGTCATGATGTAAAGTTGATTATGAAGCATTGTAAAAGGCTTGTTTCAGCCACTCTTATGTGAGGGAGAGTGAGAGGCGTATTTTACGCATTAAGCCTTGTTGGCTTCTTTGTAATCAGGTTGAATGAGGCAATTTTCCTAAGCCATTTTGGCATGTAAACTTGACCAATGAACTCTTGGGAAGTGCTGTAAACAAGTATGATCAGCTACAAGTTGCAGCTTTCGGCAGCTGCGGGCTTTTGCATTCCGATTCTGAAGGACCACAGTGAAGGAATCTTGCAGGAATGTGCCTTTTCAGGCATTTGTGTTGCAACAGTTGCAGGTGTTGGCATTATCTTCCGATTCCGAAGAGAGGTAGGTGAAGGAGTCATGATGGAATGTGCCTTTCAGAGACATTTGCATACAGTTGAGTTGATCGAAGCTGATACTTTTGGAGACCAAAAGTTTTCTTTTTGGGGAGGTTTGATCCAGGAGGATCTCCACCAATGAAGAAGTTTACTTTGTGCACCATAAAGACATTTTATGATAGGTGACAAAGTAAGGAATAATATTAATGCATTATTTCATTTAAAAATTATGAAGTGGATAATGTTCTAAGTGAGTGGAAAATGACTCACCAAAATATTCACTTATTTTCCATTTGAGAAATTAGTTTTATGTGAGAATTGACCTCACAACTAATTTTCTATTTCTCATTGAGAGGTTGAGCTTTCTTGGCATGGGTGAGATCCTTGAAGTTGGATTTTCCCATTTTTGCCTTGAGTAAGTTTTAAGATCCTAGAATCATGGAGTTTGTCTTTCCTTAAAATATCTTGAGATCCTACTATTGTGGATTGAGGAGTTATGGGGAAAAACTATATAAACTCATGATGTGAGCCTTTGAAACAGAGGGGGAGAAGAAATGATAGAAAACTTAGCCATTTAGAGCATTGTGCTTGGCTAATGCTCAGCCGTAGAGCTTGAATATATGGAAGCTTAATTTAAAGATGAAATATTGAGGATCTGCATTCCAATTGAAGCAGATCCGGAGATGTAGCCCCAGTGAGATGGAGGGGTGAACTCCGTTACCAATTTGGTTGTCTTTCTCTTGTGTGTTTTGTGCTTCTTGATTATGTACAATTCATTTTATTATTTGTATGCGGACTAACATGCTCATTTAAACCTGTATAAGCCATAGTCGTTTTAAAAAGATCTTAATACTGTACATGAGATGGTTGGGTAGTACTCGACCCGTGATCAGATCAGGAATGTAGTCAATTCTGCATTTACATCGATTCTGTGAAAGAGCCATTGCTAAAGAGCCATTGTGAAAGAGCATTTACCATCGATTCTGTAAAAGAGCCATTGTGAAAGTGCATTTACATCCATCGATTCTGCATTTACA
This sequence comes from Pinus albicaulis, assembly GCA_034641835.2. Lineage (NCBI taxonomy): Eukaryota > Viridiplantae > Streptophyta > Pinopsida > Pinales > Pinaceae > Pinus > Pinus albicaulis. The sequence goes on from CM076576.1 coordinate 468,263,760, forward strand.
TCCATCGCACAGCATATTGAACGTTGCTTCTGCGATTAAAAGAAGGATCCGCACAGCATATTGAACGCTGCTTCACAGAAATTTGTTGAAGTTAGTCAAAGAGGATCCGCACAGCATATTGAACGATGCTTCTGCGATTTGATGAATTCATGTGCTGCTTCTGCTACCTCATCCTGCACTTGTCAAAAAGCTGCACGATAGCAATTCACATTACCATGGGATAAGTATGCAGCGCGAAATCAAGAGACTCGGGGACTGATTGTAGGGAGCAGCGCCAACGGTTTACGAGAACTTAATTTAGCACAGATGGAGATGCAACACCATCACTGAACTGCTTGGGAGTAAATGTTGGCTCAAATGAATTGCAAAATTTTGAAATTGCCCAAGCAGGGTTATTTCGAGTGACAACAAAGTTTGTGTCTGAGAAGAAATAGAGCAGAACCTTGGGATTTTCCAAGCAGCTTTATTAAGACTAAGAAAAGATACAGTGAAGCAGAGTCCTCGCCTCTCATCATATGACTTGAGGAAAAACATCGGAAAAACTTGTATTTTAATTATTATTTACATTGTACAATCTCGTTGGTGTTGTGCGTTTTCTTCCCCTTATTCAGTAGGATGGTGCTGTTGATAGTGCATTTTATTCTCAGGGGACTCAAAAAATTTAATGACTTTCGGTCCAGTTATTAGATAAACACGTTCGATTGCTCGTTTCTTCTGGCAACGGAATTGCTGTGAATTTCCTTGCAGTTGGAAGGCTTTTTATTATGTAAATTTGCATTGGATGTTGTAGTTTGGCTTTGACAAAGATCTCAACGAACTTGAAGAATTGACCACGCTGGGAGTGATAACGCATTTTTTTTGTAATCTTTTTTATTTTTTTATTATTTTGGAGTAATAAGGGTATTATAAAATTTATTGGAGTAATAAGGGTGTTGTAATTTTTTGAAGTAACAAGGAGATTTGTGCTTTGTAATTTGTCTATGGAGTGATAGTGTGACTCAAAGTAATTTTACTTTGAGGGGGGGTAACTTTTTTTTACCAGATTGTGCAAGAGCACTATTGTAAAATTAAAATTTTGAAAGTTGCCTTGTAAATATTTGAGAAATTGACTAGAGCCAAGTGCAAATCTCAGTATATTTTCTCCTGTTCCGACGACTATTCGAGGGTCAAGGCCAAGCCCCGATAGTTTGTTTTTTGCATTGTGTGTTGTTGTTGTGTTGCGCATCTTGATATTTTTTGGAGCTTGATTCGTGGTGTGAAGTTTTAAACACTACAATGTCTAAGTTGATTAATTTCTTTTCTGATTTCGACAAACTTGAAGGCTCAAAATCTTACAAAACATGGAAACGCCTCATCGAAAGCACTCTTGCTTATAATGAACTATGACATGATATTTTTGATGGATATGTAAAGCCAAATAAACCTACAGATGCAGCTGCACTAGCAAAATGGGAAGTTAAAAATGCCAAAGCATTAGCTCTCATTAAATCCTCTGTCAATGATGAAATGTATGTCCATATCGAAAATTATAAAGATGCTTGGTCTTCTTTGAGAACTTTTAAAGAGTTGTTTGATACTCAGCCTCAATCAAAAAGAGTTGACCTACAATTAAAATTGTTGCATCAAAAATTGACTGAAGAAGGAGATATTCTTGAATACATCTCTCGACTTAAGAATATTAAGCAGGAAATTGTTAATGTTGGTTTTCAAGCAGTTGATGATAATTTTATGGTCACAATTTTAATTGTTGGGATTCCTTCTTCCTACACACATTTTTTGGCAACTTTACAGCTAACTGGAAAGTTAGAAAAGCTAAAGTTTGATGAGCTCTGCGAAATGTTGACTCAACATGATAAAACTTTTGGGAAGAAAAAGAAAGTTTGTGAAGATGTTTTTCTCACAGAAGCCAGTACTAGCAACTCCTCAGCTGACAATTCCAAAAACAAAGGCAAAGGTAATTTTAATCAAAATCAAGCAGCGCAAGGTCGTGGTGGCAGTCAACACAGAGGAAACAACTCCAACAGAGGCTCCACTTTAGGCAGAAACAATTCTCAAGGCAGAGGCAACAATCAAAACAGAGGATCTCAGCAAGGCACAAGACAAAATCCAGGGAGAGGACAATCTCAAAACAGAGGAAAAAGCAGAGGTCGAGGACAGTCTCAAGGCAGAGGCACCGATTTGAGTCAAATTGTTTGCAGGCGATGTAACAGAGTTGGTTACTATGCTCCAGATTGTTGCACATCTATCAATAAAATTTCTAAGTTTCAACAGCCTTCAGCACAATTTGCAAATAATCAAGATCAAGATGATAATGACTCAGAATATGTCTTCACTTCTTCACCAGCAATCCAAATTTCCTCTTATATTAAGAGTGATTATGAAGATGCTTGGATTTTGGATTCAGGAGCAACTCAGCACATGACCTGTAGACGAGATTTCTTTTGGAATTTTCAAGAGTGCCATCTTAATTCCATCTTTCTAGCAGATGATACAAAACATACGCCTTATGGAAAAGGTGCAGTGAAAGTTTTTCTCCCTGAGATTAGAGAAAAATTGATTTCCAATGTGTGGTATGTACCCACCTTTAAGAAAAATTTGTTGTCTTTGGTCATGATTCGACAAGCCGGACATCAAATAATTATGGAAGATGGCTTAGTTAAGATTAATTCAGTCAAACAGAAATTCCAAATAGTGATGACAGGATATGAAGATGGAAAAATGTTAAGGATGAAAGAGATAGTTATTCCAAGGCATTCTGATTTTGCAGGGGCAGTTACTACAGGGATTTCACCTATAAAATTATGGCATGTCAGATATGCACATTTGAATTTTTATAGTCTTTCTCAATTGCAGAAACAAGGGATGGTTAAAGGACTTCCAACTTTCAACAAGGAAAATGCTAAATGTGAAGCCTGCATTTATGGCAAATAGAGTCGAGAAAGTTTTCCAACAAGTACTTGGCGCGCAAACAGGTTGTTGCAACTAGTTCACAGTGATGTGTGTGGTCCACTACAAACTTCATTAGGTGGTTGCAAATATTTCTTGCTATTTATTGATGATTTTAGTAGAATGACCTGGGTTTACTTTTTGAAAAGAAAATCAGAAGCATTTGAGAAATTTAAAAATTTTCGACAACTTGTTGAAAATGAGGTCAAAGAAAAGATAGGTACTCTCAGGACAGATAATGGGGGAGAATTCAACTCAAATGAATTCAAAACTTATTGCAGTGAAAATGGCATCAGAAGGCATCTTACACATATTTACACTCCACAACAAAATGGAGTCGTAGAAAGGATGAATTGCACATTGTTAGGCATGGCGAGATCCATGTTAACTTTCAAAGGGTTAAGCCCAACATATTGGGCAGAAGCAATCCATACAGTTGTCTATCTAAGAAACAGATCTCCAACTGCTTCATTAGAAGGAATCACCCCTTATGAAGCTTGGTTTGGTTTCAAACCTAAAGTTAAACATCTTCGAGTTTTTGGATCCATCTGTTATGCCTTTGCTCCAAAAGAAAAGAGAACTAAGCTTGATTCAAGAAGTTTGAAATGCACCATGATTGGCTATTCAGATGATAAGAAAGGGTATCGTCTTTTGACCAATGGAAAATCTATTGTGAGCAGGGATGTCATTTTTGATGAAACAGAGTATAAGAGTGCTGAAGAAATCGAAAGTCTTCTTCACAAGTTAGAAACTAAGGGCAGTAAAAGGAAAGGAAATATGCAAAGTAAACCAACTTCACCAAATTGGTATGAACTTGATTTTCCTTCCTCTGAAGATGAGTCATCTAGTCCATCTACTTCAACAAAATCATCTGGGTCTTCTAGTAGTTCATCAGTGTCTCCAAGCAGCAGCAGTTCTTCTGACAGTGATTCTCCAGATTCACCACCTGAACGACGAACATCAGTTTACATTAATCCCCTTTACAATGATGGGGACTTCTCAGCACCTCAAACAAGTGAGCAACAACTTCTAAAATGGGCAGTTCAACTATTGAAAGATGTAAGGCCTAATGAACAAAACAAAACAGGAACAAGGGCATCAAAACGAAATGAAGGCAATTTTGCTTTGATAGAAAATGATTTTATTGAACCTTCTTCTTTTCAAGAGGCAGTAAAACATAAAGCATGGTAACAAGCAATGGTTGATGAATATCAGGCAGTTCAAGACAACAACACTTGGCAACTTGTTGATTGTCCTCAGCATGTTAAACCTATTGTATGCAAATGGGTTTATCGAATTAAGTACAAGCAAAATGGTGATATTGACAAGTATAAAGCACGCCTTGTTGCTAAAGGTTTTGCACAGCAGGAAGGGCTCGATTATGAGGAAACCTTTTCTCCCACAGCAAAATGGAACACCATCCACCTCACACTTGCCTTAGCAGCTCAGAAAGGGTGGAAAGTTCATCAAATGGATGTCAAAAGCACTTTTCTCAACGGGGACTTACAGGAAGATGTATATATGACACAACCACCAGGGTTTGAAGTTGAAGGGCAAGAACATAAAGTCTGCAAATTAATCAAGGCTTTATATGGATTAAAACAAGCTCCGCGCGCTTGGTATGCCAAAATGGATGAATACCTTCGCAAAGTTGGTTTTCATCGCAGTGAATCTGATGATACTTTGTATGTGCGCCAACAGGGAAAATATTTGGTCATTCTCATTATGTATGTCGATGATTTGATCATCACAGACAACAATGATGATCACATTGAATAGGTGAAAAAGGAGTTACATGCAGGTTTTAAGATGACAGATTTGGGACTAACACTATTACCGATGAAATAGGTAATCTGACCTCAAAACGGGAACTATAGCCCAAAAAGACTCAAAAAACATGAAAAAACACCCCAAAAACAAAAAAAGTGTATTCCAGAACGCACTTGGCTTTTTTTGAAGGTCAAATTTCAACATTTTATAAAATTATGCTAAAAACAAAATTGTTTCTTGAAAAAGGGATTGAAAAAACACCCTCAAAACAAAACCAGTTGATGCTGGAATAACAAAAAAAAAAAAATTGTCATATTTTTCACATTTTTAAAAATAGAAATAACATTTTTTAATTTTTAAAATTCAAACATTAAAAAAAACCTAAAATTTAAGAAAAAAATAAATTTAAAAAATAAAAACATTTTAAAGCTTAAAATTTAAAAATATATAGGAATAAAAACATAAAAATAAAAACAAAATAAAAATTTTAATTCAAACATTTTAAAAAAACCTAAAATTTAAGAAAATATATATATATATATATATATATATATATATATATATATATATATATATATATATATATTTTTTTTAAATTAAAAATAAAATTTCAAAATATATAGAAATAAAAAATAAAAATAAAAACAAAATAAAAATATTAAATTAAAAAAAAAACAAGTTAAAAAAAGAAACATATTATAAAAAATAAAATATAGAAATTAAATTTAAAAAAGAAAAAGAAAATGTTTCTTAAATTAGAAAAATAAAAAATTTAAATTTTAAAATAAAAAATTAAATTTAAAGAAATATATTAAATTTTAATAAATTTAAAAATTTAAAATAAAAATAAAAGCATTATGGAAATTAAAAGTAAAAAAATGAAAAATTAATTAAAAATAAAAAATGAAAAATAAAATACAATAAAAATATTAAATTTAAAAAAACAAATACATTTAAAAAAAAATTAAATTTAAATTATAAAGAATAACATATATATATATAAACTTAAATTAAAAATATATATATATTAGATTTTATTAAATTTTAAAAAAATGTTAATATTAAAATAACAAATTAAATTTAAAAAGAAAATATTAAATTTTAATAAATAAATGAATAAACAAATAAATTTTGAAATAAAAAATAAATTTTAAATATAAAGAAAAAAAAAAATATTGTTAATATAAAAAGTTAAAAAACTTTAAAAATCAATTAAAATTGAAAAATTGAAAAAAATAAATTAAAAAATATATATTAAATAAAAAATAAAATAAAAAACAAATTAATTTGAAAATATTAAGATTAATTAAAAAAGAATCTAATTTTAAATACACAATTTTAATTGAAATAAAAAAAAAATATAAAAATTTTATATAATTAAAAAAAATTAAAAATTAAAAAAAAAATATTAAATTCAAATAAATTAAAAAACAAAAAATCAAAAATTTATTAAATTTTAAAAAATTAAATTAAAAAACTAAACATAAAATTTAATAATAAAAGAAAATGAAAAAAAAAAAAAAATCAATTAAATTGAAAAAAAAATACAAAATCTAATAAAAATTATTAACAAAATTTAGAAAAAAAAAATTAAAAACAAAAGAGAAGAATAAAATTTAAAAAAAAAAATAATAATTAAAACAAATTAAATTTCAAATATAAAAATTAAATAAAAAAAAAATAATTTTAAAATTTTTGAATTTAAAAAAAAAAATAAAAAATAAAAATCAAATTAAAAAGAAAAATAAAAATAAATATTTTTTGATTGTGGTGGCACCGCCAATCGGCCTCCCGCCTAGGTGGCGGCGGGAGGTCGTGGTGGCACAATCGACCTCCCGCGCCACGGGCGGGGGGCGGAGTTCGAGGAATTGCCCTCTGGCGACGGGAGGTCGATTCCGGGAATCGCCCTCCGGCGGTCGGAGGTCGATTCCGGGAATCGCCCTCCCACAGCAGGAGGGCGATTCCCAGAATCGGCCTCCTGTCGCCGATTGGAGATTCTCGGAATCGTCCTCTCGCCGTCGGAGGGCTTATCCTGGAATCGGCCTCCCGCCGTGGGAGGGTGATTCCCGGAATCAGCCTCCTATCGTCGAAGGGCGATTCCCGGAATCGGCCTCTCGCCGCCGGAGGGCGATTCCCGGAATCGGTCTCCCGCAAATCGGCCTCCCGCCACGGGAGGGCGATTCTTGGAATCGGCCTCCCGCCGCCGAAGGGTGATTCCCGGAATCAGCCTCTCGCCGCCGGAGGGCGATTCCCGGAATTGGCCTCCCGCCGTGGGAGGGCGATTCCCAGAATCGGCCTCCCGCCTATGTGGCGGCGGAGGCTAGCTGCTGGGTGGGCAGGGGGCTGCATGCAGCCTCCTCACCCGCCAAGCGGCCAACCTCTGCTGCCACTTGGGCGGGAGGCAGATTGGCTGCGCCACCACGATCAAAATTTTTTTAATTTTTATTCTTTATTTTTTTTAAATTTTAATTTTTTTTTTTTTAAGTTTTTTTTTTAATTTTTTTTTTTATTACTTTAAAAAAATTAAAAATTATTTTTTTTAATCCAAATTTTTTATTTTAAATTTAATTTGTTTTAATTTGTTTTTTTTTTATTTTGTTTTTAAATTTAATATTTTAGATTAATTATTTTTTAAAATTTAAAATTTATTTATTAAATTTATTAAATTTAATTTAATTTAATTTAATTTTTAATCTTTTAGTTTATTTAGTTTTTCATTTTTAAAATTTATAAATTGTTTCATTAAAAAAAAAAAAAACAGTAAATTTATGGATATTTGTTTTTTAATTATTTGCACGTGGTTTTTTTCATTTTTTTTGTTTTTTGTTTTTTTTTTTTAATTTTAATTTTCTTTTTCAATTTTAAATTTTGTTTTTTTTTTTTTTTTAATTCATTTTTTTTTCTTCTTAATTTTAAAATTTGTATTTTTTTTTTTCTTATTATTATTATTATTTTTAATTTAAATTTTTAAATTTAATTTTTTCTTTTTTGTATTTTATTTTTTTTTATCTAAATTTTAATTATTTTTAAATTTTCTATTTATTTTTTATTTTTTTAATTATATGATTTTTTTTAATAACTTAGAAAAAAATGTTTTTGATGTTTTTTCTTTTAATTTTTTGATTAATTTTTGTTTTTTGTTTTCTTTAAATTATGTGTTTTTTTTTCAAATTTTGTCATTTCTTTTGATATAATTTTCGAATATTTTTTTTTTGTTTTTTTGTTTTATTTATTTATTTTTGTTTAAATTTTTTATTTTTACGAGTTAATTTTGTTTTTTTTTTACATTTTTATTGGTTTTTTTTATTGTTTTTATATATATTTTCTTATCTAATTTTTGTGTTTTATTACCAACATGAAAATCACCACTCTAAAAAAAAGAGTTGATGCTGCATCAATACGTTTAAAAATTAGCATGAAAATCACTAACATCTTAAAACAAATATTCATACTTCATAAATAAAAATATTAGAGTGTCAAAAATGTGCACCAAAAGGGGGTGATTCTGTATCACCACTTTTCAAAATCGGGTGCTTTTTATGCTACCAAAAAAAAGTAGGTAATAGTGCGGTTACCTATTTCATCGGTAACAGTGTTGACTACTTCACTACTATCTCGGAGTTGAAGTATTCCAACGTCCACATCAGATCTTCATTTCCGAGAGTAAATATGCAGCATAAATTCTTCAACGATTTTTAATGCAGGATTGTAAGCATGTCCTTACCCCTATGGAACAAAACTTAAAACTTTCAAAATTTGAAGGGGGGGAAAATGTGGACAGCACTACTTACAGACAGTTGATTGGAAGCTTGATTTATTTGACAACCACTCGTCCTGATCTATCTTATGCAGTCAGTATTCTTTCACGTTTTATGTAGGAACCACTAGACAGCCACTGGAATGCAGCCAAAAGAGTTCTTCGATATATCCAAGGAACAAAAGATTTTGGTCTTCTTTACAAAAAGACTAAAATTTTTGTAATTGGTGGATTTTCAGATGCCGACTTTGCTGGCAGTATTGATGACAGGGCATCAACCTTAGGTTACTTAATGAACGTGGGGTCAGCTACAGTTTCCTGGAGTTGCAAGAAGAAAATTACAGTGGCCACTTCTTCAGCAGAAGGAGAGTACATTTCAGCATGGGAAGCAGCATGTGAGATTGTTTGGTTACATCAAGTTTTACAGGACTTGGGAATTCCTCCAGCAGAAGCTACTTCATTATTCATCGACAATCAATCAGCAATAAAGCTTGCCAAGAATCCAATTTTCCATTCAAAGACAAAGCATGTGGACACCAAGTATCATCATATCAGATCTCTCATTGCAAAGGACGTCATCAAGCCAGTGTTTTTCCCTTCAGAAGATCAGACCTCTGACATTTTCACAAAACCTCTTGGCAGAATAAAATTTACTAAGTTCAGGGATGAACTTGGTATCTGTTGTAATGTATCTTTGGATCATAGGGGGGAATGTTAGATGATCCAAAATAAATTTTATCATAGGTTATAGTGTTTGAATAAAATAATTATTAATTTAAGATATTAAATTAATAATTATTATTCTAGAATATTTAATAAATCTTTGAGATATTTAGAAATAGAAATTTGTTATTAAAAATTAGGACTCTAGAAAAGAGTCGTTTCCTAGGCTCTAAGTTAGGAGTGAAGTTAGTAAAGTGGTTAGAAGCTCATTTATTGTAAATGGACACTTGTTTATTTTCCAAGTGATCCATAACTAGATTAAGTTAGAACATAGAGCTTATAAATAGGTTAGTTTTATATTTTCATTGTAGTGTGTAATGAGAGAATGTGAGAGTGTGAGTTTACGTGTGTAAACTCCTGTAATTTGCTATTTAATCTTTTTGCATGATCAATAAAGTTATGTGTCTGAGGACACTTCTGCAGTTTCAGGGATTTGGCTTTAAAAGTTCATCAATTTAAAAGGGCACTTTTATAGATATCTTGTCTTCAAATTTGACATACAATTTATGGATCAACAAAGCCAAATTTGTAATATTGAAAATCTGTTTAGTAGGGCCTTGGCCCTAAAAGTTCATCAATTTGAAAGGGCACGTTGGGTATCTTGCCCTGATGATGAACTACACACACTCGGCTAGTTCAAAATGCGTCCTACAAAATTTTCTTTGATGTGATTTTCACTGAAAAATTTTACATACAATTTATGGATCATAGAAGCCAAATTCCTAATATTGAAAACCTGCTAGGTAGGGCCTTGGCGCTAAAGGTCATAAATTTGAAAAGGCATTTTTACTATTATCTTGTAACCACACTGGCTGGTTCTAAATGCGTCCACAAAATTTTCTTTGATGTGATTTTCACCAAAGAAATTTACATACAATTTATGGATCAGAGAAGCCAACTTCCTAATATCTGCTCAGTAGGGCCTTGGCCCTAAAATTTCATCAATTTGAAAGGGCACGTTTATAGGAATCTTGTCATGACGATGAACCACATTGGTTGGTTCGAAAAGCTTCGACAAATTATTTTTGATATGATTTTCACCAAAAAAATTTACATACAATTTATGGATCACAGAAGCCAAATTCCTAATATTGAAAACCTGCTAGGTAGGGACTTGGCGCTAAAAGTTCAGCAATTTGAAAAGGCACGTTTACGATTATCTTGTAACCACACTGGCTAGTTCTAAATGCGTCCACAAAATTTTCTTTGATGTGATTTTCACCAAAGAAATTTACATACAATTTATGGATCAGAGAAGCCAACTTCCTAATATCTTCTCAGTAGGGCCTTGGCCCTAAAAGTTCATCAATTTGAAAGGGCACGTTTACAGGTATCTTGTCATGACGATGAACCACATTAGTTGGTTCGAAAAGCTTCGACAATTTTTTTTTTGATGTGATTTTGACCAAAAAAATTTACATACAATTTATAGATCACAGAAGCCAAATTCCTAATATCAAATAATATATATTTTTTATTTTCACCAAAATTAATTGAAAAATAAATTTAAGTTTAAAATTCTTTTCATAGATTTGAAACATTGATTATGGTTGTCAAGAATATATTTGATTTACATATTATAATCTAGACTTAACAATGTTTTTTGCTCATAAATTGTGATAGGTATTTATGCCTATATTTAGTTGGCCTTTATGTTTTTTTTGTGTAAATGTACACAAACACATGTGGAGAAACACATCTGGAAGCTCCTAAATGAATTTGGTAACTACATCATTGCAATTTTTTTTTAAGATTATATGAAAGATTTCAATGTAAAATTGAATTGAGAGACCAAAAAACATGTCGTGGTTATATTAAACATTTAAGACTCTGAAATTACTTCAGAATGTAAATGGTTCTAGCCTTTAATCTAGATATTTTTATACAGTAAATGAACAAACAAATATGTTCATAGATATATTAGTGAATGCCCACTATCATGTTAGGATTTTTTCAATCATTTATGTAGTTTGCCTTTAATAAAAATTGCTTTGTATTTTTTATTTAGATAGAAAATATATTTTTAATTGAATAAAACAAATGTGTAAGTTGATTAAATATCTTGACAATAGTGATAATATTATTCTAAATTTTATAAATTTAAATTAATAATAATATTTAATTTTTACCTCTAAAATTATCATTTATTATATTTTATAAAGTTTAAAAAATAATGTATAATTATTTTTATAGTATTTTTTTTTTTAAATTGAATTTGGATTTTCAAAATTTTGAAATGGAAACTATATTCATTATTTAAAAAATCAAATAATTTTTTAATAACAAATTGAAAAGTGAATTTTGATTAGAACATATTAAAAATTAACTTAATTTTAAAGTTTAAAAATTATATATATATTTTAATTTTTTGAAATTTTGAATGGATATTTTCAATCATTATTATTTTTAAAAATTAATTATATATATTTTTAACTTATACAAAATTAAATTAATAATTTATTTTTTTAAATTAAATTGATTCTAGTTAGGCTTAGTCTTCTAATTGGTTGAAAGAATACCCATCCACCTAAGATGTGATTTTTATCACTAGGATTATAGGATGGTAGAGCTTCTTCTATTTTTATGAGTGTGAAGCTTTTTTTTGTAAAATTCCATGGTGATTAAAAAAACAAAAAAAAGGTTCAAAACTATTTTCTCTCCAAAAATACTTAATTATTCATAAATTTATAATATTTAAGATGAAATCTATTTTCTCTCCAACATTAGCTAATTATTCATTATTTTATAACATTTTTCCACTTAAATAAAAGAGTGATATACATGCAAAGAAATAAAGTACTTGAATATCAAAAAAATCAAATATTTAAAATTAAGATTAATTGAAACAGTGAAAATTTTGTTGTTAAGTTTAAAAATGAAGATTATTGATCGAAAGAGATTAAATACAATATTGAGATTAAACAAGGTGTCTCCTTCCCTTTACATCGATAAGATAGAAAAGTGAGTGTTTAGAAATGTGCAATGACCCCAAGCTCTCTATAAAAACCATTCTCCATAATCACTGCTCTAACATAAATATGACATACAAATTTTTATTTTATATATATATAATGCTTCTTAATATAATAATCAATATTAAATTGTAATATATGATATAATATAATTCAAAAAATAAATTAAATCCCCTTATTTATAAATATTAAAGTTAAAAGAAACTTGCATAAGATTTTTTAAAAATTTAAATCAAAACTCTCATAGGTTGGAAATTTCAACACATTTACAAAATATTAAATTTTGGAAATGTATGAAAACAGTTAAATATAATATGTATAAGAAAAAAACAAAGCAAAAATCTTATTATATTATATTGCGAAAAACAAATTCAATTCTCATTTTTATAAAGGAAAATTCTTAGTATCCTTATTTTAAAAAAAAATCTTGAAATATCTATATTGAATGGGAAGGAAAGTTTTGAAAAAATTAAGATGAAATAAAACCATATACATATAATATTTAAAGGAAATCTATGAAAAAAATATTTTTATATTGTAAAGAAAAATCAAAGTTGCCACATCGATTTGAAATTCGAAGAAAAATGAAATCAATTTAATGCATTGTATTTTTTTGAAACTATGTGAATTTGTAAATAATAAGTATAATAAAAAAGAAATTAGCCATTAATAAGGTTAATAAAAAAATAAGAAGACTTATAACAAACATAGTCATCACTTTTAAAATTTAATATGTAATTTAAAATAATATTAATAATAATTAATTTAAAATAATAATAATAATAAATATTTTGTTATAATTTGTTTAAAAAATACAACTTTATTAAGTAGGTTAAAATATTTTCTTATGGAATAAAACTACATATTTTAAAACTCCGTGAAAACCCTTAATATGAAGTCTAAAAAATATTCCTTTTAAAACAAAATTGCAAAATTTAAAAGAACTTTGTTCATCCTTTTTATGGGGATAAATTAAGTCTTAATATAACTTTTCATCAATTCATTGTATGTAATATTAATTCTATTTTCCTTATTATTAACTTCATCTTAATCTAACAATGTATGTATCATAAAAAAAACAAGATATGACCACATTCAATCAAAAGATGGAAACAAACACTTTAGAAAAAGAAATGAAACACACTTGACTGGTCATTGTTTCAAGTCTCTCACCTTTAAGTTGGTGAACAGTTTCTTGAGAAGTTGAGCTTTTCTAGAACCACCACGTTACCAACATTATTGGTGTGGAAAGGAGACTTAACTTCTATAATGATCACCATCTTTTCAAGTGTTGCAAAGTCTTGTTCTTAGCTGACTATGAGGGTTTTCTCAATGAAAAGCATCCCAATTGGAGTTTGAGAGGCGGATGCAAATGTAGTTCTTGAAACTTGGTTTATTCCCTTTGCATCTCGATATGTAACCACTTTTACTGATCTAGTAGGATTAAATGAACATATTTCAAATGCTCTTGATCTTTGAAATCAAACTACTAAAATTCCACATATCTTCTAACCAAAAAATATATCAAAATATAGTATTGTGCACTTTCTCACTATTAGTAGTGCTTGTAAGAGAAGTTATTACAGCCTTTTAAGCCATTTTGGAGCTTTACTATCACTTTAAGTAATTGAATTTCCTCTCACTATATTTAAATCCAAATGGTATTGACAGATCCTTCTTATAATAGGCTGTAGGTGCTATACGAAATCCCTCAAAGAGGTTAATTCTTTCCTACAATGGAGCGCAATGTTAACAAGGTGTTGAATCTAGTTGATTTCTATGTCGATGCATTTATCCACAAGAATATAAAATAACTAGGATCCAACATGATATTATTTCCTAATAACAATAACTACACAAAATAACATACAAAATCCCTCTTATAAAACAACAAAAAAAAAAAAAGAGTGGCAAAATATCTCCAAGATGTCTATATTTTTTACCCTATAAATACTAAAAGTATATACATAATCCTTGAACATCTATGTGGAAGTAACCAAAAATCAAACCCACACGAAAGGATCAATAAATATTTTTATTATTAATAAAATATACATCGAAATTCCCCTCTCGTATGAAGGGAAGACATTCCCTTGGTTGAAACCTTGAATGAAGTAGATCCATTTTGTGTCTTGTAACCTGCGGTTCCACTGCACAATCACATATTCAAGATAATGGATGAATTATGTAAATTCCATTGTCTTGGATTTGTGTATATTCCTGTAATATGATCCCTGAATAAATGAGAATTTAGTGAGCAATAGGAATAAACCATTTTTTTTTAATACTATGTTTCAAAGTATAGATATTTTCAATATCCTTTATCAGGAAAAGGGTCGTCTTCCCTTGTATAAATACAAATTTGAAAGGATTTGGTTCCCTCCCTTGATGGAAACCGTCTGTAATATTTGGTTCTATTGGCCCACATGGCCCATATCCTTTGTCCCACTTCCCCTAATTCTGAGTCCAACACGCAAAAAAAGGAAACGAAAAGGATTCTTTTAGAACCTATGCTTGATCAATAGCCATAATAAATGAACAAAAATACATAAGAGAATAAAAAAAAGTTTAAGGTAACTAATCCTTCCCGCAAAAGAGATACCTCTGGTATATGCAATGGAAAGAAATCACAAATGAGAAAAAATGGAGCCTCCCCTATCACGAGCACTCAAGGGCAAATCCTTAAATATTGGACAAACATAGACACAAAGAGCAATCTAGTGAGGTGTGTATCTACGACAACTATAACCGAGACTCTCATCCTTTGAAATTGATGTGCTGGAAGAGAAAGCAAGCACAAGATCCCTATAAGAGAGACCCATAAGTCATCAAAACCATTCAAGGTTTAAAGGTTATAGTCGGTTGCACCTCCATGGATGTAACTATTTAAAACCATAGAGAAAACTATCATCGCCATGGTTCCTCTGTTTGATAATTACATTTTAATAAAAAAACCTCTCTTTCTCTCTCTCTCTATATATATATCAATTGTATTTTGTTATAATATGATTTTAGAATTTTTTTATTTTTTATTTATGGAATATGAAGTTTTAAAAATTTGTGAAATGTTGATAATTATATTTATTATTTGATAATTGAATATGAGTTACAATGAATTTGGAATGCATCAGTACAAATATGCACACATTTTTTGGATCTCATATTTGACAAATTTTACACTATCAAGAAAATATCAAAATAAATTACAATTTAAAAATTAAAAAATTAAAAATATTATAACACACTTAAAATTGATTTCTTGGGTTAATGGTATTTTCCACAATCTAGGTGGACATTGTTATACAAGTGGTAAATTACAATGTTAAATTTTTAATTTAAAGGACTTTAATTTGAATTTATTTAGTTGTTTTGATTTATTAGGAGCTAAAAAAAATTGACCAAGGGTGTCATGTCATTCTTCAATGCATGACCTTTCTTCATTACTACACCACATTTATGTATTCATCATGGAAGTGCATTTGTAATTTGCATGGTAATTTTTTTCATTGGAAATTATTTGTAATGGGCATCGAATTATTTTTCATTGGTATGTGTATTACTTGATATTGGTGAGTTTTCATTCGAAAGAGATAATTCTTGTGTCCATTTCACTTCATTATTATTTGTAGAATGAGATAATAACTACAATTTGGAATTGGATTACAAATTGATGACTATGACATAGGACCAGGTAAGCTTGTTTGGTTCCTTGAACAAACATGTATAAAATACAACTCTTAGTAAATTCCATGATGTCAAATTTAGGTCCACATGTTTAATATGTTGGATGTTCCATCTACATGGCTCACATGGAAGGAATTCCTTCTATGTTAAGAGCCACAAAGAGGAACTTTGGATATGTCTATCTTACCGTATGTTCTTATTAATGCCTCTACCACTAAAAGTGACTCAGTGCTAAGAGATTAGAGAATGATATGCGACTAAACTAATTTCAAACACAATGTGCAAGTACATATTACATATATGAAAAACTTAGGTATATGTGAATATCTTCCGTATATGCACATATCTTCCATATACGTGCAATTTTCATGTATACACAACTTTCGTTGATGCACATTTATGGAAGTTGAACATACATAGAAGATATGTGCATATACATAAGTTGTGTATATCCGGAAGATATATAATACAAAAAATTCACATATATAAAAGTTGTGCGACTTCATTATATGCACATATTTTTTATATGTGCATATCTTCCATATATGCACAACTTTCGTATATGCACATATCTTTTATATATGCATAACATTCGTACATGTGAAACTTCGTATATGCACAACATTCACATACGCGCATATATTTCATATATACGGAAAAATTATATAAGCACATATCTTTTGTATATGCGCAACTTACGTATATGCACATATCATCCATATATGTGCATATCTTCCATATATGCACATATTTATGAGAAAAATCAATTTCCTTATATACATAGCTTCCATATATGCAAATATCTTCCATATTTGTGCAACTTCCATATACACACATATAAAAAAGTTGTGCACATACGAATAATATCCACAGATACGAAAGATATGTGATATAGAAGTTATGCAACTTTCGTATATGAACATATTTCATATATACACATGTCCTCTGTATATGTCCAACTTTCATATATGTGCATATCATCCATATATGCAGATATATGGAATTTGCACGTATACTATATATGAACATATATGGTAGATGAACATATACAAAATATCTTCATATATGAAAGATATGTCCATATACAAAAGTTATGTATATACAAAATATATGTGCATATATGGAAATTAAGTATATGCAAAAGTTGTGTGCATATACGTAAGTTGTGCATATGTGAATATTAAGGAAGTTTTGCGTTGATTATGTATATGTGAAGCTTTTGTATATGTGCATATATGAAAGCTGTGCATATATAGAAAATATGTTCATATACGGAATTTACACATATATAAAAGATATGTGCATATACGAAAGTTGTGCATATAAGGAAATTGTGCATATACAAAAGAAAAGAATATATATAGAAGCTATATAAAACTTTAAATTCTATATATACGCATATATTTTGCATAAATTATGTATATGTGCATCTTTTATATATGTGAAAATTCCGCATATGTGTATATACAGATGCTAAACATATAAAAAAGTTGTGCACAACTTCAACCTTCATATATACGTAGCCTTTGTATATGCACAACTTTTGTATATGTGCATATCTTCTGTATATGCATTTAGTCCATATATATGCATATGTTCCATATATGTGCATATCTGGAAGTTGCACATATACGAAAGTTATGCATATGTGGAGGATATGTGCATATACAAAAGTTTCACATATTTGAAAAATATGTGCATATACAGAATATATACGCATATACAGAATTTTTGCATGTCTGCAGACTACCATATATGCATTTTATGAAAGTTGTACACAGGTTTTTTATATGTGCAACCTTTGTAAATATGCATATACGGAATATATGCACATATACAAAAGTTTCACATATACTAAAGATATGTTGATATATGAAAGTTGCACATATACATAAGATATGCACATATACAAAAGTTGTGTGTATACCGAAGATATGTGCATATTTTCTGTGTGCACAACTTCCGTATATGTGCATATACCTTATATAAACAACTTCCATAAATGAACATATATCGAAGCTCTACACAACCGCAACCTTTGTATATGCGCAACTTCCACATATGTGTTTATATTTTGTATATGCGCATATACAGAAGATATATGATACAAAAATGCGCATATATAGAAGCTATGTGAATTTTTTATATGTGCAACTTCTATATAAGTGTAACTTCTGTATATTTACATATCTTTGGTATATCTACATATATTGTATATGAACAACTTTTATATATATTCATATACGAAAGTTTCACATAATTTGTATATACACAACTTATGTATATCTTCATATCTTTCATATATCCACAACTTCCATATATGTGCAATATTGAAAGTTGTGCATATTTGAAAGATCTCATATATGCATGAAGTGTGTTAGGTGTAAAAGTTTTTATGTCCGTGTTGACAGTGCTGGATCTTTCCAACATACAGGGGATCTCCCAAATATGAAGTCTCAACTAGACCTCACAACATTTGATATAGGATTCCAATCCAGAATATGGATCGACTTCCATTTACTTAAAGGTCTATCTTGTCTTAAGGAATTAGCATAAGAGAGTAACACACATGTACTTTTGAATGAGAAAGAAAATGTGTCTTGCAAACAATTCCAAATGTATCAAGGTTCTTTCACTGCAAAGAAACAAAAGAGAGTGTTTGATATAAAAGTAACATTACTATTCTATTCAATACACGCATACATAAATGAGGAATAATCGTTAATTTTCAAGAAAAATAATTCACATGGATGCAACGAGAGGTGACAATGTTGCCACCTATGTCTTTAATACTTGATGCATATTTCTCTTTGTTGTCGCTAAAGGGATTTCATGTCACCATATAAAAAAGAGGAGTAAAAATGTCAATAGGTATAATGGTATCTATAGCTACCATCCACACCTACCAATGGTTGGAACGATGTAAATTTGGTGGTGGTATCAACCAACTACTACAGTCTACGGGGAACATGTTGGACAAGCTCTAAGAGGGGTTTGGAAAAAATGAGAGAGGGAAAGTAGAAGATGGGAAAGTGATGAAAGTAAAGAGAGATAAAGAGAATTAGGAAGAGGTTAAGTGGTTTAGAAGAGAGCCAAAGGAATATTCTCAAGGGCCCGTTTCATATATGTAGAAGAGATCATAGGAGGCAAAGATTCTTGAGGTGAGTAACGTATAAATAAAATGAAAGTATTTAGAAGGAGATAAAGTTCAAATGGGAAAGAAAAAAAATGGGAAAAGAAGTTACCCCCTACATTAAAATTTAGTTGAGAATGAAATAGTGCCCTTCCATGAAAAGAGCTTATGTCGAGCTTATGGAGGTGTTGTTGCCAAAGCTCAAACAACAAGGGACTAGGTGGAAGTTGATCATGGAAAAAAATTCTATAGAACCCCGTTTTTTTTATACAAGGGTTACTATGAGAAAGGCCACAAATATTAGAAGTTTCTAAAGGTGTAACACACTTCTATGTTGTCTAGGAACAAGAACTAGAGGAGGAAGAGTTGCACACTTTATGTTTGAGGAGACCAAGATCAGAGAGAATACAACTAGAGATGTATATTCCAACTACGTTTTGTTAAATTTTTCCTTTATTTATTATTGGTGATGATTTCCATGGAAATTTATGGATCATTTGGTATCATATCAAGTTTATTTGGTTATTTTGCGGAGATTGCAGGGATCCAGATCGGCGAGACCAAAAATTGTAAAACCCTAATCATGGCCAACGAATTTGTAAATGAGCCTCGTTGACCTACAGAGGGTAGGTTTTCATGGATCAAACAAAAAATTGTGGATATAAACCACAATGTAAAAATCCTCATGGAGAAACTAAGAAATAATATTAGGATATTTGGAGAATATGGGGGTTCGAATGCAAAGGATAAATTAGAAGGGGCATTGGGAGATTAGGAAGACATAAAGAACTAGCCGAAGAAATAACTCAAAAAATATAAACCCAATTTAAGTGTGGTGAATCAATCCCTATTTACAATGGAAGAAAAATTTGATATCAAGTTTTACATGAAGAGATCAATACTTTGAAGCTAAAACACTAGTTGTAGCAACTAGAAGTTTATTTCAGTATCCATTAGATTGAAGAAGGGAAGAATATCTCATTCGCACGACTGAAATTAGAGGGCCATACAATAAGTAAGTGGGAGAGCGACATGGGAACCCTGAGGTTGGAGGGAGAACCCACAGTGACTATGTGGGAGGATTTCAAAACCCTCATTAAGTCACAGTTTTATCCCATAGCTTATGTGGAGGACCAACAGATTTGGTGGCATTACTTCAAGAAAAATCCAAGCCAAAGCATGCAGGAGTACACCATGGAATTCACAAATATGTATATAATGTTGGGTATCTCTCCAAAGAACCCAATTGTACTCCTCAAGTATTTGGGGGGTCTGCACGAGCATGTAATTTTTTTCAAGCCTAAATTGGAAGAAAAGGCTTGTGTACAGACACAATCCTAGACAAACAAGGCGTGAAAAGATCACAATCAAGTGGGTCTGAGTAGAAGGAGTAATAATAATCTTATAAGGAGGGGAAGAAGAAGAAAAAATGGTTAAAAGATAAAAATATGACAACCACAATGCAACAATGCAAAGATACTAGCAACCACTACAACCACTAAAATATATGGCCATACATAAGAGAAGTGTTGGAAGCTACATCTAGAGCTAAACCTGAAGAACAAGAAGAAAGATAATAAGAAGAAGCATCTCATGGCCACTGATTAGAGAAACCAAGTTGAAAGAAGATTGGACATGGATGAGAATATTATTTGTAGATCAATGTAGAAGGAGGTGAATCTGAGTAGCCTTTAGCAATAGGAAGATAAGGAAATGAGAAAACTCTTACATATAAAGATACATGTTAAGAAGACAAATATTGATGCTCTATTTGACTCAAGATCACACTCGAATCCCATTTCAATAGAGCTGCTCAATAATTTGGGGTTGGAAGTTCGTGATCATCCAAACCCATATCCACTGGGATGGGTAAATAGTGATGAGGAGCTGAAGGTAACAAAACAATGAAAAAATAGATTTTCTATCAGTGTTTACTTTATTGATGAAATAGATATAGATGTGGTCCCCCTTGATGTATGTGGAGTCATTTTTGGGAGTCCATACATGTACACACGTGATGTAATGCTCGTGAGGAGAGCTAACCAATATCTTCTCATCAAGGATGGAAAATAGTTCATCATCAATGCGCACAAAGGAAAGTTGAAAATTTCACTAGTAAGTGCCAACGAAACCAAGAAATTTATCAGTTCCAGAAAGAAGTATGTTTAGTTATTTTTAAGAGAAATAAATTCTAAAGAGGAATCAATAAGAGGTAATAAATCCCTAGAGGGGTGTACTAAGAAACATAAACAAGAATTGTAGGAGTTGTTATATGAATATAAGGATGCGTTCTGAGATCCAAATGGGTTACCTCCTACGAGAGAAGTGGAACATGAGATCCAACTATTGTGAGACTCCAAATTTCCAAATATTGGGTTGTACAAGAATTTTGTTATAGAATAAAGTGAGGCAAAGAAACAATTGTAGTAGCTACTAGAACAGGGTGTCATTCTACCGCATACATCACCATGTGTGTCACCCATCACCTATAGTATACTTTACTATTGATTTAGTTCAACATAAGAAGTAAGTTTTCTTGGAGGAGGACCAGATTGCATAGATATGCATTATTGAATTGCTTGAAAGTGTACGATAAAAATGGAAAAGATGAATCGAATGAACTAAGAAGACAAATAAAATATCAAGGAAGATATACAAGTGATTAAGATATTGATCAAATAATGTGAAAAAATGAAACAAAAAATCAAGGATCCAAATAATAAAATGGATAATAAGGGTTTTGGAGAATAAAGATAATCATGGGATTGAACATAGAGATATTATATAGGGGTCTTGCGAATTTAAATGTTTTTCTATCCCAAAGAAGGGGAAGCACTTGAAGAGAACTGCATAGAAACCTAAGATGACTATGTTTCTGAAAGGATGTAAGAATATCATAGAGTACTAATCATGTCAGACCTAAGACTTTTGTGATCCATAGATAAATGTCTTTTGGATTAATCACATCATTAGGATTTGGTCAACCTTTCAAACCAGCTAATGTGGTTCATCCTCAGGACAAGGTGGTTCATATAAGGATGTGTTCTAAGAGCCAAATCGATTACCTCCTAAGAGAGAAGTGGAACATGAGATCCAACTATTGTGAGACTCCAAATTTCCAAATATTGGGTTATACAAGCATTCTGTTATAGAATAAAGTGAGGTGAAGAAACAATTGCCGCAGCTGCTGGAAAAGGGTGTCATTCTATCGAGTACATCACCATGTGTGTAACCCATCACCTATATGATAATTTACTATTGAGGTAGTTCAAAATAAGAACTAAGTTTGCTTGGAGGAGGACTAGATTGCATAGAGATGCATTATTGAATTTCTTGCAAGTGTACGATAAAAATGGAAAAGGTGAATGGAATGAACCAAGAAGACAAATACAAGATTAAGGAAGATATACAAGTGATTAAGATATTGATCAAATAATGTGAAAAAATGATACAAAAAAAACAATGATCCAAATAATGAAATGGAGAATAAGGGTTTTGGAGAATAAAGAGAATCATAGGATTAAACATAGAGATATTTTATAGGGGTCTTACGAATGAAATTTTTTTTCTATCCCAAAGAAGGGGAAGTGCTTGAAGAGAAGTGAATAGAAACCTAAGATGCCTATGTCTCCGAAAGGATGTAAGAATACCATTGAGGAATAATAATGTTAGATATAAGACTTTTGTGATCCATAGATAAATTTCTTTCCGATTAATCACATCATTAGGATTTGGTCGACGTTTCGAACCAGCTAATGTGGTTCATCCTCAGGACAAGGTGGTTCATCCTTACCTTGTCTTGAGGATGAACCACATTAGCTAGGTAGAAACGTCGACAAAATCCTAATGATGTGATTAATCCGAAAGACATTTATATAGGACTAATCATGTTTACAATTAAATACATGTATGTGACTATGGGGAGAAGAGTAGTGCTATAAATTGCATTCCAAACAAGGTTGTGGAAACATTGTGTGCAAACTTTAAATGAGTGCATATCACAAGTGTCTTCCACAATTCTACAAATTTGTTCATGTAACAATAAATGGATGAACACCCATTCAGAGTTAATCATGGCTACGTTGAGTGAACCATAAGATGAAAAGAATTCAGAGATGAATCTTGCAGCTAAATACTTATTGGAGGAGGAGAATAAAAACATTGAAGATAATGTTGATTTGCAGGTTGAAAAAAATTAAGGCCCAAGAGTAGTGTGGAATGTGATACATATCTTAGATAGGAAAGAAGGATAGATCATCCACAACATGTCAAAATAAGAGACCATCATGGAAAATATTTCCGTAAGAAATGAAGGTGAATATTTTCCTAGCTAAGGTGACATTTGAGTTCACACAAAGGATTTTCAATTGTGGAGGTGAACAAAATTCTGCGGTAAATTTTTTTCACACTTCATGTTCTTGAACAAATATCCCAAGAGTAATGGGATGGATAAATATTTAAATATGGATATGAGAAATATATGGATATTTAAATTATATGTTGATGTTTGGAGTGTGTGAATGAGACATTTTCAAGAGAAAATCTAGTGGCGAAAGAAGAGGAAATAAGAACACAATGACCCTGAACCTAGAGATTAAATATTTTTTAAAAATGGGAGAATTATATAGAGAGTTAATCATATAATATGTTTTTTATGGATTTCATTCATTGATATACATGGTCATGGAAATAATTGAGAAAGGGTAGAAAAAGGATATCACTACACACCATTGAAAGTGTCATGTTCCCTTAATAGAATGGATTTTAAGAAGAGAAGGTGTTGTGGATCCAGATGGAAGAAGAATTTTATTCAACTATGTTTGGAGGAGAATTACAAGATTTCAGGCTCAAAGCATCACTATATTTCACAGTATATATGCTAAGAGGAGGAACAGTAAACAAATATGCTTCGAGGAAATTTTCAAATATTCCCTTAGAGAAATTGGGTATGCTCTAGGGAATTGAAAATTTGTGGGCTTTGAAAATAATATTAAAGGATATGGTCATGTTGGAGGGCATTGAAATTTGGTTTAACACCAATATTATAGCATGTGTGCCATTAGTTCCCTTAGTTCAATCTAACTTGAGTTGTATAGAAGAAATAATGTTGTAGCGGTTCAATTTCAATAGGGATATTAGATATTTTATGTGTGGTTGTAAGTTATTTGTTATGTAGTTATATTCATATCGGGAATTGAAAATAAGGAGTTTCATTGTTGTTCATCTCTACCTTTTTATATGAAATTTTATTTAATTATTTTGTTGATTCATTCAACTAGACATGTATTGTGTGAGTTAGTGCTTGAGCAGATTTGAGAAAATAGAGTTCAACATGTTGAATTTCCACGATCTTGGGTCTAGGTTAGACTATTAAAATTACTAATGCTACCAAACCAAGAATCTCAGCTAGAACTACTTTGCACAACAGAAAATCTAAAGAAGTAAATCACATATGTCCAAGTATACATATTTTTTAACAAAATATCGTACTATAATGTACAACTCAATCTTCATTATATTAAAACAAACTTAATAATAAATCATTCTATGGAATATAAGATACAATGAAAATCATTATGTGCATAATTGATGTCGTATATTTTTGTGCAAGCCCTTCGCTTTCACCCTTCTCACTAGCTGCCCCTTAGCCCTTCAAACGACAACACATCAAAATTCCAAGAGGGCTGCCACCTAGCACTTTTGCAAGTCACTTATGGTTGGTTTTACATGGGATAATCCAATCTAATATCTAGGTTGGAAAATACCTAAGCTCCAATATTCCAAGCTAACAGTCACCTTTTTCCATAAAGGTTTTACATTTCATCACCAATCTTCAGCCAACCTTCATCACCTATTCATCACTCCAAGATAGCTAGTCAAGGGATACTTTGGCCTATCAACACACTTCCCTCCACCATGTGACCAATACTACACTACAATATCTTCACTGAAAAATGCTTATGATAACCTAATCAAGCCTCCAAATCGGCTCCCACGGGCTTCCCAACAATCTGATCCAAATCATATCACAAAATATAACCCAATAAACACAATATGCACCCAAAATGCATGCTACACCTCACTATTTTAGGGTCCTGATGCTGGGTTGCCTTTACAAATCACAGTTTATATAATGTGCTCACTAAAATATGTTCATATATAAGTGGAATCCTTTATATACTTTTCAATTTCCTTTCAAAATATATAAACATAAGAATCCAAATCAATACCAATCTATATAAAAGTGAACCATTTAATAAAATAATAAAATGTGGTCAACTTGTTGATCCATCAAATCTCATCGTTCACACATTACCGTCAAAGAAACGAACCTCCCCAAATCTAACGGTCATCACATCCCACTTTAATTAACTCCTCAATCTGATGGTGATCGCATTCAAACTAACCTGAACTTTAAATTTTTTGAAGGCATGCGATAAAAGTGGTTTTGTGCATGTACGTGTCATTTGTTGGGGTGTATTGCATCGACTCAACAAATTACTGCTAACTACGCAGAAGAATTGCGATAAAACCATTGGGGGCTTTTCAAACCGCTTTCAACATTAAAACTCAATTTCTATATGGAATGAGGTTTAGATATACACCAGTTTAGCTCTTTTGATAATTTGAGCACAATAACTTAAAATTCACACTCTCGGAAATGGACACTCAATCTATTCACTATTTAACACCATTAAACGCAGAAAATAAAACCCACATTACCATATATATATAATTGCTTTTCAAAGGGTTTCGATGGAATATAACACTCATGAAATGAAAATTTTCACCACAAATTTCAATCAAATTCTATTAAAATTGAACTCACAGGTCTGGCCCTCTTCGGCTAATTATCCAGTTTTTGACCTCTATCTTCCTCTGTCCTCAAAAATCCAATATACCTAACTCTCACTTCCTTGCTATCTATATTTATCATTACATTCGGTTTCCTTATTTCATGGATCAAATCTTACAGTGTAATAGCTCAATATTTATTCTTATCTTCCTAATCCATATTCTAAAGTCTAAATGCACACCTATGCTAACACTAATCATAATACAACTGTGTGAATTATTACAAATTTTAAATAAATGCATATTCTAAAGATCCAACCCTCTCGGTAATTTTTGGTGTGACCACTTACGAAATGAAGTTTTCCTCATATTAGCCACAGCATGTGAAAATCCATTCACATTTTTGGCTAAGTCCGGATGCTCCTACATCAGACTCCCGGGGAAGAAAATAATCATTTATCAAACTTTCAGGATTTACTCCATACTTCTATAACTCTGCTGTTGTCACCCAACTGGCATCCTCCAATGGATGTCCCTTCCATTTGACTAAATATTGAAAATAAATCTGTCCTCTGGTTTTTTGGATACTTTTTTCTCTAGAACAACTTCTACCTCTTCCTTAACGTTCTTTGGCATCTAGTCCTTCCAATTTAAAGTTTGATTTTCTTCTACTGTAGAATCTTCTTGTAGCTCCTCCTCAATTTCTCTGTATGGGTACAAATATGCAACATTAAAAATGGGTGATATTCCAATCCCTTCTGGAAATTCTATTTCATATGCATTTGAAGAAAAATTCCTCAAAATTTTACATGGTCCTATCTTCTTCATCTTTAATTTATTGTAAGTTTGAACAGGAAATACTTCTTTTCTCAGATAAGCCATGAATAAATCTCCTACGTGGAATTCCTTCTCTTTCCTCTTCATATCAACTCTCTGTTTGTATTTGCCACTTCTTTCCCGCAACCTGTTTTTAACATCTTCCTATAGTTGTTGCATATACTCTGCAAATTCTTCAACCTTTGCACTTCTTACCTCTTGTTTGCCCAAATTCCTAAGCTCATACACACCTCTTGGATTCATCCCAAAAAAAATCTAGAATGGGCTCATCCCAGTACTCCGATTTGGAGTATCATTATAAGAAAACTCAGCGTGAGCAAGTGCTAAATCCCACAGCTTAGGATTTTTATACAGTAAACTCCTCAATATGATTCCCAGGCTTCTGTTTACTACCTCCATCTGCCCATCTGTTTGAGGGTGATATGTTCAACTGAAACTAAGGTTGGTACTTATTTTCTTCCAAAGGTTTCTCCAGAATTGCCCAACAAACTTTGTATCCCTGTCAGACACAGTACTTATAGGAAATCCATGTAACCTGACAACTTCTAAAAAAAATAGATTAGGAATATGTGTTGCATCACTAGTATTCTTACAAGCAATGAAATGAGAAATTTTAGAAAACCTATCCACCACAACATAAATGGAATCATTTCCTCTTTTATTTTTTGGCAAACCCAAAACAAAATCTATACTAACTGCATCCCATGGTCGGTTTGGTATTGGTAATAGCTGGTACAATCCTATACTTTGGCTTTTCCCCTTAGCATGCTAACAAATCTTGCACTTCTCAAAAAAATTCTTCACATCAATTTACATCTTTGGCCAGTAATAAAAAGAATTTACCTGAGCAAAAGTCTTGCCTTGTCCAAAGTGTCCGGACAAGCCTCCACTGTGTTTCTTTTTTATTATGTTTTCCCTCATACAACACTTAAGAATACTTAATTTGTTATTTTTTAATAGCAAACCTCATTGGATAAGATAATCCAACCACTGGCTTCTGTTATGAACTGCTGGATTTTGTACGATTACATAAATATCTTTAAATTTTGCATCATATTTATACATATCAACCATTTCTTCAAATGCCACAATACCAACTTTTAATTCTTGCACAATAAAATTTACTCTGCTCAAAGCATCAATATCTTTGTTCAACTTACCACTGGTATGCTTAATTACAAATGTAAAACTCTGTAAAAACTCTACCCACTTGGCATGTTTCTGATTCAATTTTGGTTGGTTATTTATGAACTGTAATGCATGATTGTCATAATACAATACAAACTCCTTGGGTAACAAATAATGTCTCCATTTTTCTAAAGCTTTCACAATAGCATAAAATTCTTGATCATAAGAGGAAGATTTCTTCTTATATTCATTAAATTTCTCACTGAAATATGCTATTGGTCTCTATTCTTGACTTAAAATTGCTCCAATTGCAACTCCACTAGCATCAGTTTAAACTTGAAATTTTTTTTCAAAATCAGGTAAAGCTAAAACTGGTTTTTATATAAATTTCTTCTTTAGTAACTTAAAATTTCAGTCTGCTGCTTCTGTCCACTGGAATGGCTGATTTGTCTCATTAATTGTTTCAATAATCGGTGCAAAAATCTAACTAAAACTTCTGATAATTTTTCTATAAAAACTTGCAAGACCATGAAAGCTTCTTACCTCAAATATGTTTCTAGGATTTGGCCAGTTCCAAATGGCTTGAACTTTCTCTTGATCCATTTTCAGACCTTCTTTAGAAACTACAAACCCCAAATAAATTAAATCTTCTTTCATAAAACTCCATTTATTCATATTTATTAAAATTTTCTCTTTCTGCAAGGTTTTCAGAACCAATTTTGGATGTTTTAGATGCTCTTCTTTACTTCGACTGAAAATTAAAATATCATCAAGATAAACAATTACAAGTTTTCCTACATATTCTTTCAATACTTCATTCATCAATCTCATGAATGTGCTAGGTGCATTAGTGAGTCCAAAAGGCATCACTAACCACTCATACAATCCACTGTTTGTTTTGAATGCAGTCTTCCATTCATCCCCTTCTCTAATTATTATCTGATGATAACCACTCTTCAAATCTATCTTAGTAAAATATCTTGATCCACTCAAAAAATCTATTAAATCATCCATTCGCAGTAAAGGAAAACGACACCTGATGGTGATTTTATTTATGGCTCTAGAATCTGTGCACATACACCATTCTCATCCTTTCTTTGGACTGAGTACTATTGGTACAACACATGGCCTAAGGCTTTCTCTTACCAACCCTTTATCCATAAAATCCTATACTTGTCTTCCAACTTCTTCATTTTCTTAAGGGGATAATCTATATGCTGCTTTATTTGGAAAACTTGCTCCAGGTATTAGATCAATGTGATGGCTAATACTCATGATTGGTGGTAATGCATTTGGCAACTCATCCATAATAATATTAGCAAAATCATCCAACAAAGTTTTGATTTCTTTCGATAAATCATCTAATTTTGTGGAAGTCAACATTACCTTAGGTTTCCCTATGACAACAAAATGAATTTCTTCATCTTTTTTGATTTTTTGCAACACCTCTTCTCCACTCATCAGCATAACACCATTTCTTGATGTTCCTTTGTCAGCTTCATTCTTCAATGGTAGCAGTGTGTGTTTGTTTTCATCCATCTCCAAGGTATATGTGTTTCTTCTGCCATCATGTATAGATTTCTGATCAAAATTCCAAGGTATTCCCCATAATATGTGTCATACATCCATTGGCATTACATCACATAATATAAAATCTTTGTAAGTGCCTATCTGGATCTCTACCTTACATTGTTCTGTCACAATAATTTGATGGACTTTTTTCAACCATGATACCTTATATGGAGTAGGGTGTACTGTCTTTTCTAATCCCAACTTGTCTACAATTTCTGTAGAAACAAGGTTGTCAGTACTGCCTTTTTCCATTACCACTTTGCAACATTTACCTTTAGACTTGCATATTGTCTTGAATATATTCTTTCTTTGAGTTGGCTCTTCTACTTCCTTTTCTGATTTAACCAATACCCTTTCAATAACAAAGATTCTCCTACTTCGGGTGGTTCTTCTTTTCCTTTATCCTAAGGAATTTCCTCCTTTATTTCAATATCATTTACATTTATTTTAGTTGTTGATTTATTATGAGGACAGTCCCATGACCCATGTCCCCATTCACCACATGTATAGCACCGAATTTCTCTTCCTTGGCCTCTACCTCTAGGTACAAACCTTCCTCGACCAAAGTCTCCTCTTTGTGGTGGTCAGCTACTTGAGCCTCCTGCTTCATACTAGGAGTGCTGAAATTTAGGTTTAAATGCTCCTCTTCCTCTCATAGAGCCCTTACCTCAATTCTTCTGGTTTTTCTTCCTCTGTATCTTCTCTTCTTCTTTCAAGGCTGCCTAATAAGCATCCTCAATTGTCTTTAGATTTAATAGACTGATTTCATCCTGAATATCATACCTCATACAATTTATATATCTGGCTACTTTCTCCACATCATCATCTACACGTCCAGCTCTAATATTCAATTTATAGAACTCCTCTGTATATTCTTTCACTGTCATTCCCTTTTTCTTCAAATTTTGCAATTGATTAAAAATATTTAATTGATAATCCTTGGGCATGAATTTACCTTTTAATTTTCTCACCATCTTGTCCCATTGTTTGATTCTGGGCTTTCCTTTTCTCTATCTGGATAGCTATAATTCTTCCCACCAAATAGTTGCATGGACTTTTAATCTGGTAGCTGCAATCTTCACTTTCCTTTTGTCTTAAACTTCTTCAAAGTCAAAGTATGTATCTGATGAACTGATCCAGTCCATTAATACTTCTACATTGATATTTCCCTCATACATACGTATATTCACCTTTTGTCTCCCAGATTCCTTTACCAACATCTTCAATCCCTTAGCTACTTCATTGTCTTATTATTATTCTTCTTTGGATGATTCCTTAGCATCACTGGTGCCTCCTTCTCCAGGTGCTCATCTCTGGGCTATCTTCGTAGCTTCCATCTGTGTTCGAAGATGTCATACCTCTTCCAGCAAAACCACATTTGTTGCACGTTATCCCCGGCCTATTCCTACGCCTCTCCTTGGTGGCATTTTGTAAAATAACACAATCTATAAAATTTTCTCCGATACCAAATGATGCCGGGTTACGTTTACAAATCATAGTTTATTTAATGTGCTCACTAACATACGTTCATATATAGGTGGAATCCTTTATATAATTTACAATTTCATTTCAAAATATATAAACATAGGAAACCAAATCAATCCTGATCTATATAAAGTGAACCATTTAATAAAATAATAAAATGTGGTCAACTCATTGATCCATCAAATCTCGTCCTTCACACATTACCGTCAAATAAAATAACCTCCCTGAATATAATGATCATCGCATCCCACTTTAATTAACTCCTCAATATGATGGTGATCGCATTCACACTAACCTGACCTTTAACTTTTTTGAAGGCATGCGATAAAAGTGGTTTTGTGCATGTACGTGTCATTTCCTGGGATGTATCGCATGAACTCAAAAAATTACTGCTAACTACTCACAAGTTGTGCGATAAAACCATTTGGGGTTTTCGAAACCACTTTCAATATAAAAACTCAATTTCTATATGGAATGAGTTTTATATATACACTGGTTTATCTCTTTTGATAATTCGAGCACAATAACTTAAAATGCATGCTCTCAGAAATGGACGCTCAATCTAGTCACTCTTTAACACCATTAAACACAGAAAATAAAACCCACAATACCATATATATATAATTTATTTTCAAAGGGTTTCGATGGAATATAACACTCAGGAAATGTGGGTTTTCACAACAAACTTCAATAAAATAATATTAAAATTAAACTCACAGGTCTCGCCCTCTCCGGCTAATTATCCAGTTTTTGACCTCTCTCTTCCTTTGTCCTCAAAAATCCAATATACCTAACTCTCACTTCCTCGCTATCTATATTTATCATTAGATTTTGTTTCCTTATTTTATGGATCAAATCTAACAGTGTAAAAACTCAATCTTTATTATTATCATCCTAATCCCTATTCTAAAGTCTAAATTCACACCTATGTTAACACTAAGCATAATACAACTGTGTGAATTATTAAAAATTTTAAATAAATGGAAATTCGAGAGATCCAACCCTCTCGGTAAATTTTGGTGTGACCACTTACAAAATGAATTTTTCCTCATATTATCCACAACATGTGAAAATCCATTCACATTGTTGGCTAAGTCCGGATGCTCCTGCATCAGGTCCTCTTGACTGTTGCATTTCTACACTAGTTAGGGCACAACATACAATCCTTAACACCACTTAATTCTAGCCCAGAATTTCCTTTACTTCCTGTGTTTTCAATTCTAAGAGGGGAGGTGACCCTTGACTGACGTTCTGGGTTGTTCTAGTCCCCTATTGCCCCTCAAACTCCCTCTTATTTTTTGCAGCTTGCTTCAACAAGCCTCCTCCAAGCTGTGACAACCTTCCCAAGGGTCTGCACCCTTCATATGACCCTCAAAACAATCTAGACTTCCTCTCCCCTACTTTGGACTTGAAGAACAGGCCCTCGACCCTCCTTTCTGCACTTCATCCTCCTTCAATATGCCTTATAAATATACCTCTAACCTCGTGTTCTTCTCCTTATTCATTGCAGCCAAAAAAATGAAGTCTTCTCCTCCAATGAGTTGCTCGCGTGTGTTTTTGTTGCACTTTTGGATGAGGATTTTCCTCCACTTCACCTTGTATATATACACAAACAAGGTCTCCCAAAACATCATCTCAGGGGTTTTCCAACTGTCACATGTATTTTTTACACCAAGTCAACCTTGACACTTCATGTGCATGCCCACTAAATAACTTCAAAAATTTATATCTCAGTAAGGATAACTCAGAATTTGATGATTATTTACGCATTGGATTCTCATTTCTTCTCTTTATCATCTCATGCCATAACATATCCAAATTGCCCCATGGAAATGACACAAAACACTATTGGTGCAAAAAGCCATACTTGGGTAGCAATCCCACAAAGTGACTCTTGTGGCACTTTTCCCTCCAATCCCCGAATGCTAGGTCTTGCAATACCTCCAAATACTAAAAGAAATAATGAAGTATACCTAATCTTTTTACATCAACAACATAAATAGAGGAAGGTAATACTTCTCCTCAAAAATCATATAATTTTCTTTTTCTTTCAAGAAGTTCTTATAGTCATATTCATAATAGTTGCATTTTCCTTTTTATTGTATCATTTTTCTAAGGTGTATATATTGTAAACTATATTTTAATGCCATGCTCCTTGTAGAAAATATGAAAATCATTTGAATAATTTTCAGCTCATTTCGATGATCTTAATATTTTAATTTGAACCACTTTGTTTCTCCACACTGTGCCTAGAATTAAGCATATCAAGTTTCATATTTCTATGTAGGAAAGGAAATCCAAGTCTTTTTGTTTAGATACTATATGAAGGATATGAAGTAGTAACTTTGTCCTAGTGACCACACTTGAATTGGGAAAACTTATCCATATG
Source organism: Pinus albicaulis (assembly GCA_034641835.2). Lineage (NCBI taxonomy): Eukaryota > Viridiplantae > Streptophyta > Pinopsida > Pinales > Pinaceae > Pinus > Pinus albicaulis. Next base: position 468,296,951 of record CM076576.1, read on the forward strand.
AAGTAGCTCTAATGATGCATTCACCTTATAACACACTCCTTTAAGAAAATTGCACATGTCTTATTTTTCTAGAATTCCACTCTCAAATGATTTAGTTGGCTCTCAAATGGGAAACAAACCTTTAAACATATTTTTTCAATTTCAATAATTCTAGGCTTCAAAATCTAGATGGCAAAATCTAAAATTCCACAACCAAAATTCATCGAAACATACTTCCTTTGAGGAAAATGAGGCATCATATCTACTATATATATGGTCTAAGATACATCATATTCCTTTTCATAGTTTTAGTGCGAGGTTTATCATATTTAAAATAATAATTTTGATTAAAAATTACATTATACTCGCCTCAAGTAAGTTGTCTGAAATAAATGAGGTTATGTTGGCTTGAACTGGGCCTAGAGCTAGGTTCAGATATGGTTGTGCGAACCAAAAAAACCCACTATTACCGACCCTTTCCGCAATGATTTGTTGGGTAGACACAAGTCTGACTCGAGGAAATATTAGGGGATGCTAGAACCAGGTTTCTCCATCTCGAGGGACAATGGAGTGTGGATTTAGGGATTATATTCCTTTCAATAATTAAGAGAGCTTAGCATAACAACTATGCTAATATAACGTCATTGTCCAACACTTCTATTGAACTATCTTGGAGACTGCATGATTTTACTTTAACAAGAATAAAACAACAAAAATAACCATAAATAGGACTTAGCAATGCAATTGTGTATAAAAGCCCTTAGCTTATCACATATGACATCAAAATACAAGTAAAGAAAACACATAAATTTAGAACACAAATCTGTATTCAAATTCTTCAATTATTACTCATATCTTCTTGATATAACCCTTTCCTCCCTGTGCACTCAGCTGCAAAGTTCCTAAGGTCTCCTCACACTAAATTGTAGGATCCTTCCCTTTTCCACAAACAACTGAATATAGACTTAAAATAAAATTCGATCCAAGTGTGTTCTATCATGAGTTATAAGATATTATATTCCATATCTTTCAAGACTATCCTAGACTCTTTATATGGTCTTCTCTTTTACAATACCATGGTCTGAAAACCATGGGCAGAGCTCAACATATAAAAATTATCCCATCCCTTTAAAAGATAAGGGGTTTTAACCCACCCCAAATCCCCTAAGACTATCACATAGCTCTGCAATGTGTGCTCTGCTCCTCGATCTACAGAGTATTCCTCAAAATATTAAATCGAAGGGTATCTAGTCCAACAAGCCCCCAACAAAAAAATGTGACTCGTCCCGAGTCACTTTATCGGTGCACCCTCAATATTTTCTTTGATGTTGATCAAGGAATCATTTATAGGAGGAACTGTTTCAGTGCACTACTTCTCAACTACACATATTTTAGTTAGCAATGTCTCAGTGATTCGCCATGTGACTCTCTTTCCAATATCCTTCTGTGTCTAGAGAAATCCTTTTAGCTTTTTATCGACTGTCTGTGAAAGCGGAGTGGCTTTGGCCACCCATGGTTTCATTATGGCTATGATAAGCTATTAATTTTTGCGCAAATCATTGATTGATTATTGCGAAAATTTACCCACTTAGAGACAGACATTCAAATGTCTTGGCTTGACTATCACTTCGAAATCATACTCCTGAAATAGTAATAGAGACCCGCAAATCTTCCCCCCAAACACAAGCTTGTTCACTAGGTATTTCAACGCAGAATCATTGGTGAACATTTTGAAGTGTGTGCCTAATAAATAATGTAAAAATTTCTACAATGCATAGACCATTGCTAGCCCTTCACACTCTGTGGTGGAGTAATTTCGTTCTGCTTTAGATAAATTTCGGCTTGCAAAAGAAACATTGTGATTTAGATCACCTTCTCCTAGATGTGCTAAGACAACTCTGAAAACTATGCAGGATGCATCGACATGTACATTAAACTCCTTCTTCCAATCTAGAAAAACTAGAATTGACGTAGTGACCATACTTCCCTTTAGCACATCAAGGCTCTTCTGACAATCATCATCCAAACAGAACTTGACATCCTTCTTCAATGTTTTTCCATTCGCATAGTGATATGTGCATATGCCTTCATGAACTTTTTATAATAATTCGTATGACTAAGCGTCGTGTGTAACTACTTCGCATTCGTTGGTGGCTCCAAGTTTATAATCGTATCGATCTTCGTAGGGTCTATACCATATGCCCCAACAATATACCATATGTCACACAAAAATTATATTTCTTCAAGTTCAAGGAGATTTCATACTTCTTGCATGTATCCAACGTCAATTGTAGACTATAAAAATGCTTCTTTAATAGTCCGAAGACCCTCCAATCATCAAAATGCACCTCCAAAAATTTATGGATATATTATTTAAATGCAACGACTACGACTTAGGAAAATATTTCTCCAGTGTTTTTCAGTCTGAATGGCATGACTATGTACTGAAAGGATCTCCATTCATTAGAGAAAGTTGTCTTTCTCTGATCTTCCGACATGATCCTAATATTATGGTATCCTCAAAACCAATCCGTATAGGAGTAGGCTTGCTTCCCTCCAACATTGTTCGAAATTTGGTCAAGAAATGGTGTCAGAAACAGATCATGGGACACACACATCATTAATTTTTCTGAGATCGACAAAAATCCTTATTTATCCCTTGGTTTTATTTCTAAACCAAAATAGGGCTAACCCACTCAGACTCCTCTGCTGGTTCAATAGTGCCAACAACGATCATCTTGTTGAGTTCTTCCCTGAATTACTCTTTATATTTTGGGTTCAACTGATATGGGAATTGCTTCACTAGCATCACATCAAGATTCATAGTGATATGCATAGCTACAAAATCTCCTATAATGCCTTTTAGTCTAGAGAATTTCATCAGGAATAGATCCTGGTACTCATGCAACAATTCATTATGTCATCATCCCAATAGTCTCGAATCTTCGCGAACATGGGCTCCACTTCTAAGCCTATGTTGACTTTCTAAGTTCATACAGGATGTGCTATGTGTGACATCTCTACTTCAAGACCTATAACCTCACGTTATCCTTCTGATTTAGGAATATTGACATTTCATGGACCCTCCTCACCTTCTTTCGTAGTCAGGTTGTATGATTCTCTTTCTTGTTCCAATTGCACAACCCAGTCAGGCTGTACCAAAGTTGCTGGCTCAGTGGTTATTCATAATATTCTTGTTCTGACTTCCTAAATACCACCATTAACACAACCCCAACCATATGTGAAATTATAATTCAATTAGAAACTTTCTATCATCTCATACCAATCTGTGTTTCCATGGCATAGCTCCATTTCAAGATACCACTACTAAGGTATCATATCCAAGGTATGAAAGAATATATGCACCCATTCAGGTTGAGGTTCCATGCCCTAGTTCGTAATATAGCGAGAAAAATTCTCGTGAGGATCATCCCTACCATTTTACTTCTCTGCGACCCTAGTTTTTACATGACCAAACCTGAGCCTCATCAGTCTTCAATATTCCTTCCATCATCCTAAGCCTTCTCTATGTGCACCCCACCATCGAGTAATTTTTTTCCAAACTCATCCAGAAATATATCAACATCTCCAATTCCATCATAGAAGGGTAAGTCACGTACCTCCAATGTGACTCAACGAAGCGATTTGGTAACTTTGTTGCACTGATTAGTGGAAACTTCGTGCAATCAATTCTTCTAGTGCTCAAATTCTGTGTCACAGTCTAAAACACAAGAAATATTATGCTCCTACATTATCCTTCCATCAGTTGTAGATTGATCTAGTCTTCGTCCTACCTAGTGATCTTATATATATCGTCGATATACCCATATTCATTCTGGACAGGTTCTGAATATCGTGCATCTTCATAGGGGTCTAAAGGAACAACAACCCTTATACCATTCTTCTCAAACACCATTTGTCTATTTTTCAGGTTGATTACGGAATTTATATTTTAATTCCAATCAAATCTAATAAATCGGGATATGGATTGCTATCATCAACAATTTCAATGACTTCAAAGTCTAACAATACACTTGCACCATCAATATCTACGCTAATGCCATGAAATCGACCCATAGGAATAATCTTCTGATAATTTTATATTCTTAGTAAGATCGGGAACCAATGCATCTTTGGTCTCCCCATCCATTCCAATATCTTATTTAGCAAAACATTGGCATCTGATCCAAGATCAAGGATGACTTGGTCCATTTCATAATCACCGATCTGCAAAGTTAACTGCATTTCTCTACCAGATCTTTTCTTATTTTTGTAGACCTTATGCATTCTGTGTTGTTCAGGTTGTTGATCTTCTTTACCAGCGCAGTGGTCAATCAACTCCAGTAGTCCTTCCACAAATTTACGATCCCTTAACAACTTCATGCATGTCTGTAAAAATGACTTAAGAATTCTTTGATCAACTTCCTTTTATTTAGTAATCTCCTTGTGTTAATTCTTGAAAAGAATCAGTTGTCCCTCCATTGTTGATGTTGAAGCACGAGGGCTCATAAAATTCTTCTTCTCTTCCATGAAGGTTTCTCTTTCGCACTGTAAATTGAACCCATTATTATTTATCCATCTTTACGAACCCATGTATCCTCCAAATGCTTCTTTCCTTCCATTTTTTGTTCTCGAGTATTTATAGCAATTTGTGTCACTATGTTGACACTTAGATATTCTTCATGGAGTTAAGGTCTAATTGTTTTTTATGTTTTGGGTAGGTTTTTGATTCCACTTTTCCTACATTTTAGGAAATAATGTAGGACAATCATTTATTTCATGATCAAATTCATGACAATACATACAAGATAGGATAGCGGGATTCTGACAATCCTTGGTGAAATGTCTAGGTTGATCGAAATTAGAATTTATGATATGTTTGTCACCTCATTCAACACCTCCTCCTCGGCCACACACTCGGTCTTGGAAAACTACACGTGTTGTTTACGAATCTAGATCTTTGAAACCTTTGACTTTCATTCGGTATGCTCCAGGACTTTGCATCATCAGATCATAGCTTTGAGAGTGCTTGTCATCATGTCCGATCGAACTATAGAAATTATAGAACAATTTCTTTGACGACTTGATGTACTTTTGTAGTAGATCAAAGTATTATGTAGAGTGCTAGCCTAAAACTTCACATAAGCTACACTAGACATTTGGTCTAGTACTTGGCCCAGGCTTCAGTGAACTTAAAATCCAAGTGCCCAAGTAATCTCTATCAACATGACACTGATCCTTTTGGTGTCCCTCCGCTTTTCACTTCATCCACCAGACTTCTGAGTGCATGTCAAACCAAACCTATTTTCCCTTCTTCAAATATTGGAGTTCCATCGTCACATGCACATCTTCGCGGGGGATGAGACAAGAACAAGCAGATAAAGGATCTACTGATGTTGAGCCTGGGTTGAAAGGAGGTCAAGCGAAACAGCAGGAGAAGATTCAGAGGGAGCTTTTGTCGAGGGTCTCAAGGATGATGAAAGGTAGAGGATGGTGGCCGCATCCTCTATCATTTCAACATCAGGGGGGGGAATGTCAATAGAAGCGAGTAAATACTCAGTCTAGCCTATAACATACTGTGGAAGCACGGGAGAAGCGGATTGATTCTGTTCAATCTCGTACTCCCGAACTACCTCCAAAGTGGCACGGTAATGTGTAAGGCGGGGATAATGATGGGAATAATGGCCATGGAGACCATACAAAGCACAAGGGTGATTGGTGAGAATAGTATTGGTGTTATTGGTTGTGGTTGATGAAGAAGCAGAGGTTTCAGGGACCCTAGAGTCAGGGAATGCAAAATTAACCATGGGCTTGATGCGGGGCAACATGGGACAAGTATGGGTGGCATGACTGACGACATCACACAAAGTGCAGGGCTTTGGAGGCAGAGGAGGTGCAGGGTTAGTCGAGGTAGCTTTTTCCTTTGAGGCCTTTTTGCGAGCTTTGCCCTTATTACCTTAAGCGGTCGCAATAGGAGGCATATCCTATTGAGGTGGCTGAGGAACTGTGACAATAGGAGAAGTCACAGGCACCGGTTGAACCAGGGTCAGAGCAAGATAAGGTTCAGGTTGACCTGGAGGGGTGGCAGTTGGAGGATCAAGGTACCAAATTGGGAGCCCAATGGTCAAGTTAGGAAGAGAGAGGGTGGCCACGACAGGTGCCGTATAGATGGCTGGTGGAGGGACTAGGAACGGTATATGACTAGAGGGGTAATGGCCAAGTGGGGCGGCTCTTAAATGGTTAAGGCCTGGAGGAAACGACCCAAGAGGATAAATAGGCTCATGAGTACCAGCTGAAGGGCCAGGCGGAGGAGGTCCAAGAGGCTGCATCAAAGGGCTAGGAGATGGTTGCGGAAGGTGAGGGGGTTGTTGACTAGCCAAAGTGAGCCTCTTGAGAGAAGCCTGAGATGATTGCATCATGAAAAAATTCGATGAGCTAGGATGAGAGATATGAGGAGGAAGACCAGGGAATGTACCAAGAAAGGAGGATTCATTATAGACGCCAGGTGAGACACTGGTGAAAGGGTCGACGGTTTGCTTGTTGGCCACCGAAGAAATAATGGACTTAGGGGAGGTCTGAGACTTCGGCTCGTAATACGTCAACTGGTCAATGGTGATTATCTTTCTGTTATGGGGTAGGACATCTCGCGGTGAACCGCAAAAGGGACAACAAAAATCGCATAAGTGTAGCTATGAACCAATAGAATTTTGTAATCCAAGGGGGCGTCTATGACTTCTAGGTCAACGCAAACTATCTTGCCTGTAGGAGTGATAGGACAATTGCGGAATAAGCCAATGGGCTTGGAGGCATGGCCATCCCACGCTCGGAGAGTGATCCTGGATAGAGCCAACTTAGGAGATATGGGTTGTTTCCAAACCGAAGCAGACATCACATAGGTGGATGCCCCCTCATCAATAATGCACCGAGAAACGTTGGCGTTCCGGATCTTGACTGGGATTTGGAAAGCGACGGAAGCAGGGAGAGGAGGATGTTCTGACCAGTCAAGATCAAAGAAAATCAATTGATTTTCGGAAGGTTCTACAATGTCCATGGAAGACAGAAGAGCTTTTCGTTGTGAAGGGCACGACTAGAGGAGTTCCAGCATTGAAATGGCAACAAGGGAATGTGCCAAATCATCGAATATGCAATATGAATGGGCGGCTTTGCCAGAAGTAGCATTTCGGCATAGCAGACCCTTAGAGATCTTGGTATGAACCTCTGCCCTAGGCTGAGGGATCTTCAAGGGGCCATTAGGTGTTGAAAGAGGCTCTGCAGAGACCGAAGGACGTGGCTCGGGAAAAAATGCAATGGGAGGCTTGTTGTACTGACGAGACCAAGTATGAGTATTGATGTCTATGGTTGAAGGTTGATTAGATTTCATCTCGAGAATCTGGTCATCGGGGGTACCATACAAAAGAGGTTGGGTAACAGTGTGGTATACAAGAGGTTGGGCAAAGAGAGGAGGCATGTTGTACCCTAAATACGTGCTACCAAGAGGGGAAGATGTGCAGGAGGTGCTGGCCCCCCTTGAGGAAAATCACAGCCCATGGGAGGTTGAGCAATGACGACACACACACGGCACCAAGGAAAAGGATACCAACAAGGGCAGGGAGGTGAAAGATCAACTGATTACAATGTCGAAACAAGGGAAGAGAGGTGCAGTATCAATTGATTTCAATGTTTTAGATTCTTTATTTTGCGGTGTTAACCAAGCCCTTTTTCGCTTAGGGTGTGTTTGTAAAAGTGTGTAAATTTTAATTGTCATGATCAAATTCATGACAATACATACAAGATAGGATAGCGAGATTCTGACAATACTTGGTGAAATGTCTAGGTTGATCGAAATTAGAATGTATGATATGTTTTTCACCTCATCCAACACCTCCTCCTCGGCCACACGCTCAGTCTTGGAAAACTACACATGTTGTTTACGAATCTAGATCTTTGAAACCTTCGACTTTCATTCGGTATGCTCCAGTACTTTGCATCATCAGATCATAGCTTTGAGAGTGCTTGTCATCATGTCCCATCGAACTATAGAAATTATAGAACAATTTCTTTGACGACTTGATGTACTTTTGTAGTAGATCAAAGTATTATGTAGAGTTCTAGCCTAAAACTTCGCATAAGCTACACTAGACATTTGGTCTAGTACTTGGCCCAGGCTTCAGTGAACTTGGCATCCAAGTGCCCAAGTAATCTCTATCAACATGACACTGATCCTTTTGGTGTCCCTCCGCTTTTCACTTCATCCACCAGACTTCTGAGTGCATGTCAAACCAAACCTATTTTCCCTTCTTCAAATATTGGAATTCCATCGTCACATGCACATCGTCGTGGGGGATGAGACAAGAACAAGTAGATAAAGGATCTACTGATGTTGAGCCTGGGGTGAAAGGAGATCAAGCGAAACAGCAGGAGAAGATTCAGAGGGAGCTTCTGTCGAGGGTCTCAAGGATGATGAAAGGTAGAGGATGGTGGCCGCATCCTCTATCATTTCAACATCAGGGGGGGGAATGTCAATAGAAGCGATTAAATCCTCAGTCTAGCCTATAACATACTGTGGAAGCACGGGAGAAGCGGATTGATTCTGTTCAATCTCGTACTCCCGAACTACCTCCAAAGAGGCATGGTAATGTGTAAGGCGGGGACAATGATGGGAATAATGGCCATGGAGACCACACAAAGCACAAAGGTGATTGGTGAGAATAGTATTGGTGTTATTGGTTGTGGTTGATGAAGAAGCATAGGTTTCAGGGACCCTAGAGTCAGGGAATGAAAAATTAACCATGGGCTTGATGCGGGGCAACATGGGACAAGTATGGGTGGCATGACCGACGACATCACACAAAGTGCAGGGCTTTGGAGGCAGAGGAGGTGCAGGGTTAGTCGACGCAGCTTTTTCCTTTGAGGCCTTTTTGCGAGCTCTGCCCTTATTACCCTAAGCGGTCGCAATAGGAGGCATATCATATTGAGGTGGCTGAGGAAGTGTGACAATAGGAGAAGTCACGGGGACCGGTTGAACTAGGGTCAGAGCAAGATAAGGTTCAGGTTGACCTGGCGGGGTGGCAGTTGGAGGATCAAGGTACCAAATTGGGAGCCCAATGGTCAATTTAGGAAGAGAGAGGGTGGCCACGACAGGTTCCGTATAGATGGCTGGTGGAGGGACTAGGAATAGTATATGACCAGAGGGGTAATGGCCAAGTGGGGCGGCTCTTAAATGGTTAAGGCCTGGAGGAAACGACCCAGGAGGATAAATAGGCTCATGAGTACCAGCTGAAGGGCCAGGAGGAGGAGGTCCAAGAGGCTGCATCGAAGGGCTAGGAGATGGTTGCGGAAGGTGAGGGGGTTGTTGACTAGCCAAGGTGAGCCTCTTGAGAGAAGCCTGAGATGATTGCATCATGAAAAAATTCGATGAGCTAGGATGAGAGATATGAGGAGGAAGACCAGGGAATGTACCAAGAAAGGAGGAGTCCTTGTAGATGCCAGGTGAGACACTGGTGAAAGGGTCGACGGTTTGCTTGTTGGCCATCGAAGAAATAGTGGACTTAGGGGAGGTCTGAGACTTCGGCTCGTAATACGTCAACTGGTCAATGGTGATTATCTTTCTATTATGGGGTAGGACATCTCGCGGTGAACCACAAAAGGGACAACAGAAATCGCATAAGTTTAGCTATGAACCAATAGAATTTTGTAATCCAAGGGGGCGTCTATGACTTCTACGTCAACGCAAATTGTCTTGCCTGTAAGAGTGATAGGACAATTGTGGAATAAGCCAATGGGCTTGGAGGCATGGCCATCCCACGCTCGGAGAGTGATCCTGGATAGAGCCAACTCAGGAGATACGGGTTGTTTCCAAACCGAAGCAGACATCACATAGGTGGATGCCCCCTCATCAATAATGCACCGAGAAACGTTGGCGTTCCGGATCTTGACTGGGATTTGAAAAGCGACGGAAGCAGGGAGAGGAGGATGTTATGACCGGTTAAGATCAAAGACAATCAATTGATTGTCGGAAGGTTCTACAATGTCCATGGCAGACATAAGAGCTTTTCGTTTTGAAGGGCACGACTAGAGGAGTTCCAGCATTGAAATGGTAACAAGGGAATGTGCCAAATCATCGAATATGCTATACGAATGGGCGGCTTTGCCAGAAGTAGCATTTCGGCATAGCAGACCCTTAGAGATATTGGTATGAACCTTTGCCCTAGGCTGAGGGATCTTCAAGGGGCCATTAGGTGTTGAAATAGGCTCTGCAGAGACTGAAGGAGGTGGCTCGGGGACAAACGCAATGGGAGGCTTGTTGTACTGACGAGACCAAGTCTGAGTATTGATGTCTACGGTTGAAGGTTGATTGGATTTCATCTCGAGAATCTGGTCATCGAGGGTACCATACAAAAGAGGTTGGGTAACAGTGTGGTATACAAGAGGTTGGGCAAAGAGAGGAGGCATGTTGTACCCTAAATACGTGCTACCAAGAGGGGAATATGTTCAGGAGGTGCTGGCCCCCCTTGAGGAAAATCACAGCCCATGGGAGGTTGAGCAATGACGACACACACACGGCACAAAGGAAAAGGATACCGACAAGGGCAGGGAGGTGAAAGATCAACTGATTACAATGTCGAAACAAGGGAAGAGAGGTGCAGTATCAATTGATTTCAATGTTTTAGAGTCTTTACTTTGCGGTGTTAACCAAGCCCTTTTTCGCTTAGGGTGTGTTTGTAAAAGTGTGTAAATTTTAATTTTTAAACCCAAATATTTGTAGAGAAAAAGAAAAAGTGTTGTTGTATAGTTGTAAATAAACCTGCAAATGACAATATATAGGCCTTCAAAATAGAAAATAAACAGCTAATAATGCAATAATCTAAACCCAAGAAGGTGGGCCTCTCAACAACTAGTCTATAGGTGAGTGAAAAACTAATCTAAACACACTAAAAAAGGCTAATAGATCTTGGGTCAAGAGGGACAGGGATCTAAAACAAAAAATCTGCTGGAAAGTGGTGCAAAAAACAACAACATATTAGAGGAAAATTGTTGTAAAAAGAGGTGGCGAAAGGCTATCTCCAGGAGGGAAGTGGAGTGCCCCCTAATGGAAAACCAAAACAAATCTAAATGGGAATATTTCGATGGATAACAAGCCGATCTGAAGTGGATTTGAAGATGAGGTATCAGATCCGAAAAAATGGCTGAAGACTCTGAAATTTCAGACAACCTGCAACAACAAACACTCTTCCACAAAAAGTGGAGGGTAGTGAAGCCCTAGGAGGCTAGGTTCCCACTTCAGTGAGTGAAACAGAACAAGTATAGGTCCAAAACGGGTGGAGACGGAGGTGAGACCACCCTGAATAGAGGCTTAGAAAAACCCAGAAAACTTTTAGAAAAATCCCTATAGAAAGTCCAGGTCACAGTTTTTGGCCTGCTTTCAGTAGAGGTCATACTTTTTGGGCTGTAAAGTGTGCCCTGGAGGTACAGGTCACAGGTTTTGGGCAGAAAAGTGTGACCTGCACTTCTGGCACTCTCAGCGGCAGGTTTCAGAAAAAATTGTCGTCTCAGCTATAGCTAATTTTTGTCACCTACGCAATGGGTCTGAAAACACGCGGAAGTTAGAATTTTTATCTTTTTAGGGTTTTATGGGTTAAAAATAACATCAAGAATAAGCAAAACAAGGGGCTAAAGATAAATCCTAGGGTTTGAAGTAGATGGATATGCAAGGATCAGAAAAATGATAGTGGTCGTAAAGGTAAACCCGTGTGGAGTCGCCAGTTGTTAGTATGAATCTTGATTCAAAGCATACGAGAAAAGACCACTTTAGCTGCGCATAACAAATAGCCCTAACAGCAGAATTGACTACTAATATGTTGAGATTTGCAGCTACATGATCAAGACAAATGCTGCAAAAATCTATATCTATGCATTAGAAGACATTAAAGAGTAGAAAAATAATATTTACTCCATAGATCCAATAGAAAATAAAAGAATATATCCAATGAAATTTTTATTAATGGCACCTGGGAGGAAAACACAAGAGGGTGTTCCCTGTTCTCCTCAATGGGATGGGTTCTTTTAATTCCTCATCAGTTCAGATTTAGAATTGCTCTCTCTTGATGGTGTAGAAAACCCAGAAAAAAATGGAAAAATATGGCTATGATAATGGATCAATAGCCAAACCAAGAGTTGAGATCCAGAGTGATCTTTAGGCAACAAAAGGTGACAAATGAATGGGAAAACCTTTCTATTTATAACAAAATATTGAGTTAGTCTAGAGATTGGTGCATAATTAAAATATTATTAACCAAATCTAGATCCAACTTTTATGGAATATTTTATTATATTTATTGGAGGGAAAATGAATTTGACTTGATTCAAATCCCCTTATTTGTAATAAATAAATAAATAAATGATTTATTTATCATTTTAAGGATGTGATTAAGTAATAATAAATAAATAAATGATTTATTTATCATTTTAAGGATATGGTTGAGTAATAGTCAAATAAATAATGATTTATTTAATTATTTAAGGGTGAATTAGTCATATTTAAGAAAGAATATTATTTAAATAAGATTTAAACAAATATTCTTTAGAAAATAATAACATAAATAATGATTTATCTAATTAATTTCTTTGTTTTGGGTTAAATATAACCAGAAATATTAATTAAACTACTGCTTAACCAATTATTTATTAAGGAAAATCAAACAAACATATATTTGTTTAATATTTCCTTATGGGGTTTCTTGTTTAGACCACAAAAAACTTAATAAAGGTGATTTACTAAGTTATTTTCATAGTGAAAGCAACTTTACTTGGAGTAAAATTGGTTTTACATGATGTACTTGGGTCCATCTAATGATAATAGGTTAGATGACCAAAAAATGGTGCAACAATAGGCATCTTGGTTGAGTGATCCATGGTGAATAGGGGAGGTGGGGGTGGAGGAACAGTATAGGGATGGGTTGTTATGGGAGTGGAAGGTAGGAGAATTCCAAAAGCACCGTCATGATCCTCAAATTTTATCAACGCACTTCTAGGGGTAACATGGTGGCTTTCTCCTTCTTCGCTTTCAGACCCAAACAATGGAGTGTGCTCACATTCAATATAATTATTAGGATCTACTCTAAATATCTTACCACTTCGCGTAGTTCTGGTTTTCTTTCCTCCAAACATCAATCTTATTGCATTACAACATTTTCACACAATATCATCTTAATCCAAAGCTTCAATGAGTTTAAGTACTTAAATCGCGCGCCTTTGAAAATTTTGCGCTCTTCTTCGCTATAGGATATGGATGTAGGGATGTTGAACTCAGTAATAAATCCTCCAAGGATACTATCAATCTAATAATCAATGCCCCTTGCGATCTCGTTATCAGTTCCATTTAGTTTCCTGAGTAGTTATGGAGTCCATGCACTAGTCTTATTGTTGAAATGGGTCGTTTTCTCATCTAGTCTTGATAACCACTCATACAACTCACTTGCAAACAATGAGAAAAATATCGCATGCTAAACAACGTATATATAATTTTGTAACCAATATTCATAAGATATGTGAGTATTACTATTTTCATCTGCTGCAAATTCATGCTCTTTTAGATCTACCCAATCTTGAATTCCTTTCTTAGTAGGAAGCCACATCCACATATCCCTTAGTCAGATTCCCATTCCTGGAAACAAAACCATTTTTTGGCTTGATGGGGCATAGATATAGGTTCAGATATGGTTGCGCGAACCAGCAAAATCCATGATTACCGACCCTTTCAGAAACTATCTGCTGCGTAGACCGAAGTCTCACCCGAGGCAATATTAGGGAATGGTAGAGCCAGGTTTTTGCATCTAGAGGGACAATGGATTGTGGATTTAGGGCTTATCTTCTTTTCAATACTTAACAGAGCTTCGTAAAACAATTATGTTAATTATATAATCGATTTTCAATAAATAACCATAAACGGTACTTCGCAATGCAATTCTGTATAAAAGCCCTTAACTTAGAACAAATGATATAAAAATACAAGTAAAGCAAACACATTAACACAAAACATAGATCTGTCTTCAAAGTCTTCTATTATTACTCAGATCTTCTTGATACAACCCTTCCCGCCCTACGCACTCAGCTGCAAGGGTCTGCCCACTCAGCTGCAAAATTTATAATGTCTCCGCGCACTCAACAACAAGAGTCATCCATTTCCCACAAAAAAATGAATAAAGACTCAAAATAACATTACATCCAAGTTCATTCTATCATGAGTTATGAGATACTATATTCCATATCTTTCAAGACTATGTTAAACTCCTTATAAACTCTTCTCTTTTACAATACCATGGTCTGAAAACCATGGGAAACTCTCAACATATACAAAATTATCCCATCCCTTTACCAAATAAGGGGCTTTGACCCACCCCAAAGCCCCTAAGTATCTAACATAGATTTGCGCTACGCGCTTCACTCCTCCATATGCAGAGTCTTTCTCAAAAATTCAATTGAGGGGTACCTTTTCCAATAGGCTATATTTCAAACTTGGGGCATGGTAGACATATGGTAATGTGTACTTTTTGGTGTTTTTTGGTGAAGATCTTTTCTATTGCTTTTCCTAGAACATTTACAATATTTTTTGTCTCCAATTTAACTTTAAACCTTACCGAATCATCTATAATTTCAATTAGGCTTCTATTTCTTACCATATTATTTCTACACCTAATATCTATAAGAAAAAAATCATTACAAGTCTATTGTGTCTCATTACATGTAGGGAATAAATATTCTTCATAAATCTCAAAGTTGTTAGATATTTTGTACTGTATTTATTAAGGTCAACCTTCTTCTTCCTGCACTCCTATGCATATTCACTAGCTTATTAAAATAAAATAAAAACTCAACCTTGGATTTCATATATCTAATAGATATGAGGTTTTGGTGTTGCTCCCCCTAAATACATCGATTTTTTGATCTGGTGTCTCTTTTGTTTTGGAATCTTCTTTACTATTTATTCGACCACTACATTCATTGTTCTTTCCCATGTCTCTTGACCTTGATCTTCCTCTATCACTTGAAATAAGAATTTGAGATTTGAATTCATTTTCTAAAAAGAAATCATCTTTCATGTATATTTTGAATTCATGGGATGATAAATATTGCAACAACTCATCTTCTTCTACTCATCATCTTGTAAATTCCTTAGAATATTCAATGGATACAACCACTACATTAAACTTCGTAGGCGTGGTTCTAAGAACCTTCGATGCCACTTTCTAATATGGAAATTTCTCACCATTCTTTTTTAATTGTTTTATAATATTCACAAATTCGCTTATGAAATGGCCTACCCATTTTTACTCCATTTTTAAATGATCATAATGCATTTTTAATTATATTTACTTTGGCAATGCCCTAATAATTAGTATTTGAGCTATCCCAAACTATCTTTGAGAATTTCATTAACAATATATTAGGAAATATACTATCATCAAAGTAATTTTGGATGAGATACAATGCTTTTACATTCTTCTTACTATTTTCTCTTAGTTGGCCCTTTTAAGCATTGGCCAAGGCTTGCTTAGTTTCTTAATCGGATTGCTCTACATATCGATGAACTACAAAATCTCAAGCACCATGAAAATGTTATAATACCCTTATTTTGATTGCCCAAACTTTCGAATTTTCCAATATGAGAATAGAGATCTATGTCTATGTAATGCAGCCACAACTTAAAACCCTTTTTAAAATTTATTTATTTATTCTTAAATTAAGAAAACAAGCAAATACATAAATCTAAATTTCAATCATATTGAAATGGAATAATACTCTAAATAGCTAGAAAATAATAGAACCACTAAAACATAGCCGACCTGAACAATAAAACCATCTAAAACTAATTAAAATAAGTATGCTATAAAAGAGCTCATATTTACAAGGGAAAGGACATGAATTTCCATGATTATTGTACATTGATAAAGAAAACGCTAAATTTTAAGCCTTTGCAAACCCTAATTTACCATGGATTCTAAAAAGACATATAATCCCTTATCATCATTGAAATTCCACTCATTACTCACCTTACCCTCGTCCCCTCATAAATAATAAAATTTCCAAACTTTAATTATTCCAATCGAGATAGAAAATTTTATTAAATGAAAAAAAACAATTGTAATACCTGCTCATTTATATCTATATATATATAACTAATTCTCACATAAAAAGGATTTGCATTGTTTCACAAATGAAACATATATATATATATATATATATATAAATGCTTTAAAATTATCCTCAATATTTTCATACTGATTAACAACAATAATTACAATATTCTAACGAGTGCTACATGGTATCTTTTGCCTGCTTTTTAATAAAAGATACATGTCTAGTTGTAAGGCTACTTGTAATATATATGGTGTTAGTTCCAGCCATATTGAAATGGTGTAGTTCAAATATTAGATATTTTATTTTAAAAAATAGTGAAAGAGTTTTGAGTGGTAAGATTTACTTATAATATATGGTGTTTCTTCCAGCCATATTGAAATGGTGCAGTTAAATTATTAGATATTTTCTTTTAGAAAATAGTGAAAACATTTTGAGTTGTAAGATTTATATTAGTATAATGATTAAATTTTCGCATTAGGAATTAGAGATAATTAGTTGAAGATAGATTTTATAATCTTATCTAGATTATATAATATATGAGTGGTTTAGCTTGTTAAAAATATTTTGCATCATAGATAAGTTAGGATCATAGTTGGTTTAAGTGTAATCGATATAACTTCGTTAAAGTCTTTTATTTTAATAATTAAAATTTACAATTTAAATGTTGATAATAAATAAAATTTGTTAGCCTATTAGGTGTAAATTTAGTTGTTAAGATTAATGGTGTTAATGTCATTTACTTTCATTCAATTTCAAAAAGGGTTATTTAGAATATAGCTCTAGTTTTTACTAATATTATTTTCAACTTTAGCTTGTAGTTGTATTCTTAACTTTCACTTGTAGTTGTATTATTATATGTAAACATAACTTTATCATGTGTACAAAAAAATTAATCACTAAAATCATATGTTAGGAGTCCATTTCCATTTTGCAAGAAGTCTTTGAATTTTAAGTCATTAACTTGTTCTTAGCCTTAGAAGAAGATGATATCTTAGCTAATTAACTTGTTCTTAGCATTAGAAGAAGATGATCCCTTAGCTAATAAAAATAATTTTAGGTCATACTCTAGGACAAAAAATATAGTTACCTAGTCTTTAGCCTCATATATAAAACCTCTATATTAGAATTTTATTGCACTTTAACCTTGTACATAAAAAGAATATAATAAGTTATGACATATTCATACATAAAAATATCTACATTAAATTGTTTTAAATAATCATTTACATGAAAATTAATTTCCTATGTTATATTTTGAATTTACCAAACAATTTTAAGTTACATTCTCAAATATAGTGATACAACCTTATCCAACTTATTTAACTTGAAATACAAAGTGGACGGAAAATATTTCCCATAACAATGATTAAAAAAATCAAATATAGCATATCAACTGTCATAGAATTTATGGCATATCAACTGTCATAGAATTTATGGCATATCAACTGTCATAGAATTTTCATTTAATAGGGAGACTGTCTTTTGTGGGTGAATGTGATGGGTTACTATTATATATGCCATAAAGCAGAGGGGACGAGGACAGGGACGGCGGAGTAGAGTGGACACGTGGCATTGTTGTGAGCGCGGAAGAGCATCTTGATTCTCCCTGGTCCCTTAGCTTTCATTTCTCCACTGAAGTGCAATAATTTCTTAAATTCAATTTTGATAAAATTAAAAATATAAAAATAGTTAATTAAATTAATAGAAAATCAACTCAATACCTATTGCACAATAGCACGCATAATAAGCACTACTGGATATTACTTTAGATATCATTATCTATATTACGCATGCTCAGTGCGAAGACGTACAGTTCATTGATTTTGGACAGGCAACATAAGCAGCATGATACCATTCTGTATATTACTCGGTGTGAAGATGTACAGCTAAATGTTTTTGGACAGGCAACACAAGCAGCATGTTTCTTCATCTTTGATGAAGACAAATCGCTCATTCTTTTTCATATTTCTTGCTGAGGGTTTTACACATTTCCGGCCTCTCCACGTATGAGTTTCGCTGATATTTTTGGCGCATCGACAAAGAAGATTTTGATCTCTACCTCCTCAACTTGCTCCCTTCATAATTTCTTCTGTATCTTGTAATGTGTTTATGTTTTATCTTTTACCAGTGATATTTCGCAACGTTTTGAAGTACTGGTAATTTGTGTTCAAGGATCTTTTTCAGTGGATATCATACTCGTGCTATTTGCATTCAAGCGCACCCGCCGAAACGAACTATATCTCTCTATCAAGTCCGAGAAAAACAGGCGTATCACCAAGATTTCTAGTTTTGAGAGTGAAGTGAAGTTCACTGGCGTCACCAAGATTTCTAGTTTTGGGAGTGAAGTCAAGTCCTAGTATAATGAACCTCTGGTCAAACACTTTGGTCAAACAAACTAGGTGTAGGAGATGTGCTGAACAAGGTTCCAGAAAGCAAGCAATCATGCACTGGTGGTCAGATCTCATGAAGTTGAAGTGGATGTTATGAAAGTGGAAATGTTAGCAGATGCTGCAGCACTCTAGAATATTACCATGGATGATTTAAGAAGTGCTGCTTTTAGGCTACTTTGGGGAGACATTGTTGGACCAGCAAAGGCCAGAAAGATTTTATAATTGTTTTTAAAAAAAAAACTCTATCATTGTATTATAATTAAAAAGATAGTACATATTCCAAAAACATTCAAACCTATCACCCTGTATTACTTCTTTTATCTCTTGAATCCATTTGAAAGTCTATGTCCTGTTCAGTTATATGAAACTTTCTACTCATTCAGCTATGGCCTATGCCATTACATTTTCTGTGTTGTAGGCTTCTATGTCTATATCTATACATGAAAAAACTTCATACTATAAAATAGTATAGTATTTAATGACTCTTTTACATAATAAAACTTCAATTCCAGGTCTGAATATATATAACTATCTCCTATGAATAGTTGATGCTGCATGTATTTACCATAATGCCCTGTTTTGAAAACTGTGATGAGTTTATAATTGTTTATGCATTGATTATGGGGCTGATGTAGATTTTGGAATAGTTAGAAAATGTGATTAGCTTGAGGGATTTTCAAAACACGAAAACTAATCATGATTAGAGTTTTATGTTTTTTAATAAATCAAAGACACTGATTCTAAGCATCCAAGGATTTTAAATTATACTCTTATTGCAGAGGCTACGGTGTATAAAAAAGTTCAAAGCAATTTAAGAGAGCCTGAGTGTCTACAATCTTACATACTCAGACATAGCGTTATCTGGTTTCAATTCTAGTATTGAAGAAGAGGAAGTGCGAGATGAACTACTTGGGAGATCGGCCCCAGCTGACCAAGCGTCCCATTATACCCTGCTACAAGCGAGCCTGAAACACTTATAATATTAGAACAAGAGGACTGGGTAATCAACAGGTTTCTAGTATTTCTCCTCAGCCGCCTCAACTGTTTCGAGCAAAGATCCCTATACAAGTGAGTAGTTCAGACATATCACAAGCGAGGCAGCGTTTTTTCCTTCCTGCAAGCAAACATGACAACGTTACCATAAGGCACAAGGGGATTCGGTAATATACAGTTTTATAGCATTATCTCCTTTGATGCCTCATATTTTTGAACAAAGATCCCCTTACAAGGAAGCAGGTCTGAAAGATCTCAAACGAGCTAAGGAAAATCAAGCGAGCCGGTGGATATAATCAAGCGAGCCTGAACATACACAAGCGAGCCTGAAAAAAGCACAAGCGAGATTGTTGTTTACATATGTCAGCCAAGTCTTCGATCTACACATATCTTCTTCTTTAGGATTTCCTTGTTTTTTGTTTTTACTGTCCAATAGTAATGTTTTAACACACACGATTCGGTTAATGCATAAGTAGGCCATTAGAGGAACATTATTATTAAATGCCTTTTCCCATTTTTGCCTTTGTGTTTTTACAGACATGTAATGTACCTGTCGCATGGGGTTGATTATATCTCCCTGATATGATGTGCCGGTCAGATTTCGTTCTGCTTATCTGAATCAGCAGAAATCAAGCTGACTATGCAATGATGTTTTACTCATTGAACTAGCTTCAATTGAAAATGTATTTAGCTCATAAACTGATATATTTAATTGAAAATGTATTTAGCTCATAAACTGATATATTTAATATATGCAGCGTTTTTTTCTTCTGAAAAAAAAATCTTACATACTCAGGGGTCAGGGTGTATGAAAAAGCTCAACGCAATTTAATAGAGATTCTTTGCATTGATGCGGCTGTTTTGTCAAAGCTAGCCATCTCCTTTTTAGATCGACCCATATAAAAAGGCTCTTGCTCAACCAATTCTGAATTTAATAAAATATCTGGTTTGCATTATCTTTTCTGTTTAAATTTATGGTCTTGTACACTGTGTTTCTTGCATACCTAAACTCTAAGTTCTTACTCAGTGTATAACCTTTTAAATAGGGCACAATCAAAATGGATAATGAATAACAATTGCAGACTTTCAACATTTACGGAAAAATTAAGTAAAGCAACACTGCAATTCTCCACCGCTAAAAGGATAGAAGTGAAGACGGACCCAATGACTCCCAGGGTTACTGATACTGAAGTTCCAATTGGCCACAACTGTGAAAATATGAACAGTGGGATAGAGATCAACAAATAGGGCGCTTGAGTTTATCCTCGTTGTCATAGAAAAGGATCCCAAGACGGAAAAAATGTGACATTGTTGGAAAATAAATAACCAAATCACTTATTTACATTATGTGCAGTGTCATAATGTTGGAGTAATCACTGCACTTCTATGGAATTTGTAATTTCCATCCTCTAGATCCTAGTTACTGGTTTGGAAGTTTACCAACACTTGCGAGTTTTGGTGTAACCACAAACCTCTACATGGTATCAAAGTCTGACCAAGTTCAATTCCCGAGAGCTGTGTTTGATGGGTGTATTGATTCCCCAAGCTGCGTTTGAGTGGGGGTGTTGGAGTAATCACCGCACTCCTATGGAATCCGTAATTTCCACCCTTGGGATCCCAATTACTAGTTTGGAAGTTTACCAACACTTGCGAGGCAAACCTCTACATGGTATCAAAGCCTAGACCTAGGTTCGATTCCGTCGAGCTGCGTTTGAGGGGTGTATTGATTCCCGGAGCTGCATTTGAGGGGGAGTGTTGGAGTAATGGGTGCACCCCTATGGAATCTGTAATTACCTGTTTGGAAGTTTACCAACACTTGCGAGTTTTGGTGTAACGGCAAACCTGTACGTGGTATCAAAACCTGGACCCAGGTTCGATTCCCCCGAGTTGCGTTTGAGGGGTGTATTGATTCCCCGAGGGGTGGTGATTACCTCTACATGGTATCAAAAACTGGACCCAGGTTCGATTCCCCCGAGCTGCGTTTGAGGGGTGTATTGATTCCTCGAGGGGTATTGGAGTAATCACCGCACCCCTATGAAATCCGTAATTTCCACCCTGAAGATTCTAGTTGCCTGTTTGGAAGTTTACTAACACTTGCGAGTTTTACATAATCAGTAAAAAAAAAACTAAAACAGCTGCTGAAACCATTGATAAATTTGATGCAAAACAATATGTAACGACACTGGTAAGGTAGTATTAGGGTTCAGAACCCTTACTCGTTTGGAGGTAATTCCGCCAAGTTTCCCTGGTTTTGTTGGTCTCCAAATTCCACAGGCTATGCAAACTGCATTTGAAGAGGAACTAGAGCAGCCCAAGAACACAAACTGCATTTCAAGAGGGACCAGTCCAGCCCA
This sequence comes from Pinus albicaulis, assembly GCA_034641835.2. Taxonomy (NCBI): domain Eukaryota; kingdom Viridiplantae; phylum Streptophyta; class Pinopsida; order Pinales; family Pinaceae; genus Pinus; species Pinus albicaulis. The sequence goes on from CM076576.1 coordinate 468,318,804, forward strand.
CGGAAACCTTTGTTGGGCGTGCCAAGCAGTCTAAAATCCTTTTCATCCTTTTCCATGGTCCTCACTCCTGAGGAAAGTTTGGTTGAGTGCAAATATCTTGGTAGTTGTCGCAAATCAACCGGCAACAACCTGCAATGAGCGACGAACTTTTGGCATCCGTCTCTTCATCTGTTGTTGCTCCCATCTTTGTATCTTGGTGCTGAGATTTTGAAGTAACTCCATAGCGCAGTGAGTAACAAAGGGGAGCTTTTGGCATCCGTCTCTTCGTCTGTTGTTGCTCCCATCTTTCCGACTTGGTGCTGAGATTTTGAAGTAACTCCCCAAGCGCAGTGAGTGGGAAAGGTTGGAGAGGTGTATAAATGAGACAAATGATATAAAGGAAAATATAGTTGGTCATGGCGGACCTGAAAACATGACTAAGTCGAGGTTGTGCTTGACAACTCAACATTAGGTTTTGATTGAATTTTTGTTATATAATTAGGTATAGATAAAATAAATATGTTCAAATAATTTATTTAAATATTATTTTGAATATTTTTGAAAAATATAAAATTTAAACATTTCAGCCATATATTTTTAGTTAAAGAAAATAAAATTTAAACAATTTAGTTATATATTTTTTTAATTTCTAATTTTATTACATGAGTAATGAAGTTATATTATTTCATATAAACTACTAATTTAGAAAATAATATATTTATATATATATATATATATTTTGCCCATCTCACACTGACTTAGAAACATATTTACACATCTCATGGCAGTGGATTATAAAATAAGCATTTAGACTATATATATATATATATTCTAGTAAAATAAATAATTTAATACTCAATCATATTAAGATTAGTCAATTATATGTATGAATTAATTATTTTATTTAAAAAATTATTATTTTTATAATTTTCTTAATTATTTAAGAAAATAAATATAATATTTTTATTAATAAATAATAAAAGTAATTAATATTAATTGTATATTTTAATTATTTAAAATAAATTTTTAATATATAAATCAGTTTAAATTTTAAAAATATTGAATTGTCTAATAAATTTTAGAGTTTAAGAATTTGGCTTTTGTAATTCATAATTTGTAAAAAAAAAAAATTCATATATGATCATAAATTGTTCATATTTCGAACCAGCGTAATTCTCATCTCGTCATAAAGATATCATCACGAGGCTAGTTATGACCACCCTCTTAAATAACTATTATTTCATAAATATCATTCAAAATATATTTAACATTAATTTTTCATCATATATTTTTAAATATAAATATTAATTTATAAAAAAAAAAAAAAAAATCCTCAATAATTGAAACATAAATACTCAATATTAGTCACCATCTAGTAAACTAATTATTAATTTACTATTCTTCATCTTATTAGTTAGAATAAGAATAATGCAGTAGATAAGAAAACCCTAATATTTGCACGCTAACAGGGCATCATATTTTTTTACAAAAATCATTTGAATTATTTTAACCTTAACCTGTTACAAATCCTAGTAAACGATATATTCTCCACTCCCCAACCGTGTCAGTGCACAAACATGTAAAACTCACTTTCATCGCTACAATCCTTTGCATTTACCAAATAACATTAATTTTTCATCATATATTTTAAAATATAAATTTTAATTTCTAAAATAAATAATAAAATCTCTATGTTTGAAACATAAATAGTTAATATTAATCACCATCTAGTAATCGAATTATTAATTTACTACTTTTCATCTTATTAGTTAGAATAAGAATAATGCAGTAGATAAGAAAACCCTAATATTTGCACCCTAACAGGGCAACATATTTTTTTTTTTAAATCATTTGAATTATTGTAATCTGTTACAAATCCTAGTAAACAATATATTCTCCACTCCCCAAGCGTGTCAGTGCACAAACATCTAAAACTCACTTCCATCACTACAATCCTTTGCATTTACTAAATAGTTTTGATACCCTCAACTCTGCTAATACAGTGCTCTGAATTAGCTAAAATGGCTTTGATTTAAGAAATCAGAAGCTGCGGTAGAATTGATACCGTACATATCCTCGTGCGCCCAAACTGTAACTTGTCTTGTTCCACCCTTACAATCATCAATCTCCAACGGTCCACTTCCCCCAAATATTGCAGGAATTGGCTTTGCATTCGCTTCTTGATTCGAAATTCTCGAGCAACCCGGATGATCAGCAAGCCTCTCTCCTCCTCCCTCGATATCAGCTAATTGGTAAGTGTTATGCCTGTTCATGTGATCTTCTAGTATTCTAATTCCCAGCAACTCGTGATCACTGCTAGAAGTAGCTCCTGGATAGACATTTGCAAAACCAGCTGCAATATTTGAATAAGAATGACCAGAGCTACATGCATTTACTCCGGATAATGCTGCGAACGACGAATAGTCGAACATGATATCATTTTCATTTGTCTTCCCATCGCTCTCAGTGTGTCTTTCAAGAAGAGCAGGGATGGTGATTAATTGATCGCATGTCGATGGTTTTGCAGCCTTAGAAGAATGCAGGCTTTGCGCTAGCAGAGTTGGAGATGTAAAATCTGTATTTCCATGGAAGCTTTCATGGTTATGGGCAGGCGTAGCATTCATCCACAGTTGAGAATAGGAAATCAGCTGGTTGCTAATGGTGTCTGGATAAACTGGAAACTCAGCATTTTGATCCAGACCATGAGAGTGGCACGATGCAAAAGCATCCTGAGCATGAGCAGACACTGAGTTGGTATTACAAATCAGACTAGGTTGGGAAGGAATATTAGATTTGGTTTTGGAGTTGGTGTTTCCTTTGGTGATGGTGGATGACGAAGGGAGTAGTTGTTGCAAGATGAGTTTCTTCTTGATGCAAGAGTTCCAGAAGTTCTTGATTTCATTGTCGGTGCGTCCCGGCAAATATGTTGCAATTTGTGACCACCTGCGTTTCATCGTCGTGGACAATAATCAAGAGATCCAGCTGGGAATGAATTGTCATAATTATGCTCCAAGACCAGCAAAAGACACAATAATGGAGAAGACAGATCAAACCTGTTGCCGAGAGTGTACTGTAAGTCTACGATCAATTGTTCTTCTTTTGATGAAAAGGGGCCTTTTTTAAGGCCAGGGCGCAAGTAGTTAATCCATCTCAACCTGCAGCTTTTTCCAGATCTCTGCAGACCTGCATGAATGTATGTGCATTGCATTGAATAAACCTTATAATTATTGCAGTGTACTCCGTTGAGGATAATGCTTAATTGACTCATGTGTAAAGAAATTTTAATTTTTCCTGTGCAGATTAGGATTAGGGTTAAGAAGATCAATAGAAAGTCAGAATTAGTCCCAGCTAATTAGTTGGAGTTGGAATTAGGGTTGGATGATCAATAGCAATTTTCATAGTTGTAGAAATGTTAAAGTTGGAATTAGGGTTAAATAATCAATAGCGATTTTCATAGTTATAAAAATGCTAATAGCAATTTCCATTCAAAGTTGTAAAAAGGTTAAGGCAATTTTTATAGTTGTAAAAATCTGAGGGCTATATATGAATGTATTTGATTGATTTATACAGATTTTCAATAATAAAAAAGTGAATAATGAATCTGAAGCATTTATATCTTTCTTTGTTTCTGAGTTCAGTGGTTTTATTGATTTTGTTTTTCAAACTATGTTTGTCTTTTTTATATCTTTGTGTGTTTCTGAGTTCAGTGGTTTTATTGATTTTGTTTTTCAAACTATGTTTGTCTCGTTATAGTTGTAGAAATATTAAGACAATATTCATACTGCATATTTTGGTTAGGGTTAAGAAGATCAATAGAAAAGTCAAAATTAGTCTCAACTAATTAGTTGGAGTTGGAATTAGGGTTAGATGATCAGGAGCAATTTTCATAGTTGTAGAAATGTTAAAGTTGGAATTAGGGTTAGATGATATAAAAACGTTAATGCATTTTTCATGGTTGTAAAAATCTAAGGGTTATATATGAATGTATTTGATTGATTTATACAGATTTTTAAGAAAAAGTGAATAAAGAATCTCAAGCATTGATATCTATCATGTTTTTGAGTTCAGTGGCCGTATTAATTTTGTTTTTCTAACTGTGCATGAGTTCAGTGGAGGTATTAATTTTGTTTTTCTAACTGTGTTTGTGTCCTTATAGTTGTAGAAATGCTAAGACAACATTCAACTATAAATGCTAAGACAATACTCATAGTGCAGATCTTGGTTAGGGTTAAAAATGTTTAAGGAAATTTTCATGGTTGTAAAAATCGGAGGGTTATATATTAATGTATTTGGTTGATTTATACATATTTTCAAGAAAAAAGTGAATAAAGAATTTCAAGCATTTACCTTTCATGTTTTTGAGTTCAGTGGTTGTATTGATTCTGATTTTCTAACTGTGTTTGTGTCCATATAGTTGTACAAATGCTAAGACAATTTTCATAGTTATAAAAGTGCGAGGGCTATATAAATGTATTAATTGTTTTATATAAATAAGCAAGAAGAATGTGAAGAAAGAATCTCAGGCGTTGAGATCATTCTTGTTTTTTGATTTCAGTGTTTGTATTGATTGTGTTTTCCTAAATGCGCTCGACTCCTCGTAAATTTTCTACAGACTTGAAGTAAATGCTGCTGCATTCAATATAATGAAACTGAAACCAACTGGACAGAAAACGAAGAAGAAAGTTATTGACTTAGAGTAGAGTTAAACGCTTGCCTGCCTCTTTGGCGATAGAACTCCAACAGTTCGAGAGGCCATGTTTCCTGTTGTAGTTAATGAGTTTGTTATCTTCTTCAGGCGACCAAAGACATTTTCTTGCCTTCGCTTTGGATGAAGTTGGGTGGACGCCCTGTTCTCCTTGCCCTAACCCTTGTCTGCGCCTCATTTTTCGCCACGCGGAGTGCTCCAATAGCAGCGCTGAGCTTGGAATCTGTAGAAACTCAGAGACAAACAATTGCACAGTTCATTTCACCCAGACATGCTCAATTATTATCAAGGCAGTCAAGTTACCAACTTTATACTGTTTCTTGACTGGGCCTTAATGATGATGCCCCAGCTGACACTATGATGAGATTTATCCTTCTGGAAGTGTGTACAGATGATTAAATTCTCATGCTCTGTGCGGAGAACATTTCAATCAGCTGTTGATATGGTAGGAGCCGTGATCTCATATTCTTTCTCTTACCTAACACAGGGACTTCGTGTTTCTTCGCGGTCCACTCATGCCTGCGATTATAGGTATTATCTCTACTTCGTGAATAGTCAGTTACTAGATGTGCTTACAACGCAAAAACTATTCCACGGGAATCGAAAATCACACAACACCAACCAACAATATTCAGAAGTTCGAACACCAACTGGAGACCCCGTGGTTCGTACCCTGTACCTGCAGACCAACGAAATTATTTTGCCTATGTTATGTCTTGTCATTTTATTTTGTTAGGTCTTATCATTTTATTTCACCTATAACTAGTCGAACATTATTTTATATACTATCGACTCATTAATGTGATAGCAGATACACTGCCCACCTAGTCTACTAGCTGTCGAGTACACACAAAAGCCACACTAACGTACTCGACTATACACATAAAAGCCACACTAAAGTACTCCAGTGTTTAAACAATATAATAAGTTATTCAAAGGACGTAAGCGCATTCTATTGATAACATGCAGACCCTAACGACGATAAATTATACTATGTTTTTTAGTTTAATTGTTATATGATTTTGGAGTTTTGGTATATTTACAAGTTTTAGTTTAATTGTTATATGGTGTGAATTTGTATATTTTCAATTTGAATTTGTTCAAAATTTACTTTAATTTTTATATGTTTTTGGAGTTCTGGTATATTTATAAGTTTTAGTTTAATTGTTCGTTGTGGAGTTTGTATATTCTCAATTTGAATTGATTCAAAATTTAATAACAATTACTTCAGGGTTTTAAAATAGTCGAATTTTTTTTATTACAAAAATATATTTAACAATAAATCATAGTCTAGCCAAAAATTATTTGGCCAAATTTCAAAACCCGTTACTCTTATACTGTACCTGCCCATCAATGAAAATTTTCTAGATATTAATAATTTGTGATGTGTTGTCATTTTTTTTCACCAACATCTGCAACTAGTCTACTAGCAGTCGAGGACTCAACTGTTAAAACAATATAATATATTATTTAATGGACTTAAAGTCTCGCTATTGAGAATCTATATATTCAATAGACGGTCCTGAATTTATATATAAAGTAAAAAAAACTAGTTTAAATAACAAAAATCAAGATTTTATCTCAATTTTTTTCACCGGACTCCGGCACTTTAAACTCCAAAAAGTCTCACTAAAAACAAACAACTCTGGAATATGCACAACCTAACTACTCTTCAAAAAAACTGTTAAAACAATATAATAAATTATTCAATGGACTTAAAGCTCGCTATGGATAAGTATTTTTGATTTTTTTGTAGTTGTTTACAAAGGAGGAGGAATTATTGAGATGGTTAGCTTTGGTTGGAATTAGGTAAAAAAAAATTAAAGTAGTAGGAATTTGACCAATTTTTTTTGAAGAAATAGTAGTTATATGTCTAAATCTTGATCAAATAGTATTATTTAATAGTAGTAGAAATAGCTATTTGTTAGATGTGACCAAATCCTAATGATGTGATTAGACCTAAAGACATTTATCTAAATTATGGATCACAAAAGGCTTAGGTTTAACAAATAGTAGTAATTTTTGAATCATGTTATTGATAGTGGAAATAAGTTCAGCCCCATCAATAACCAGAAAAACACCCAAAATATTGAAGTTTAATAGCTATAATCTAGATTTACAAAAAACAAACTAATTAGATTATATTTGAGATTGTTTTAAATCTTTTAAAATTTTATATTTAGTTGATTTTTTTATAATATGTTTTTTTTTATTATATATAAATATATAAATAGGGATTGGCAAACCTTCACTAATATATCACAATAGCTATTGGCAAGGTGCTGATGGAAAAGGACAAGGCCCACCACGAAACTTCCATACATTTAAAAGAGGTCCAATTATATATCAAGGAGGTCAACTCCAATATCTTAGACATATCAACAACTACGTGATTTTGGCCATATCAACAAAGGCCTTGGATGAGAAGTTTACAAAACGGACCCTTACGAAGACACCAGCTATTCCTCCTATATGATTAGCATCATCTCAAGTCTAGTTTCACTATTTTAGTATCGTACATCTAGATTTATATTTTATCCATTGATATGGTTTTCTCCATAGCAAACCAAACCAATAAATAATTGTAATCTTTTTCCTCTTAATTAAAGAAGTGTATAACTAATTTTAATATATATATATATATATTTATATTTTAAATATCAATATAAAAATAATAATGGTTGATTTAGAAAAATTTTTGACATTGCTTTTAGGACAAAGTTACGGAAAAGCTTAAAAGAGAGAAGGGTTTTTTCAAGTTGAGGGTTAGAGTTGGGGGTTGGTGTGACAAGGTTTTACAAAAATGATATTGTCAAATTTAGGATCACTAATGGTTGGTAGGTAGAAGTGGGGGCCTTGGACGGAGTGCCCTCCACCCCCAAAACATAATGGTAATTTCAGTTCGACATATATACTAATATACTAGAACAATGTTTGGAATTTAAGTTCGGCATATGCAGGTTGTGTTGATCACGTGCTCATTGGTGTATTCATAATTATTGTTCTTTTGGTGAGGGGTCATTACTACTTTGGAAGTTGGCATAAAACAAGACTTTTAACCATGGATATTCACTACTACTTTAACATGGAGAGTCTTATCCTATACATAATATTTGTTAGAACAACAAGGCTTATTAATACCACATGTCGAAATACCACAACTTATTTCATAGAAAACATATTCTATATATATCCCCTAGTGGGGGTGTTAATGAGATTGAAGTGGGGTCTTTGGAGGCAACACCCTTCACCCCCCAAACACAATGGGAATTTAAGTAAGGGGGACATGGATTTCCCTCGCATGGAGTTCTCTAGTTGGAAACTACTATTAAAATTAGGTATTATGAAGGGTTTGGTACTTAGTGGTTGTGGTTCAAGTGGAGGCAATTGTTGGTCCTCGGCTCCCTGTTGCATGCATCATGTTCTTCATGTGATAGTGGGGAGCATTGATAATGCATCAAAAATGCATATTTACACAATACACACAGACCTGTGGGTTATGGGCCCACATAAGATCAGAAGCACACAACAACGGGTATCTTTATTGCAACTCAACAGCTTTAGACAAATCGTAGATCGCAATCCTTAACTCATTGCAAACCGTAGATTTTAACTCATCGGCAATCGGCCCAAAAACCTTATCGTATGTCACGAAATTTAACCCATCGCAAATTGGCATTTAGAACATTTACTTCTATGCCATTAAAAGTTATATCATATCGCACGTGCTATGAAATATGCAATGGACATACACCCACACATATCCACCTCATCGCATTGCAACTTAAACCATATAACTTGCGATTTCTTAACACGTAAATATAAAATTTGCCAACTGCGATGTCCGCCAAGCGTCTTCTGTGATTCGGTCTGTCCATCGGTCACTATCATTTCTGCGACTTGATCCTCACCATCCATATCACCTGCACACTGATCTCTGTCAATAGAATTGCGTCTATAATAAAACCTTTTTTGCCATACTTTTATCTCCAAAATTAATTCATATGAACTTCGTTCAGCACTCATATTCTATCAATTAACATAAATTCGAAGAATACATATATATAATGAAATCACAATTAAATAACGCACAAAGATAATACATGATATAGAACATTCCTGGATACATAAAAAATAAACAGACTCCATTATTATCTCGAGCTCGAGTTACAGGCTAAGGCCACTACGAGCCTAAATCACAAATTCCCTAAGGTTACATTGTGCTTTCTCTCATACAATGCAGTCTTCACATTATATAGAAATTACAAAATGAGTGGATCATCTAAGGTCCACGACTTACTCCCACAATCTCTTCACTAATTCCTCATATCACTATATTTTAATTACATGGAATATTTTTAAAACTAATAATATCTTCTAGATGCATCGATTCTATCATTTTAGCTATATTTCATGAAAATTAGCTCCCTTTTTCAAACGGTTTTCCACGTCCCTCCTTTCGCAGCTTTGAATTTAAATTTTGATTAAGGGTGGTCCGATACTCCTGCATCAGACTCCCGAGGTACAAAAATTTTATCAACTCCTGGTCAAATGCCTTCTTGATCTCTGTAACAAGTCTATTACTTGATATCAGTACTAAGTCATTTTCCTTCTCTTAGCAATTCTACCCACATTCTCTATGGAATTGCCTTTGTGATCTTTCCACAATAGCACTCATGAGCTACAACAAAACCCCTGCAGTAACAAGTCTCCCCCTTGTTACACGATACCTCATTAAGCTTCTCTCCTCTGAGCCCATTATTTTGGCATCTCTCTGGTTCTCTCCTTTGAAGCTATTTGAGCACTCCTTACTCTATGCTACTGCAGATATTCTCACCTTATTCTGCTGCTACCTGCACAAATATAAAGACCACACGCTTACCAATCTTTGACATATTTGTACCTCCTTCCTTTGCACACAAAACTCACTCTGCAGGAAATATTTCCCTGCTCTGATACCACTTAAATGTAGCAAGACTGTACATTTAGACAATACGCGTAGACCTATGGGTTATGGGCCCACATAAACTTGGAAGCACACAACAATGGGTTTCTTTATCGCAACTCAATAGCTTCAGAGAAATCGCAGATCACAATCCTTAGCTCATCAACAATCGGCCCGAAAACCTTCTCCCACATCATGACATTTAACCCATCACAAATAAGAATTTCGAACATAAACCTCTACGCCGTTAACAGTTATACAGTATCACATGCGCTATGCAATATGTGATGCACCTATGCCTACACAAGTCCACTTCATCGCATTGCAACTTAAACCATATAACTTGTGATTGCTTAACACGTAAATATAAAATACTCCAATTGCGATGTGTGGCAACCATCTTCTGGATCTGGTTCGTTCATCGCTCGCTATAATTTCTGTGACTTCATCCTCACCGTCTGTTCCACCTGCACACTAATCTATGTCAATAGAATCACATCTGTAATAAAACCTATTCTGCGATACTTTTATCTCCAGTTTTAATTCATAGGAACTTCGTTCACCATTTGTATTCTATCAATTAATAGAAATGCAAAGAACATAATACATAATGAAATCGAAATTAAATAAAGCACACAGATAATACCTGATCCAGAGCATTTCTGGATACATAAAAAATAAATAGAATCCATTATTATCTCGAGCTAGAATTACAGGCTAAGGCCAGTATGGGCCTGAATCACAAATCCCCCTGAGGTTACATCGTGCTCTCTCTCATACAACACAATATTCACATTATAAAGAAATTACAAAATGAGTGGATCATCTAAGATCCACGATTTCCTCCCACAATTTCTTTACTAATCCCTGAGATCACTCTATTTTAATTACACGGAATATTTTTAAAACTAATCATATCTTCTAGATGCATCGATTCTATCATTTTAGCTATATTTCATGGAAATTAACTCCCCTTTTCAAGTGATTGTCCACGTCTCTCCTTTTGCAGCTTTGAATTTAAATTTTGATTAAGGGTGGTCCGATGCTTCTGCATAAGTTGTTGTAATATTCCCATTTTAGCATATAGCTAAATGGAATATTAAAATTTTGTTTTTATCACCTAACAACCAAATAAATGGGTAAGGAAGCCCATGCTCATTGAAAACATGAATAAAATCCCTCATAATGTGAAAGGGGTCATCAGAGTAGCTCTATTTTCCACCCTCGAGTGTGAAAAGGGGCAAATGCATGAAGACAAGGTCAGGTTTGACCAAGTCAACAACGCTACCATAGGAGGAGTGGATTACTTTGGAAGGCAGCGCAGTGTGAATGAGGAAGAGGACATTTGGTGGAGGAAACCCTAATGAGTGGGACCCATGGAGAGAGAGCTTTCACTTGTTTAAAAGGAGGGACAAGGCATCCATTGTTATTCATGATTTGGATTATTGATTTCATTGTCTATTCAGACATTGTGCATTCTCTTGTTGTTCAACAGAGTTGCTGGGGAATTCCTGTTTAGGATTCCTTCTCCTTCTTGAGAGGCCTATTGAGGGATTGTTCTTCATTATCCACATTTCTTGGCTCAAGTCCAAAGCCACCTCCTTTAGTCACAGCATTATTCTTGAAGCAGGATAACTTTGTGTTGTACGGTGTTGCAGTGGAGGACTCCACAACACCATTTCCTTGGCTCCTCTTTCAGAAGATGGAGCTTCTACTCCTATGGAGGTTAGTGAGGGATATTCTTGAGCTTATTTCAAATCATTGGAATTAGGACAAGCACTTCCCTTCACCAACAATGTAGTCGCTTCTCTAGACTGCGTTATTTATGAGTGCAAGTGAAGTGCTCACTTGCTCCACTATTTTGGAGGGTGAGATCTTCAGGGATTGGATCAACCTTTCACCGGAGAGATCCATTGGATGAGATCGATGCACCATATGTAGCATCATCAGCTATCTTCATCCATTTCTATTTTCCGAGTTGCAGCTGGTGCCCAGCAACTCTGACATTTCTGCAGATTTTCCATTTTGTGTATATTTTAGCCAATCCTTCTAAGGATTGTGTATTGTTGTTTCCAGGGGTTGAGATCTTGCTCCCCCCATGTATTGAAACCAGTTTGCAGCAGTTATACTCCATAGATTGTGCAGTCATAGCCATGGCTTCTTTCATGTAGCAGTGTTTGTCCATTTATCATGTATATGTTTTATTGAGGCTGCATTGCCTAGCTTGAGAGATCATTTCCTCAAGATCTTGTATACATTATTGCTGCTATAATCTAATGTAATGGTTACGTGAATCTTCTGGCATTCTTAGCATTAATGTATCACTGCTACTCCATTGGCATGTTTATGTTTTGTTGGATCTCCAACTATAGAATATCTCAAGATATTCTCATTGTTGTAAAAATTCCCTAATTTGGAATATTACAGTGGTATCAAAGCAGGATATCTGGCTCAGTCTATGAGTCTCAGCCAAAAAATATCAAGATGATGAAGAGGATGAGCTTGCTCTCATCAATTTTCAGATCTAGAGAGAACCTCTCCAAGGAGGTCAAGAAGATTGAAGAAGGAGAAGAGGAAGGACCATGCACTTCCTACTCTCACAAAGAATAAGACCAAAAGAATGAAGAACACTTGGAATTCAAAATTCTAAGTGAGTACCTTGCTGAATACTGAGCTAAACCTAGGGCCTTCCAAGAGACCCTGGCCTTACCACAATTTATTAATCAGAAAGAAGAGAGAAGACCCCACAGCCATGGGATGATGAGAGGCAATAGATTTCTATTGTCCACATTTGATGGATCACTCAAATGTGCAATAGAGGTTTGGGTGAAGAAGCTAGAGGCTTTCTTCCTGCTACATCCTGTAGTAGACAGAGAGGCTATAGAAGTTGCAGCGCTGCACCTTGGAGGTGAAGCAAATATTTGGTGGATCAGCCATCTAAGCCATGCAAGGGTTTCAACTCTTGCTAAGTTTTCTCAAAGAATTCTCAAAATATTTGGAAAAAGGAGGGAGGAGCCCTCACCACCATTTGATGAGACATGTACCAGCGCTATTGAGACCATGAAGGAGCAGCCTTCATCTTTAACAATTTGGGAGGCCTACACTTATGAGGAGGAAACTCTTGCAGCTCTGCAAGGAGCTTCCACATTTCACCAAGTTATGATTAAAAATCCATCTCTTGTCATTTCAGAAAACACTTTGGATGGGTCTACATCATTGCATGCAGTTGACCTAGAGTAGCAGAATAGCACTGCGCTGCATAAGAGCAGTGATGGGGAAAAGAGGAGCCATTCCTCATGGCAGCACTCAAGGGAATACTTCATTCAAGAAGCCATGAAGGAAGCAATGAGAAGGAGTAGACATCTGGAGATAATAAACTCTTTCTCCTCTCCAGATGACATTCTCTCAATTAGCATGCCATAGCTTAAAGAGAGACTTCTACTGGCAGCAGATCCAAGGCCTCTTTGGTCTTGAAGGACCATGCATGAGGAGGAGATCTCAAGGAAAGATTTCAGTGAAGGTGCACTCCCACACATCATGGAGTGCAAAATTTTTCAACAGTTTGAGGAGGTTCTTTCCTTCTCACAGTAGCAGATAGAAGATGGAGGACATCTTCGGATCGATAACATCTCTCATGAATGTGTTGGAAATTTCTTGAGCCATACACATCATGATGGGAGGTTTTTTCCTAAAACCTATTTGGGTCCTTATAGGGTTAAATTGATCCTTGGGAAGATTACATTTCAAGATCCCATGAAATGCAAAAATATGATTTGGGGTGGTGGTAGGCCTCATGGGAGGAGTACCAAGATGAAGGGTGGAAGGAGAAATCCACAGTTTATTGAGTGGATGTGGATGGTGAGCAAGAATCTGGTAATCTACTTGCAAATTTATGACACCAGGTAGCAGGAGGCTTGGCTGCACTGGTTACTCTTGAAGGATTTTGGCCATCACTTGGCATACACTCTTTCCAAGGGTATGAGGATGGAGAAGATGTGGCAGGATGCTGGCATCATGGAGTAACAAAGAGTATGGATGCATAATGTTGATACAACATTAATATCATTCACTATGTCTTCATCACATGTCTTGTATGATGAGAGCATAAGTAAGCAGGAAAAAACTTTTGTTTCTTGGGTTGTTCTTCGGAGAGCAAGGGCAGATTTTCTCTCATTTATTATATGATGTTGCAAGAGTAGGAGATGGCACTATCATGGTGCAAAGGGGATGCTCCTTGGCCTTTGAAGATTAGGAATTACTTCCACGTTGGGAGAAATTCCATACTTGCAGCAACATTATTGGAGGGTTGCCCATTCATGTTTAGGAATATAAAGGCAACAACACTGTCAGATCTGGAGTTGATCTGGCACCTCATGCAGAGGAAGGAGGAGCTCTTGCTCCAACTAGAGGGATTCCTTTATCATTGCAAGAAATTCCCCAGGATCTGATATATGGAGATCAAGGCACAACTCATGTTCTACATGTGCCATTGATGATAAGGTGTGGAACTATGGAGATACTAGGGAGAGAGAAGGAGGATGATCAACATCATGTGCTAAGGAGCACAGATCCATGTCTATGTCATGAGGTTGATGCACCTAAGAGGGAGACTGGATTGCACAGTGAGAGAAGGGACAAGTTTGTCCATTCATGCATGCAGTCTACTCTTGATGATGATGTCTCATCACATGGAGACATTTCACCAAGGAGACCACCAGATCAAAAAATGATGAGAGATGCTTCATAGTTTGAGGCAAAATTCATTGGTTTCAGAGGAGTGGACACCTTGGGAGGCAACTTTACAGTTTTGAGAGTCTTGGGTAGACTTAGGGAGGAGAGAGACATTCTCTCAACATCATTTGTACCCACTCTCATTTCAGATTTTGCGTTGTGGCAGAAGCAGCAGGGGAAGGATAACAACCTTCCAACTTGTATCTTTGGCATGGGAGATGTCAAAGAAGAAGATAACCATATGACAGATGTCCTTCATGAGGAATCATCAGCACTGTCACTATGGAGGATAGATCCATGTTGGAGTTCCCGATTGCTGATGGAGTATTCCCAAGATCATTTTACTTGCATGATATTGTATGATCAACATATGAGGAGATGCATGGATCATGTGCAGATGGAGGAGAAACATAACTCTTTGGAGAAGTTAGCACAACCACCTCTTCTCTCTATGGGAATGAGAGGAGACTCACCTATGGGCCACTCCATTTGCATGAGTAATACTTATGGTAAGGGTATTGTTTATTTGCATAATGATTTGTATAATGTATATATGCATCCCTTAACCATACATGTACATGATGTTTCTCCAAGAAGGAGCATTCTTTTTCCAGACCCCATGGTCTACTTGAGGCCATGAGAAATATTGGTGACCACTCCCTAGGAGGACTTGGGGAGGAAATTTATTTTGGAGGACATGCTCACCTTGCACCATCCATCATTCACTTTCTCCATACATATGAGGAGAGTGGGGCAGCAAGCAAGCATTTGAGAAGCCACACATTTTGTCACACTCTTTTGCAGTTGAAGGTCAAACTGTGTTGGTTACAATTGGGGGACCATTGTCCTTCTCCCTTTTTACACATGAAAACAAGCATGGTTCTCATTATGGTTCCTTATGTTGTTGTTGTTCTTGTATCTATTGGGAGCATAATTGGGGGAATGTCACATTGGTTGGATGTGTCCCTTGGGGGAGAGACCTCCCACATTATTTGCATTGCATGTTCTAATGGGAGCATGAGAGAGTATGTGGCCACTACAACAAAACATTTGTTTCCATTTGAGGTGAGCCATATGATTGATTAGATGCCATATGATGATGACTTCCAACTCATCACATATGAGATGGTTTGGACTAGCATGTTTCATAACATCGGAGGAGAGATCCTTGGAGGTATAAACTTCATCTTGCCACTTGAAGGAAACATTATTGCAGCCCAAGATCAGCATATACTATGCAATTCTCCTAAGTGGGGAGGTGGAAAGCATGGGGTAGGCCATTTTTTCTACCAATATCATATTTCCAGGCCACTTGTATTGCAAGAGCCAAAGGTGGAAGATGATTTTAAGGAATTACCATGTTGGGAGGTAACTCATTTTGTATGGATGATTGCTTGGGGGATGGAGGATCCATACGAGGAAGATGTTCCTCGACACATTTCAGACCCTATGCCTTGGGTGGAGATTTTCCAGTTTTATCCTTGCAGTTTCTTGAGGACAAGAAACATTTGGGAGGGGAGGACTGTAATATTCCCATTTTAGCACATAGCTAAATGGAATATTAAAATTTTGTTTTTATCACCTAGCAGCCAAATAAATGGGTAAGGAAGCCCATGCTCATTGAAAACCTGCATAAAATCCCTCATAATTTGAAAGGGATCATTAGAGTAGCTCTATTTTGCACCCTCAAGTGTGAAAAGGGGAAAATGCATGAAGAAAAGGTCAAGTTTGACCAAGTCAACAACACTGCCATAGGAGGAGTGGATCACTTTGGAAGGCAGCACAGTGTGAACGAGGAAGAGGACATTTTGTGGAGGAAACCCTAATGAGTTGGACCCATGGAGAGAGAGCTTTCACTTGTTTAAAAGGAGGGACAAGGCAGTCATTGTTATTCATGATTTGGATTATTGATTTCATTGTCTATTCAGACATTGTGCATTCTCCTGTTATTCAACAGAGTTGTTGGGGAATTCCTCTTTAGGATTCCTTCTCCTTCTTGAGAGGCCACTTGAGGATTGTTCTTCATTCTCCACATTTCTTGGCTCAAGTCCAAAGCCACCTCCTTTATTCACAACGTTATTCTTGAAGCAGGATAACTTTGTGTTGGAGGGTGTTGCAGTGGAGGACTCCACAGCACCATTTCCTTGTCTCATCTTTCAGAAGAGGGAGCTTCTATTCCTCTGGAGGTTAGTCAGGGGGATTCCTGAGCTTATTGTAGATCATTGGAATCAGGCCAAGCACTTCCCTTCACCAAAAGTGTAGTCCCTTCTCTAGACTGCGTTATTTCTAAGTGCAAGTGTAGTGGGTACTTGCTCCACTATTTTGGAGGGTGAGATCTTCAGGGATTGGATTAGCCTTTCACCTGAGAGATTGATTGGATGAGATCTATGCACCATATGTAGCATCATCAACTATATTCATGCATTTATATTTTCTGAGTTGCAGTTGCTGCCCAGCAACTCCGGCATTTCTGCAAATTTTCCATTTTGTGTATATTTTTGCCAATCCTTCTAAGGATTGTGTATTGTTGTTTTCATGGGTTGAGATCTTTCTCCCCCCATATTTGTTGAGCTCTACATTGTTATATTCATGTATTAGCATCATTTTACAGCAGTTATACTCCATATACTGCACAGTGATAGCCATGGCTTCTTTCATGTAGCAGTATTTCTCCATTTATCATGTATATGTTTTATTAAGGCTGCATTGCCTAGCTTGAGAGATCATTTCCTCAAGATCTTGTATACATTGTTGCTGCTATAATATAATGTAATGGTTATGTGAATCTTTCGACATTCTTGGTATTAATGTATCACTGCTACTCCATTGGCATGTTTATGTATTGTTGGATCTCCAACTATAGAATATCTCAAGATATTCTCATTGTTGTAGAAATTCCATAATTTGGAATATTACAGTTATGCTGGGGCATGAGTCTATAATTGAAGTAATGAGATGTGAACTTGCAGGTATGCGAGGTTGGCGTATGATGCAACAGATTTCCCTTGGTGTTCATGTCTATGCATGGTCACTTGGAACTTGGAATTCAGGTGGACTTCTTAGGGCATCATTTACTTCTCGGAACGTGAAGCATCATGTCGTCCTCTTATGTTATCTTGCTATTTTGTTTATGTGTATAATATTTTCTGAGTTTGAGGTGTTAGGGTTAGTTTCGTTGTATCTTGACGATCAATCTAAATCCATGGATATGGGTTGGGGTGGCTTGGTACCATGTATGCATCTATTACTTCTAGGTTTCTTGAAATTGTTAATGTTTAGGAAGGTTGGTATTGTATTTGTGAAGGATTTTGGGCACCATTGTGTAAATTTATAGGTAGGCCACCAGTGACCTCATGAGATGACTACCATGTATTCTTACAAGTCCTGTGTGTCCAAGGTTGTTTTTTCTTTTTTGCTTGTTCTTTTGTTTAATAGTGTTAAGGCATGGGTCCTCTATAGAGGTTGTCATGACCTTTGTTATCCATGTTGGTGCTTCTGTCGAGTTATGGGTTTGTGTATTGAACAACAACGATTATTTAGTTGGTTCATGTCCTAGTCTTGCAAAAGGAGTGTCATGTTTCTTCTCTTTCTCCTTTCCAGGAAGAGGGATTTACAGTGGGTGTTCCAAGTTTACCCGTCGGGAAGCAGCTATGTTTCCAAGGCAATGAATGTGGTGTAGAAGGTGAGGGGAGGTGGTAGTTCTCTGTAGGGGAAGAGAGGAGTGAGATCCTTCCACGACTACCACATATTTCAATGTTTTTTCTCTAGACACAAGAAATAAAATTCACAAGCTAGAGACTCAAGCGAGGATTGATAGAAAATCACATTCTGATTCTGAAATCATGGAGGAAATTTCATCATGGGTTCCTAGCCCTCGGCACACTAAGGGCTACAAGAAATAATGTCTAAATTTTATTGATTTACACTCGCAAATGAATACTCTGTTAGGTTTGATATTGAATGATAAGAAAGTGGAGAAGTAAAATGTCTTCACCACCTTGGAAGAAATTAAAAGGATGTTATGAAATCAAAATTTATTCCTAGGTTGGATTGACTCTCACGTGGCACATGTGGAGGTTCATATATCTTGTGAATTAGATTACGGGAATCTCATGGGTCCACACGAGTTGAAGCATGAGGGTTTGTGCTGCAATATCCTCTTAAAATAATGAGTAGTGATCTATCTAGTTGACTTTGTGGTTTGATGGCAATGGTGTTTGTCTATGGCCTAGTAAGCAAGGTTTTTGTACTTTTTGATGGTCTTAGCTTTTGTCTTTATATTTTCATACTTTGGTGCACTGATATGTGTTTTGTTGTTTACAATTCAACTATGGCGCTTTCTGTTGGTCTTATTCTATTGTCATATTTTCTAGTTATGGAGATTTGTTGTGGGCTAGATGAATAGGAGTTTGCCATGACATACAACTATTTATGGAAACATTTATATGTGGCTATTTATGGGGATCTCAAGCCCTAGTTTCGTCATGAGTAGTTTTTTGAGGAGGATCTAATTCCTCCTGTAAAAATATGGAAAAAAACATGTATATATAATTTTTTGAACAATGTAAAGCTTTAATTTATAGAAGAATTATATATATATATATATATATATATATATGCTTTGGATTTAATTTTACAACATTGTTATGAGGATAGGCATGTCTATTTTGGAACATGGGCTTCCATAATTATAATTTAACTATCACAACCATATACATTAAATGAGTCATAAATACGATAGGAATCAATCCGTGATAAGCATAAAAAATTCATGATACATTTCACGTTCCCAAGATTAAGAAAATTTATAAAAAAACAACTAATTTATAGCTTTATTTTATTTTATTTATTCTTATTATTAATTATAAAATTAATTAATATATGAATTAAATAAATATATATTTAAAGGTGTAGTCTACTTGGTTTGCATGGGGTTTAGTCTTTTCTGGGTCCTAGGTTCAAACCTCATGCAGAGGGGTTAAGGATGGAAGCTACTTTGGGGGAATGAAAAATATCCCAAGGGGCATCCAAGATTGATTGAGCTTCACACAATATTTGTTATGACCATCTCATTGTGGGATTATCATTCTTCTTCCATCTAATAAATGGGCTAGCTCTAGCCTAGGCTCAGCCTAGTCACAAAAAATATAATAACCATGGATATTCACTCCCACTTTACCATGGAGATTCTTAACCTATAAATAGGATTTCTTAGAATACCATGGAATATCAATACGACATACAAAAAAAACCATAACACATTTCATGTGAAAATTTGTGTAATTAATTAATTTAAAATTAAAAGGGAAGAATAAGAATAACTATTTTTTAGATAAATATCGACCTTTGATTTGTGACTACTACTGAGAATATTCTAGAATAGTTTGTGGAGGTTAAACCCATACCACTTGTTATCACTCCAATAATTCTTAGGGTTTTTAGTCTTTTGTTTCAAAGAATATTAGAGGTAACCACAAACCTACTTTTAAGCTTAGGATCTAGCTGTCCTAATGCTCAGAGAGGGATTTCTCTATATGATTTAACTTTGTTTTTGTTAGTTGATTTTAGGCTAGTTATATAAGATTGATTGGGTTTTGATTTTGGACAGGTTTGGTGGTGGAATCACTTATTTAGATGGATAGATGCAGGTATGTGTTCCATTGGGCTAATGGAGTCGATGTATCAAGAAACAGATCATAATCAAGTTCTAAAGGGAAGTGTTCACAGGGCAAGGTAGTTGAGTAAATTCAGATCTTTAGGCTGGATGATGAAATGATTTCAATCAGGATGAGAGAGAAACTAAGGATTCTCATATCTAGATAATGAGGGAAATGACAGAGGTCAATCGAAACTAGGGAGCAATGAAGAATTCCCTAATCTACATATTAGTAGAAAACATGAAAATGAAATATCAGTTTAAGACAGATTGTTTTTAAACAAGTTCTAAAATAATACTCTTGTTATACATTTAGATTTATAAAACATGAAAGTATGTGAAAAATTCAGATAATAACAAAGGAAAATTCAGAGTACTTCACTGAAGTGGTCGAACACATGAATCCTGTAATAGAACTCCTTTATTGCTCAATCCAGTCTACTAACTTGAAAATGGTACAATGAAACCTCTCGTTCAGATCAATCCATCTATAGAAATGTTTAGCAATCCACAATCCACACACAATACTTCGAATTGTGAAGTATTTATACAAAAAACTAATATAAAATATCCTAAACTGACATAGGAATTATTCAAGGATTACAAAATATCTTCATGCAAGGATATAGAGACATTTATCTAACTAATGCAATATGTCCTTGCATTTATTGATTTTGCTGTTTGATCTTTTGCGGCTTTCTCTCCTTTGTTGTTGCTCAATGCTAGCTGTCTTTGAGGCTGCTGAGTGTCCTTTACACTAGCTTCCTTTAACTTTTCTTTGTCATATATGTTTTAACTTTAAACCTTATATTTCATCTGATACACTTTAACTTCTCTCATACTCTTTAACTATTGTGTCTTACCTTTTATCCTGGATTATCTATTTTATTTTTATCTTGACTGATCTGTTTTACATTTCACTTTCACAGTAAATCAATAAAATTCTCCCAATCCTTTGCATCTGGTAATTTAATCTTTATCATTCTTTTGAATATCTCATCAGCCTCTATATAATTTACAAAAGTAGGCTTCTTAGTGAATAGATGTTTACCTCATGTTGTAGGTAAAAGAGGTTCTCAAAACTCTGATATATCACCTTTCCTGTTGGAATTCCCTTCATAGTTGAATCGTTGGCTTTTTCCTTTGCCACTTTTCATATTTTCATATCATAATCCTCATGTTTCATCAATATGTCATTGATAACCAATGGATTTGGAAGGCCTTTCTACCTCAGAATATCAAATTTCACCATGAATCTGGTTATGGCAAGGTCCATGTTCTGACACTTTTCTTCAAGTTGTACCATTAAGTTCCTTTTAGAAATTACCTTCCTAACTTCAAGAATTGTTTTTGTCCTATCACTAATTCCAATCTCTTCTAATTCCTGCTTGTTCTTGGAATTAAGAAACTTAATGATTTTATTGGCCTCTTCTGGATTTTTACAAAGTTCTTCCTTTACGCTCTGAATGGCTTCACTTGATAGTTTTATTAGATCCTTCTGCTCATAGATAACTTGAATGGATGGCCAAATATCATTGACAGAGTCAATGATATTGGCCCATAACTGCTGCTTGACTTAGGCAAGTGGTTATTTCAATGTCAACTCTTTCTCTAGCTTCTGCAATTTCTCATTCAATCTGTCTGTCTTCTGTACTTCATTCTTATGCATGATTTGTACTAGTTTCTTCTCATCCTCTATACCTTTCAACTGTTCTTTAGGTCTATTTATTTCATTAGTATGGATGGACATTTCTTACATTTCTTTAACTAGTTTACATGCTTCATCACTAGGCTGTGACACTGCTGTAGATGACTTTGTAGTTGATGTAGTTGCTGATGTAATGGGAAGTGTTGTAGCTACTAGAACTGGTGGGGCCAATGAATTTTATAAAGTAGAAGGAAGAGTTGTAGTGACTGTAGGAATAGTAGTGACATGTATTTCTTCTATTCTAGCCTTTTTCTCTTGCACTAACTTATCCATCCCATTTTACATTTATTTTAATTGGGTAGTTAACTGAAGAATGATGTTCATCATCTCATCTTTTTGGCTTTAAACCTGTAATACTTCTTTGTCTTGTGGATGTTTATTAGGAGGCAATTTGAGCCGTTTCTTCAATGCTGTAATGTCTGCATTATTTTTCTTTATGAGTTCTTCTGCAACTATAATGTTCTTGGGCTCATACCCCACTTCTACGACTAGTTATTCTAGTGATTTGATTCTTTTGTCCTTGGCTTGTGAGGAAGGTTTTTCTAGATTTAGCTGACCTCTGCTGTTTTCTACAGTATTTTGCAGCTTTTGGACACATGGATTTATTGGTCATCGTAGAATACAACATTTCACCTGCTTTCTTATGAAATTTTATTCACTCTATAGAATGAATATATTTTTCTTGAACTTCATATGATGTCTTCTTATAATCTGCTCATGACTTAGAATGTTTCACTGTTGGCTGCAAGAAAGGCATCTGCATATTTCTGGTTTTCTATTAAAATTCTGAAAGTAACTTGCTTTGATCACTTGGTATTTGCTTCCATTATTTGGCATAAGTATCTTCTTTTAATGCCTCATTCCTAAGATTTATTTCCTTGTAATTTTGCATGATATCCTATTCTTTATCTGTTGGTTTACTGGATGAAGATACTTCAACACTATGCTTCTTTTGAATAATTTGAGTGTTAGATGTTGAAGGCTGGTGAGTTTCCTTTGAAACTACTAGAGGTGCATTGTCTTTTACCACTTTATCTGTATCTATGATCTCAATTGTCTCAACTTGTTCATTTATAGGATTAATTTGGGCTTCTTCCTGTACATCAATTTGAATTTTGTTTCAGTGGTGGTTTGAGCTGAATAGGATCCTTCTTCTCTTGGCCTTTTAGAATTCCTATCTTGTGCGGCTGGAGTCTGCAATATGGAACTAGTATCACCTTACTTCTTTTCCTCTTTTAAAGTATTCTCCAACCATTCAGACTGATTGGAGTACTTCTCAATGTTTGGCTTGGACTCATGGACAAAAGGAGTTAGCTTAAATTTGATCCTTAGTTTGCTAATAACACCTAAAGGATCATAATTCCATTTGAAGCTTTCACTGGACTTAAATTCCCGAAGACACTTTTATACTTGTTGACCAACAGTCCTGTTATTGCAGATGAATGGACCAAACTAGTTTTTTGTTTTAAATTGTGTTTTCTTCTTGGCTGATAGAAAGTTAACTTCATCAGAGTTAAGAATCTGCCTAATATACTCAAGTGCAAATAACCTCAATGGGAGGTATTTTTTCAGTTTATATGGGGTTAGCTGACAACCATAAACTATAACCTTTGTGTGGCTTTGGTAAAGATACCAATCTCCTGTCTTACTATGTTCTAATAACTGCAAGACCTTTTTTTATCTCATCACTGACTCTTGGTTGAATGATGTTGTTCATCATGTTGACAATTTTATAGATGAATGAGTCTATGAAGTCTTTATATGTGAAATGTGTGGAATCTTTTCTGATTAATGAAGTCCAATAGACGAATGACTGAGGATTACCTTCAACATCAAGTTTTTCAAGGTTGATAGCAAATCTTCCAGATTAGAAATATAAGAACATGTGAAAAAATACTCATGAATATTTGAAGACACCTTCTTCAGGTAATTTAACCAATTGTTCATGGATTTTATCATAGAGGTACTGGGAAAAATTTAATATAGAAGTAGGAGGCTGACCAAGCGAGAAAATATAAAGAAAACCTAGGACTGAAGCATCAACATGCTCATCAGTGAAAGAATGCAAAATACAAGACACCATTGTGATGATATGCCTGGTTTTTTTAGAGAATATAGCAGCTGGATAAGAACGATTAGTCTTGGGAGTTTCTACTGATGAGGGGATGAATGTTTGGAATATCTGGAATCTATTAGGGAAATCCATCTTTAAATACAATTCATTGAGGATATCAATATATTGTAGGGCTTCATCAGGTCTAGGTTGAATTTGTAAAATCTGGTTAATTGATTCAACTATGATAGTGAATAAAATCTCTTTACCAGGGATCAATAGGGCTCTTTGGTCAGGCAAATAACTAGTTTTACAAAGTCTGATAAGCACTGAACACTGGAAGGTCTGTGGGACAATATTCTTGGTCAAATTTGACTCCTAAAGGTAAAAGTCATCGGATTGGTCAATTGACTTATCATAGCTCCAATAGTGGAGCTCAAGGAGGTTAAACTCAGTGACAAGGTCACTAATTTTAAAGTCTATGTATTCAAGGGGGGTATGTTCTACATCAATAATTGAAGGTTGCAGGGGATTGAATATTACAATACCTTGGGAAGCCATGGATTTATTTATTTTCTTCAATTAATTTACTCTTCTATTATTAATAAATAAGCTCAGGCCCTTAGAACTACTATGAAAAGATGATTTACAGGTTGTAGAAAGGGTTTTAAAGGCAACACTAGCTTACTATGGTCTACAAAGCTTCAATTGATTAAAGGATTACTTTATTTGCTTAAGAAGAGGCTCAGGCCCTTTAGGAATACTGTGAAAGATTATTATAGTCTGCAAAAGGGTTTGGGAGGAAACAGTGGCTTTTCCTCTAGTCTACAATGCTCCTAAACTGGTTCAATTAACTTGTTACTTTCTTGCTATAAGTACAAGTCTTGGTATTTTAGGAATACCTGGAAAAAATGAAGCTCTCAGTTTGTAGAGAAGGTCTAGAGGCAACAGGGGCTCTCTTAGTATTTATAGATCTTCGAACTCATTCAGCACCAGTTTTAGCATCAAGAGTGTTGAATTCTGGTTGTGACATGGCTAAAAAACAGGTCAATAGAGTAATATTTTCTTTGAAATAGGTCGGTAGTAGTGATATTTGCGTGAATCTAAACAAACAAATGGCAAAGAGGCTTGAAATGGAAGTCTTTATGTTTTAACCAACAGTGGTTAAACATATGGGTGCGAAGTTAATTTCAAATGACATGGTGGCATTATTCGTACAGGGCTAAAGCAGCTTGGAAATTTTCACATCGATAAAAGCTGGTAAGCGGTATTCATTGGAGGGATGCGATGGAATCAAGGGCTTCCATGTAGCAAGGAAAATGGCTGTGAAAACATCTCATTTCGCAATGTCTCATTGGTGTCAAAGTTTTGGCAATCGTGGATGCGAAATAGGCTATTTGCCATTGGTTCTGGGGAATGAAGATCTGATGGATGGGAGAAAAGGATGGATGTATCGGGGATTTGATAGGCGTGGCTCGAGGAATAACATTATGATGTGTGTTTTAATGTATATGAAAAAGTTTATATATATAGGGTCGGGAATTTATAATAGGTTGGGTTATAGTAAGTGGGCCCAAAAATATATATAGGTGGGGTGATATAATAAAACTATATATTAAATTGACATAAAGGGTTGCGAAAATACATATAAGTGG
Source organism: Pinus albicaulis (assembly GCA_034641835.2). Classification (NCBI taxonomy): domain Eukaryota; kingdom Viridiplantae; phylum Streptophyta; class Pinopsida; order Pinales; family Pinaceae; genus Pinus; species Pinus albicaulis. Next base: position 468,344,236 of record CM076576.1, read on the forward strand.
GAGTTAATATAATACGGGTTAAAGGTATATATGGGAGTTAATAAAATAAATTTAAATAAGGGATTAATATAAATGGGGGGTTTAAAATGAATATGACGAGGGAATGTAAAATACACTAAGAACTAGTGTTTAAATTGATATCGGGAAAGACATTTCAATGTGGGACCCGATATATCATTTAAATTTTAGACTTAGGATAAGTGTATTTTAGGGGGTATTTAAAAAAAAAAGGAAATTAGTTAATTGGATTTTTTCTTTTCCAAGGGTAATATGTTTTTTTAACTGAGGAAAAGGGGTTTTTGTATGGAAAAATGAATGTATTAAGGGGAAAGGTTAATATGAAGGGGAAGGGGTATTTTTACAAGGGAAATATTTTAGAAGGAAGTTAGTAAATATGAAATGATCAATTTCTGCTATCCGTGCCTTATGAAAAATGCTTCTACCTACCCATCATTTACCCTAAAAAAATTTCTTCATTTATATGGGTGCGTTTGAGCTTGCAAACCATTTTTATTTTTCTTTTAAAAGAAGACTATCTAATTATAACCTTATGACCTCCAATGGTTCAGATTAAACTATTGAGCTCGTTATTATTCTCTACCTAACTACTGATCTGCCAAGATTAAACAGTTTGGCTAGATCTTCATTCTCTAACTATAAGCATGAAATTTAAAACATGACTAAGTCAAGATTAAGTTGTTTGACCAATCATGGATTGTGGCAGTTTTTGACAAGCTGCGCACAATCTTATTTTCCAAAGTAAAGTAAAAAGTAGTGGCATTTGAATTTACAATATCACCTTCAACATCTTTTTTTATCTCTTTTTTTTTATGGGGTTGATATTTTATATATATTTTTTGATCTTTTCCCTTTAGTCTTTTGATTTTTCTTTTAGGACTTACCCTCTTTACATTTTTAATATGGGAAAAAAAATTGAAAAAAGAAAAGTATGTACAATATTGCAAGACTAATCATATTCATTTCAAAATTATGAATCCTATTATTATGGGACCTTAACAGTGGCTCCACATGGGGATGGAATTTCCTGGTGAAATGTCAGGAACTTTAAGATCAATAGCCTTCGAAATTTGACTGTGCTTACCTTGAAATTGTTTCTGAACATTCCTTTATTCATACTTATTATATTATCTCTTTCAAATCTTAGGGCCTTCTCTTCGGGCTTCAACTTTGCAAGAAAAACATCCAATCCAATCTATGTTTTGCAATGTTATGTACAATGAGAAAAGTAAACAAAGTGAACTAATGGTTAATTAGGAGAAAAGTAATGCTTTAGCATCCTACCATTGACTGGTCCACTTGGCAGATCTAATCCATCTAACTCCTTCAAAAATAATGCATTGTTACCTCTATAACCATAAATGATATAGGGACCTTTCCATAGGAAATCAAATTTACCATGTTTACATTGATCTTCTCTTCTAGAATCCCATTTAAGAACTTTATCACCTATGTAAAAATAATCTTCCTCTGTTTTATTTTCAAATATATTTTTTATTTCATCTTGGATAACATGTGATTTGACATAGAATTCTTCCCTGGTTTGCTGTAAATGTATAGACTGATTTATTCTTCTCTGGCTATCATTGGGTTCTACTTGTTTTTCTTGAATCATATTCATCAGTGGAAATCCTAAAGAGGATGGAAAAACAACATCCATTCCATATAATAATTTATAAGGGGATGTACCAATGGACTTCTTTGTGGTGAGTCTATCTACCCATAAGGCATTAAATAACCTTTTGTTCCAGGTCTTTTTGTTGTCTTCTAACAATTTTTTGATGATATTAACCAGGCTTTTTTTTTAGGATTCTGCAAGTCCATTACCTTGAGGGTAATAGGCAGTGGAATGGACAAGGATAATGTGGTATTTGTTACAGAATTGAATCATTTCTTAGATTTGAAAGAAAGTGCATTATCAATAATGAGCTTTTGGGGGCATCCAAATCTAGATAGTATATTGTTTTCAAGGAATGAGATGATGAAAGAATCAATTGCTTGTCTAGAAGGAATGGCTTCTATCCACTTGGTGAAATAGTCAGTGGCTGTCAAAATCCATTTATACTGGGTTAAGGAGGGTGGGTGAATTTCACCAATGAAGTCTTAACCCCATTGCTGAAAAGAAATTTATGTGGAGATGCGTTTGAGGGGTAAAGATATTTTTTTTCTTCCCTTCAAAGATCTGGTATTTGTGAAAAAAGGTCACATACTTTCTTACATCCGAAAAAGGAGTGGGCCAGTAAAAACCCGCCCTCAATATTTTATCAGAAATTCATTTCCAGTAAAGGTGTCCTACACAGTCACCTGCATGAAACTCTTCCATAACTTTATCATCTTCATATTTCAATAAACTGTTTAATAAAATTCCACCATGATCTTTCCAAAACAGAGAATTATATATGATACAATATTTCATTACTTTTAACTTTAGGAATCTACCTTTAGTTCTAGAAAAACTAGGCGGAGCTTGTAATTTTAGTAAGACAAATATGATATTTTCATACCAAGATGAATCTAAGAAAGGTTCATTCATCTGTGGAGTCACCATCTCTACCTGATAATCTAATTGAGCAATAAAATTTATATCTAATGCCCGATAGTTTGATTTAGCCATGATTTTGGCTAAACCTTGGCCTTTAATGAGTTTGGTGGGCTTAATTTCAATGTCATATTCAAAAATAGTGGCAATCCATTTGCCTCTCTTACCATCAAGCCCATTCTGAGTCAGAATGTCCTTTACTATTGAATTTGGGACATATGCAATGATGTGTGAGTATAAAATATACACTCTAAAGTGTTTAATAGCCTTTACTAAAGAAAGTGCTTGTTTTTTCATTATGTTGTACTTTTGTATGGCATATCTTAGGGATTTTCTGAAAAATGCAATGGGGTGTTCATAACCTTGATCATTATTTTGCAGCAAGACTGCTGCAATGGTATGTTCTGAAGCAAAAGAAAAAATAATAAAATATTTTTTTGGAATTAGGACTTATTATGACTAGTGTTCCTGTAAGGGCTCGTTTGATTGATTCAAAGGATCATTTGGCCTCTACTGTCCATTTAAGTGTTCAGTCTTTCTTCAACATGTTATTCAATTCTCTAATTAATTTTTCTAAATTTGGAATGCATCTTCTAAGGAAATTGATTTTACCTAAGAATGCCTATAATTCCTTGATATTTCTGGGATGAATTATTTTCAAAATTTCTTCTATTCTAGCTGGATCTATCCTAATTCCCTCTTTTGAGATTATGTGTCCTAATAGTTTACCTTCTTCAAGTCCAAAGAGAGTCTTTTTGGGATTCAAAGAAATACCAAATTTTCTGCATTTAATAAACACTTGTCTCAGATGATCTAGATGCTCATTGTTTGTTTTTGAGAATATTGTTATATCATCTAGATAAATGACAAGAAAATCATGAATCTCCTTAGAAAAAGCTATGTCCATAGCTCTCTCGAATGTGGCTCCTACATTCATTAATCCAAAAGGCATTTTAAAATACATGAAAGTACCCCATGGAGTAGTAAATGCTATGTTTGGCTGGCCTTCCAGTTGAACTAATATTTGATTATACCTAGACAATACATCAAGCAATGAAATCCTGGATGATCCTACCACTCTCTGTAAAATATGATCCATCTTGGGGAGAGGATAGTTATCTTTTAGAGACACTCTATTTAAGTTCCAGAAATCAACACAAATTTTGATTTCCCCTGTTTTCTTCCTAGTGGGAACTAATTTTGAAACCCAATAAAAATATCTGATAGGTGTAATGGGTTGTGCTTCATACACCCTTTTTACTTATTTTTTCAATCAAAGGCATAAGAACAGGATTGATTCTCCTAAGCTTCTGTTTAAATGGTTTTTGATCTTCTTTGATCGGTACTTTATGTTTTATTATGCCAGTTTCATAAGACTTAAGGTCTTCATAACTCCATGCAAACACATCTTGAAATTATTTAAACAAAGTTATGTATTTCAGGTTTTCAATTCGGGGTAATTCTTTAGATAATTTGATGAGCTTAGGTTTCTGTTCTATTCCTATGTTACATTAGTCTATGTATGATCTCAATGGTTCCATTTTTGGTTTTCTTGCTACATCATTTGAATCAAAAAGATATTCTAATGGGGATAATCCCTTACGTAAAAAGTTATTCTTAAGGTTTAAAATCTTAGAATCATCATTTTATATTTCTTATATTTCTACAGTCTCTAATTTATTTATTTCCACTTGAGTGAATTTAGTAGGTTCAAGTAAATCAAGTAAATCTAAATTATTTACATCTATCTCACTATCTATAGTTTCATCTATTTTACAATCTGTATCTATGTTACAATTCTGGAATTCTCCCTCAGCATTCATAAAGTTGTAGATTTCAGTATTCTGTGGAAAAATCTGCCAATATTTCAATTTTTGTGGTATAGTAGGCATGTGTCTTACCTGTATTGTATATTGGTGATTTGGCTGAAAAGGAAGTTTGCAGGTGTTGGAAAAAGTAGCCAAATTGTGTGCCTGCATATTCTGTTTCCTAGGAATTACAACAAAGTCAATTTCAAGCAACTCTTTAATCATATCTAAAACTATTTCTTTGTATTGGGTTAGTCTAGGATTATACACAAAATACTCTCCTCTGATTTTTTTTTATGATTATGTCAGAGTCTCCCATGATGGAAACTCATTTGCCTCCTAGATTTCTAACAATCTGCAGTCCTAAGATTAAAGATTCATACTTTTCCATGTTGTTTGTACATTTAAATTTTAATCTAAAGGCATGACCTTCAGAATGATTATTTTCCATTTTATGAATCCAAACCCCTCCTCCTACACCTAGTATGTTTACTAAGCCATCAAAGTCTAAGTGCCACAATGATTCATGAAAAATATTTTCACTGTCAAATTCCTTATGTTTCTTTTTCAATGATGTGTTTTTATCTATGCCAGCATCTAATTTACATAAAATGAAAGAATCCATATCAAAATGTATAGAGTAAATGGGATAGTTCTGTGGTTTTTTTGTACTACTGACCATGTACTTGATTAGAGTTTCTCTGTAAATCTTTTTAGGTTGACCAAATACTGAAATTGTGGCATAAGACATGTCTAATTGTAGAGATCCGTGTACTTTTTCTCCCCACGAGCGAGATAATACCATTCCATACTTTGGAGGGATATCAACTACTATAATATCCATGACTATACTTTTTCCTGGGTGTTGGACTAAAGTGACACATAAATATTTTATTAAACCAATACATTTTACTTTGCTAGAATCAGACGAGAAAAGATCTTTATATGGTCTGGTGATATCTAGATCCAAATTTTCCATAATAGCTTTTGGCATTAAATTGTGTGATGCTCTTGAATCTAGCATAGTATTGTGTATTTGATAATGAATACTCAAGCTAATGTAGAAAGGAGGAACACCACCTTCTTGATGTTTTCCATTTACCTCAAGGCCAAATAGTAGTTCTGGTTGATCATCATTTAGATTAACATAGTCTTCTCCTTCACTTATGTTCAATGTTTAAGTGATCTGTGATTTGTATAAATCATGTTTTACCAATTCTGTTAAAGGAATTGATTTTTTCAATTTGGAAATTTGAGTTTGGATGTTAAATTGTACTTTTTTTTCCTAACTAAATGATTTTTTCTTTACTAACTACAGTTTGAGTGTTTTTCTCTTGTTTATCTACAGTTTATTTTTTTGTTTGTGTTTCCACTGTTTTGTTGTTTTCAATTTATTGTGTGTAAGATTTTGAGTAGTAGTGGTAGCAGTTGTTTTGATAGCATTTTTTTTAGGATCAACTGATTTTTTATCAGCAACAATTTTTTTAGGATTTGCTAAAGTTTTAGTGGAAGCTGTTGTTTCAGCAGAGGTTGTTGTTTTAGTAGCAGCTGATTGTTGAGGATGAGCTAATGTTTGAACAACAATATCTGTAATGTCTACAATTTTAGTACTAGGTGCAATTTTTGGACTAGAAATTTTCTGATTAGGACTGAAAATGTTCTGAGTTGAACTAGAGTTTTACTGGGTTTCTCTAGGGTGAATTTGCAGTACTTTGTTTGAAGGAGCTTCTACTGTTTTCTTGGTTTAAGTTTGGGCATTTTTCTTAGTAGGGGCTTCTATATTTTTCTTACTCCTAAGGTTATATTTCTTATGAACTTCATTAATGGAAAATTCATAACCTTGCTTATAATTGAAAGATTCTCTAGATTCTAATTGTAATTGTTGAAGCATGTATAATTCTAGTTATTTTTGTGTAAGAAAAATAGTATTATCATAATTGATTCCCATTAATTTAATCTGAGTGTCTTCATCTTCTTCATTTTGGTGAGAACTTTCAACATATTTCTCTTGGAATGGTGGTCTTATTTGTTGATCAGGTGCTGATTCTCTATATTACCAATGTTGGAATTCTTTCTAAAGTTTGGATTTCTTATTTGAGGACCTTGTTGATGATTATCCCACTATTGTTTTCTTTCCATATTTTCTAATCTATCCATCATTTTTTCCATAGATTTTGCTAAACTATCTATTTTAATATCTGATGTAGATGGTTCATCCTTTATAGTTACTCTTCTTTCATTTCTCGTTCTGGCTCTCTTAGCTGACAAGTTTTCTTTTACACTAACTGCATTTGTTCTAATGTTTCTAGGTTTCTTTCTCTCAATTGGTATGAAATATCCATATCAAAACGATCAGGGAATTTGATTAAAGCTATATCTAGTGGAGGTTTGATGTTTGCTGGAATAGCATTAGAGATGTTGTTGAATCTAGTACAATAGTCCTGAACTGATTCATTAGGAGCTCTTCTAATGTGTTCATATTCAGATAAAATTTGTAAGGGATTCTTCTTTTTCTCCAATCTATTGATAAAAAATCTATGGAAGGCTTCTAAATTAGCTATATGATTGTAAGGTAAAGCTTTAAACCATTTATTTACATATCCAACTATAGTTTGGGAAAACAGGCTCATTTGAACATCAACTTCATCAATTTCATGCAATTCAAATTAATCAGTCATTTTGTTAACATGTTGTTGTGCAGTGTATTGACTAGTTCCATCAAATTGAAGGATTCTTCTTTGGTAATCTTAGGGCATGGCATGCAATTGGGTTGGTAAGACCAATAGGGAATATCTAGCTGCCATGGCTAAGATTATAGCTTGGATAGGAGGTAAATGTGTGGTGCTTGCTGATGAGGTTGAAATACTTGTAAATGAGCTAGGGACACTAGAAGATGTACTTTGAAATGATGTTGAAGTACATGAAAATGTAGCAACATCGCTTTAAGGTGAACTTGAAGTATTTAGAGATGGAAATAAAACTCTAGGTTGAAGAGGAAGCTTGGGGATGAATGATTAATTGGAATGAAGTGAAGTGGATATAATAGATGAGGTGGTACTAAATAAATATGAATTTACAGACTCTAAATGAATGGTACAAGGTCTACGGGTGTAAGAATATAAAGCAGTAAATTCAACAGAATGTTGAAAATAGGCTTCATCAATTTCCTTAATCAAAGTTGCAGTCAAAGCATCAAGTTTATCATAAGGTTCTAGAGCTTTTGGATCTGAATCAAGTGAAACAGTTTCCTTCTTAGTTTCAATAAATGAAATGAATTTAGGATCAATCACACTCTCATAAATTGAATTTTCTGATTTAGTTCTAAATAAATATTGTTAGAAAGGAAAATCAAATTAAATATCTTGTATACTTGAAAATTCTTTGGGAAGGGAATTTATTTTGATTAATTGACTTGTACTTCCTAAAATTTCTGCTTTTTTGTTTTTCTTTAAAATTTTGTCAGGATCATCTACTATCACAACAGGTTGTGGATTAGGATGAGACCTGGTATAGTAGGTCCTTCTAGAAGCCATAATTTTAATTTCTAATGAAAAAATTCCTAACAACCCTTAAAACAACCTTAAGGTAAAAAGATGAGTAAAAATATTTTCTTTAAGGTTTATTTTAAACACCGAGGAATGATTTCCCCAGTACCACAAACCTACTTTTAAGCTTAGGATCTAGCCTTCCTGAAGCTCAGAGAGGGCTATCTCTATATGATTTAACTTTGTTGTTTTTACTTAATTTTAGGCTAGTTATATAAGATTGATTGGGCTTTGATTTTGGTTTGGTTTGGTGGTGGAATCACTAATTAAGATGGATAGATGCAGGTCTATTTTGCATTGGGCTAATGGAGTCAATGTATCAAGCAACAGATCATAATCAATTTCTAAAGGGAAGTGTTCACAGGGAAAGGTCACTGAGTAAATTTGGATCCTTAGGCTGGATGATGAAATGGTTTCAATGGGGATGAGAGAGAAACTAAGGATTATCAGATCCGCATGATGAGGGAAATGACAAAGGTCAATCGAAACTAGGGAGCAATGAAGAATTCCCTAATATGGATATCAGTAGAAAACATGAAAAATGAAATAACAGTTCAAGACATAGTGTTTTTAAACAAGTTCTGAAATATTATTCCTGTTATACATTTATATTTAGAAAACATGCAAGTATGTGAAATGTTCAGATAATAACAAAGGAAAATTGAGAGTACTTCATTGAAGTGGCCCAACACATCAATCCTGCAATATAATTCCTTTATTTCTCAATCCAGTATGCTGACTTGAAAATGGAAAAATGAACCCTCTGGTTCAGATCAATACATCTATTGAAATGTTTAGCAATCCACAATTCACACACAATACTTCGAATTGTGAAGTATTTATAAAAAAAACTAATACAAAATATCCTAAAATGACCTAGGAATTATTCAAGGAATACAAAATATCTTCATGCAAGAAAATACAGAAAACTATCGAACTAATGCAAGCTGTCCCTGCTTTTATTGATTTTGTTGTTTGATCTTCTGTTGCTTTCTCTCATTTTCTATTGTTAAATGTTGGCTGTCTTTGAGGTTGTTGAGTGTCCTTTATGCTAGCTTCCTTTAACTCTGATTTGTCATCTCTGTTTTGACTTTAAACTTTATGTTTCATTTGATACACTTTAACTCCTCTGATACTCTTTAACTGTTTTGTTTTACCTTTTATCTTGTCTGATATTTTTTGCTTTTATCTTGACTGATCTGTTTTAATTTTCACTTTCACAGTAAATCAGTCAACTTCTCCCAATCCTCTACATTTGGTAATTTAATCTTTATCGTTCTTCTGAATATCTCATCAGGCTCTATATACTTTGAAAAAGTAGGCTTGTTAATGAATAGATGTTTTACCTCATGTTGTAGGTAAAAGAGGTTCTCAAAACTCTGATAAAGCACCTTTCCTGTTGGAACTCCCTTCATAGCTAAATTTTTGGCTTGCTCCTTTGCCACTTCTCTGATTTTCTTATCATAATCCTCATGTTTCATCAACCTGTCATTGATAACCAATGGATTTGGAAGGCCTTTCTGCCTCAGAATATCAAATTTCACCCTTAATCTAGTTATGGAAAGGTCCATGTTCTGACACTTATCTTCAAGTTGTACCATTAAGCTCTTTTTACAAATTACCTTCCTAACTTCAAGAATTGTTTCTATCCTATCACTAATTCCAATCTCTTCTAATTCCTGCGTGTTCTTGGAATTAAGAAACTTAATGATTTCATTGGCCTATTCTGGCTTTTTACCAAGTTCTTCCTTCACTCTTTGAATGGCTTTACTTGCTATTTTTATTAGATCCTTCTGCTCATAAATAACTTGAATGGATGGCCAAATATCACTGAGAGAGTCAATGATATTGGCCCATAGTTATTGCTTGGCTTGGGCAAGTGGTTCTTTCATTGCCAACTCTTTCTCTAGCTTATGAAATTTCTCATTCAACCTGTTTGTCTTTTGTACTTCATTCTTATGCATGATTTGTACTAGTTTCTTCTCATCCTCTAGAATTTTTAACTATTATTTAAGTCTATTTATTTCATTAGTCTGGATGGACATTTCTTGCATTGCTTCAACTAGTTTACCTGCTTCATCACTAGGCTGTGCTGCTGTTGTAGATGACTCTATAATCGATGTAATAGGAAGTGTTGTAGCTATTGGAGCTGATGAGGCCAATGAATCTGATAAAGTAGAAGGAACTGATTTAGTGATTGTAGGAATAACAGTGATATGTATCTCTTCCATTGTGGCCTTTTTCTCCTGCACTAACTTATCCATATCATTTTCCATTTATTTTAATTGGGTAGTTAATTGAAGAATGGGGTTCATCATCTCATCTCTCTCGCTTTCATCCTATAATAATTCTTTGGCCTGTGGATGTTCAGTAGGAGGAAATTTGAGTTGTTTCTTCAATGCAACAATTTTTGCATTCTTTTTGTTTATGAGTTCTTCTGCAACATTAATGTTCCTAGTATCATATCACACTTATATGACCAGTTCTTCTAGTAATTTGATTATGTTGTCCTTGGCTTGTGAGGAAGCCTTTTCTAGCTTTAGCTGATCTCTGATGTTTTCTAGAGTATTTTGCAGCTTTTGGACACTCATGTCTTTATTGGTCATGGTAGAATAAAAAATTTCACCATCTTTCTTATGAAATTCTATTTGATGTATAGGATGAAGATATTTTTCTTGAACTTCATATGATGTATTCTTATAATTTGTTGATGACTTATGATGTTTCAATGTTGGCTGCAAGAAATTCATCTACTTCTTTCTAGTTTTGTAGTCAAATTCTAAACGTAAGCTGCTTTGGTCACTTGGTGTTTGCTTCCAATATTGCGCATCAGTATCTGCTTTTAATGCCTCATTGCAAAGCTTGATTTCCTTGTACTTCTGCATGATATCCTGTTATTTATCTATTGGTTTACTGGATGAAGATACTTGAACAATATGCTTCTTTTGAATAATTTGAGTGTTAGATGTTGAAGGTTGGTGAGTTTCCTTTGAAAACGTTGGAGGTGCATTGTCTTTTACCACTGTATCTATATCTATGATCTCAATTGTCTCAAATTGTTCATTTACATAATTTAATTTGGGCTTCTTCCTGTACATCAATTTGAATTTTTTTCAGTGGTGGTTTGAGTTAAATAGGATCCTTCTTCTCTTGGCCTTTTAGAGTTCCTATCCTGTGGGGCTGGAGTCTGCAAGATGGAAGTAGTATCACCTTGCTTCTCTGCCTCTTTTAAAGTATTCTCCAACCATTCAGACTGATTAGAGTACTTCTCAATGTCTCGCTTCGACTCATGGAAAAAAGGAGTTAGCTTAAACTTGATCGTTAGTTTGCTGATAACTCCTAAAGGATCATAATTCCATTTGAAGCTTTCAGTGAACTTAAATTCCCGAAGACACTTTTCTGCTTATTGACCAATAGTCCTGTTATTGCAGATGAATGAACCAATCAATTTTTTCATTACAAATTGTGTTTTCTTCTTGGATGATAGAAATTTAACTTCATCAGAGTTAAGAATATTCCTGATATACTGAAGTGAAAATAACCTCATTTTGAGGTATTTTGGAAGTTTATATGGTGTTAGCTGACAACCATAAAATCTAATCTCTGTGTGGTTTTGGTAAAGATACCAATCTCCTGCCTTACTGTGTTCTGATAACTGCAAGACCTTTCTTATCTCATCACTGAATCTTGGTTGAATGCTTTTTTTCAGCATGTTGACAATTGGATAGATGAATGAGTCAATTAAGCCTTTATATGTGAACTCTGTGGAATATTTTCCAATTAATGAAGTCCAAAATATTACTGACTGAGGATTTCCTTCAACATCAAGTTTTTGAAGGTTGATAGCAAATCTTAAAGATTGGAAATATAAGAACATGTGAAACAATACTGATGAATATTTGAAGACACCTTGTTCAGGTAATTTAACCAATTGTTCATGGATTGTATCATAGAGGTATTGGGAAAAATTGAATAGAAAGAAAAAGAAGGAGGCTGACCAAGGGAGAAAATAGAAAGAAACCTAGGACTGAAGCATCAACATGATCATCAGTGAAATAACCCAAAATACAAGATAACATTATGATGATACGACTGTTTCTTTCATAGAATATAGCAGTTGGATAAGGAGGATTAGTCTTGGGAGTTTCTATTGATGAGGGGATGAATGTTTGGAATATCTGGAATCTCTTAGGGAAATCCATCTTTAAATACAATTCAGTGAGGACCTAAATATATAGTGGAGCTTCATCAGGTCTAGGTTGAATTTGCAACATCCAGTTTATTGATTTAGCTGTGATAGTGAATAAAATACGTTTACTAGGGGTCATTGGGGCTCTTTGGTCAGGAAAATAAATGGTTTGACAGAGTCTGATAACCTTTGGACACTAGAAGGTTTGTGGGACAATATACTTGGGAAAATTTGACTCCCAAAGGTAAACATCATCAGCTTGGTCAATTGAATTATCATGGCTCCACCAGTGGAGCTCAAGGAGGTTAAAATCAGTGACAGAGTCAGTAATTTTAAAGTCTATGTCTGCAAGGGGGGTATGTTCTACATCAATAGCTATAGGTTGTAGGGGATTGACTGTTACAATACCGTGGGAAGCTATGGATTTATTTATTTTGTTCAATTAATTTACTCTTCTATGATTAGTAAATAAGCTCAGGCCCTTCTATGAAAATATGATTTATAGGTTGTAGAAAGGGTTTTAAAGGAAACACTGGATTAATATGGTCTGCAAAGCTTTAATTGATTAAAGTATTACTTTCTTTTCTTAAGAACAAGATTAGGCCCTTTAATAATTCTATGAAAGATTATTACAGTGTACAGAAGGGTTCGGGAGGAAACAATGGCTTTTCCTCTGGTCTGTAATGCTCCTAAATTGGTCCAATTAGCTTGTTACTTTCTTGTTGTAATTACAGGTCTTGGTATTTCAGGAATACCTAGAAAAAACGAAGCTTTCAGTTTAAAGAGAAGGTCTGGAGGCAACAGGGGCTCTCCTTGCCTTTATAGAGCTTCAGACTTATTCAACACTGGCTTTAGCATCAAGAGTGTTGAATTCTAGTTTTGAGATGGCTAAAAAACAGGTTGGTAGAGTAATATTTGCTTTGAAATAGGTCGGAAGTAGCTCTCTTTCTGCAAATATAAAGACACAAATGGTAAAGAGGTTTGAAAGGGTGGTATTTATGTTTTAACAAATAGTGGTTAAACATATGGGCACAAAATTAATTTCAAATGACATGGTGGTATTATTCGTACAGGGCTAAAGAAGCTTGGAACTTTTCGCATGGATAAAAGCTGGTAAGCAGTATTCATTGGAGGGATGCAATGGAATCAAGGGTTGCCACATAGAAGGGAATGGGGTTGCAAAAACATCTTATTTCACAAGTTCTGGGTGGTGTTAAAGTTTTGACAATTGGGGATGCGAAATAGGCTATTGGCCATTAGATCTGGGGAATGAATATCCAGCAGATGGGAAAATAGGATGGATGTATTTGGGATTTGATAGGCGGGGCCTAGGGAATAACGTCATGAGATGTGTTTTAATATATATGCAAAGGTTTATATATATGGGGTCGAGACTTTATAATAGCCTGGGCTATAGTAAGTGGGCGCAGAAATATATATAGGCAGAGCGATATAATAAAAATATATATTAAATTAACATAAAGGGTTGGGGAAATACATGTAAGAAGGAGTTAATATAATACGGGTTAAAGGTATATATGGAATTTAATAAAATAAAATTAAACAAGGGATTAATATAAATGGGGGGGTTAAAATGAATATGATGCGGGAATGTAAAATACACTAAGAACTAGTGTTTAAATTGATATCGGGAAAGATATTTCAATGTGGGACCCGACATATCATTTAACTTCTAGACTTAAGATAAGTGTATGTTAGGGGGTAGTTAAAAAAAAAGGAAAATTAGTTAAAGGGATTTTTCATTTCCAAAGGTAGTATGCTTTTTTAACTAAGGATAAGGGGTTTATGTATGGAAAAATGAATGTAGTAAGGGGAAAGGTTAATATGAAGGGGAAGGGGTATTTTTACAAGGGAAATGACTTTAGAAGGAAGTTAGTAAATATGAAATGATCAGTTTCTATTATCCATGCCTTGTGAAAATTGCTTCTACCTACCCATCATTTACCATAACATTTTCTCTTCATTTATATGGATGCATTTGAGCTTGCAGACCCTTTTTATTTTTCTTTTAAAAGAAAACTATATAATTCTAACCTCATGACTTCCAATGAATCAGATTAAACTATTGAGATCATTATTATTCTCTACCTAACTACTGATCTGCCAAGATTAAAAAATTTGGTTAGATCTTTATTCTCTAACTAGAAGCATGGAATTAAAACATGAATAAGTCAAGATTAAGTTGTTTGACCAATCATGGATTGTGGAAGTTTTTGACAAGATGCACACAATCTTATTTTGCAAGGTAAAGTAAAAAGCAATGGCATTTGAATTTGCATCACTTTCAGGATCTATTTTTATCTTCTTCTTTTTTATGGTGTTCATATTTTATATTATTTTTTGATGTTTTTCTTTTAGTCCTTTAATTTTTGTTTTAGGAATTACCCTCTTTACATTTTTTAATATGGGAAAACAATTTGCAGAAAAAAAGTATGTACAATATTACAAGACTAATCATAGTCAATTCAAAATTATGAATCCTATTATTATAGGACCCTAGCACCACCCACCTAATAATTATATATTTTCTAATTAATTAATTTAATTAAAAAGGAAAAAGGGCATAATTACTTTTGAAATAAATCTCAACCTTTGATTGTGACTACTACTATGAATATTCTAGAATTTTACATCGAGGTTAAATCCCTATTCTAAACAAGGAATGCTTATTAGAAAAACTATCAATAATTATAAGTACATGGTAGTGATTTAACCTCCACAAAATTTTCTAGAATATTGCTAGTAGTAGTCACAAATCAAAGGTTGATATTTGTCTGAAACATAGACATGTCATTTTTTCCCTTTTAATTGAATTGGTTAATCTAAAAAATAAAATTTCCATGTGCATGTAACAACCTTGGTGAAAATTCCAAGTAATAGAAGTTGATAAAGAAAAAAATAATGACCACGGTTTATGGGACACTTATTCCAAGCTGAATGTTGGGAAAAACAACCTAGTGGGTGTTCATTTTAAGTTATGATGGCTAAAGGAAATTTGCAAAGGAAACAACAAAGGCTTTGGAAAGGAAAATGGAATTTTTGGCATATTTATTTATGAAAATAATGGAAAATAGGAGAAAAGGAAGGAGAAAGGTCATAGGTTGCATGTGAGGAGGAAACTGAAGGAAAATAATGGATCAGTTGGAAAACTTTTTCTCAACCTTTTTTCAGTTCATTTTTTGATCTCTTTCATTATTCTCTCTCTCTCTCAATCTTAGAAAATTAAGAGTTTTGTTGGAGCACTTTGGCATTGGATAAAGAAATACAAATAAGACAAGAGGAAGGAAGGGACAAGCAAGGAAGAATAGGATCAAGTAGCTACAACGATATTATTTTGCAGGTATCGATTTGCATGAGTGATTTCATTACTATATTTGGCATGTGTGGTGTTGCATGTGGCTATTTTATGTCATGGAATGTGTTTTTCTAGGTTTGGCAGTATTTTCAGCCTAGCCTTGCAATTTACAGATAACCATGGTGTGACAGGATTCTCATGTTTTGGTTTAGCTATATTATTGGATGGATTCGAAGCTTAGTGAGGTGGATCTCTGAAAGAAAAAACACATCGACTAGTGATCCCTGAAATGAACTGTGGTTTACGGTAAAGCCACTCACCTAGTCACCCTGGAACCAAATAGTGGGTTGCGTTAAAGATATGATTGTGTGCTTTTGTAGGCCTAGGAATCCTTGCTGATGAATGGTGTGATATATGGTAAAGCTAAGATGTGGGTGCTCTCTACCAGGCCTAGTAGTCCCCGGAAAGGATGTATGGTAAATCCTGGAGAGTGGGTCTCAGTGTAGGACCTAGTGATCCATGGATCATATTGTGCATCACGGTAAATCCTAAGACACTAGGAGGCAGTAAAATTCCTCGCAATGTAGGTGGAGAGCTCCAGTAGAAACCATGCTTATTTGATTCTTTTCGGTTGGTTATGGGTCGCACATTCATTCTTGGAATATGGCACATGGGTGATTGATTGAAGAGAGATTTGGCCCAACCAATCTATGCTTGGGTGGAACGTGGTAGTCCCATCTCAGGTTGGTTTTTTCATTCATTAATAAGAGGTTATCTCCTTGAAATTTTATGTGTAAATGTACTCATTTATATGTGTATTATATCGTTTATGTATCCTTAATATTTTTTTGTTATTATGCTCGTTATAAGCATGTATTATGGTAGTGATGATGTACGAATCTCCTCATGTTTCGATTTGTAAATGAATGAACAATGTATATATGACCTAATAGGTGATAATGCAGCTAATGATGTAAGGGAACAATGCTTCTTAGCGATTCTCAAATAATTATGAGATCCCTATGCTCATTTCTGTTGTTTAAGCCTATAGATTACATATTTGTGACATGTTTGATGAAATACCTATCACGTCTAGTAGGGGTCCAGTCAAGTCCTTATTCAAGTGTTTCCTTTTTCACCATTGTTTTGCTATTATATTTAATTTCTAAAGTTTTCATTGAGTTCTCAGAAGTGACTTGGGATATCAGCCTAAAAAAGTGGCTCAAATCCCGAAGAAGTTAGCAGAGGTCTATGGGAAAATGTCGATCCCAATGCACTAGACACCTTGCATGTGATCAATTAGAATTCAAGCTCAAATTGCGAGGAAAGGGCCTCATGAGCTGTAGACCCCAAAACCTTCCTATTATTCTTATTTTTTGGACGTTTAGTAGAAAAATACCCATGCTCGTGATAGTGAAAACACTTCACCCTAGACATTTCGTAATTCTTTCCATTCTTAGACTCAGATTTTGAGTGGAATTTCTTCCCCTTCCCCTTCCTTGCCTTGGCGGATAAATAAAAATCCTCTTCGTCCTCATTCTTAGATGAAGATCCATCTCTGGTGTTCTGTGTAATCTCCTCCTGTACCAAATCTAACCACAGTCGTTCCCAATATATAAGCTTTTCCCTTCCATTGACAGATTATTGATAACTATGAAAAATCTTGGGAAGTCCTAGGAGAGCTAGGCTCACCAAATCATCATCAGCGATAGTTATTCCTACACTCCCAAGTTCATCCCGACACTGGAAAAACTTTTTTAAGCATAGAAAAATAGTGTGATTCATTTTCATCTTGATCTTCCTGAGATTATCATTGAGCACCAATTTCCTATTGTCTCTACTGCTTTGGAATAGATACTTAAAATCTTTCCACATTGCATATGGTGTGGCTTTCCCATGCAGGCTTGAGACAATGTGGTCTCATACTCCCTCCAACAGAATCCTCCCCACCTTTGCCACTTTCTTTTGTCATGCATCAAGAGTTGGAGCATCTGCAGCATTGGGTTTAAGAACATATTTGTCAATGAATTCCTTCAACCCATTGTCTTCGAGTACTTCCTCCATCCTGCCCTTCCAATAAATGTAGTTCAAGCTGCCCTTGAGTGCATACTATAACCCAAGCCATTGAAAGCCATTTTGATATTGAATCAGCTGTAGCACCCACAAAGTATTTTTGAAAATTCAAATTCTATCCAGTCACAAACTCAGCTCCTGCTTAACCTCTGAATTTCCTGTGCTCTGATACCGTGTAGAAATTTTACAACAGCATGTATATCTTGAATTCACATGTATATCTTCCTTGCCTTGGTAGCATGTATATCTAACAATATACTAAAGATAAATAATAAATCGCTTCTACAAATATTTTGGGGAATTAAAAACACAATCGCTAATCACATGAACATGAAGAAAGATCAATCACACACAACACAGATAATTTCCCGAGGAAAGCTTACAGATAAAAACCCCTCTATCATATATTTCATATTCCACAAGGAATCATGAAAAAATTACATACAACTCTTCTCACAACAGTCCTTGTGTATTCAACTAATTGTCTCACACTGATCTAGACAAAATTGGGCCAATACTCAACCAATTATCAACCTGTCTTCAGCCTGCATTTCTCACGCAGTTCATGAGGAATGAAATTGCTACTCACAAGGAATTCTAGCCTTCCTACACTGCACTAAGTATCATGGGAATCCTGTGGTGTTTTAACTACACTTGGGTAGCCTGCTAATATCACAAATGATATTTCATTAGGGGAATTTTGATGTCTAAAATGGGCCTGTTAAGAAAAATCTACAACTCAAATAAAATTTATATGAACCAATAGGATTCAAGATGATGATGTCAACCATGGGGGGTGATTCACCATTTTTTAAAGTAAAATGGTAAAAATATTAAAAAATAATTAAATAATAAAACTACTTCTTCAACTCGTATTTTCAACTTAACTCCCGAAGTTTTTACTCAAATTTCGAGTGGGAGTAGTTGGATGCAAAATTTAATTCCTCATCCAAGGAGTACCCATGTTACATACTTTCGATGGACCCTGCTACACGAAAAATGAGAAATACATGAAAACACGTGATTGCAAACACATATTTCATGTATTTCTCATTTTTCATGTAGCAGGGTCCATCGGAAGTATGTGACATGGGTACTCCTTGGATGGGGAATTAAATTTTTCATCCAACGAGTAATCCTTCTCGAAATTTGAAAAAGCTTAGGAGATAAGTTGAAAATACTAGTTGAAAACGTAGTTTTTTCTTTTTTTCCTCTAAAATTTGATGATGTCATCAAATCTTATTTTATTGTTTACAATATTATTTTATAATTTCCTTAGGAGGCCCATTTTAGACCTCAAACTTCCCCTAATGAACCTTCCCTTTCACCTAGATCTCAACTGGGTCTCCACTAGAACTGACATGCATGCAACTAATAATATTAAATCCTCAGTTGCATGTGATATCACTGGTTGTGAATTAATCAATATTTAATTCACTTGATCTCTCACTCGTGTATCTTTAGTTACAACTAGCACAACTGAGTTTTACTCACTTAACTCAGTTAAACTTATTACAAACTGGGCTAATTAATGCACCAGTACACTTCGAACTCTGTTACAACTAGAATTACTCTGCATGCCTCACCAACTACCTCTAACTAGAAATCCACTAGCTTACTGAGTTTATAACACTCATTTAACTATTAGAAGTTATCATTGAGAATAGATTACAATTTATTGTCCATCTAAATTAAGGAATAACCAAAATAGACATGCACCAAAATAACCCTATGTGCCCCATCCTAGTGTAAGTTCTTAATGCAACTAGGTGCTTAGTGCACAAAGTGTGGGTGCTGAATGTTGTTTATGGATGCCAATTTCACTATTTCTTGTTGTAAAATTCATTTCTCCCTCTAAAAAATAAAAGAATGTCCTTGGATGCGACATGCAACCTCATGAAACTCTTCTCTAGTGTTTCTTGCACATGCAACCTTTTCATGAAAAACTTCCAAAAATAAATATCCTCCAAACAACTCAATCAGTATAATACATATGCCATCAAAGTCATATGACTATTGCTAGCTACTGCACATGTCTATTGGATCGTCTGTGTTGTTTACATCTGCATCCATGCACTCTGCAGTTGCTGCCAACTCTGATCTGCACTCCAGTATCTGACACTATCACTTTGATTTCATGTCCTCCTGACATCTAGCTGCACCAATCTAACTCATCCTACTACTAATGCTCTGTTGGCTCCTCGTAGCTAGGTTCGATCCATGAGACCCACAATATCTAGGATCCTTCCCAAATATCTTCTTGGGATTAATCATGCATGTCGCCCCACCTCTCACCTGGTGGTATAGCTGGATGCACTCCCTCTGCCCATCTGGCTTGAAATTTCTCTGCATGAGTGGTTCCTCCCACTCCATGATCCTTTGCATGTGGCTGCTCCACATCTTGAGGTTCATTCTCACTTGCATGCAAATCCATCTCCCTCTCAAGGGTCAATTACATTTTTTTCTCACACTTCCCAATGGTAGGAAGATCTGTAGAAATAACATATAAATCATTTCTATAGAGATTCTTAACTCAAATCCAAATATTCTTGGCTTTTCCTATTGTTTTGTGTCAGAGGAAAAATTTTCCTTCACTAATAACAACATCATAGCCTCTATCGCCTAACATTGCAATTGAGACTATTTTTTTTTTCAAACCTGGTACATGCATTACATTTTCTAATTGAAATGGTTTACCTGGATCCCTCTAAAAGGTAATGGTGCCAATTCCGGTAGCATTGTACCGTCCGTCATCGCCCATTTCAATATCCATCTAGAGGTATTTCTCCTCCAAGCCACTAAAAATTTCCTCATCTCTCGTCATGTGAAAGGAATTGCCACTATCCAAATACCACAAAGAACCCAATGCACTAGATAACATCCATGCGATAAATGAGAATTCAAGCTCAAATTGCGAGGCAAGGGCCTCACCAGCTATAGATCCAACAACCTTATTTTTCCTCTTCTTTTGTGGACATTTAGTAGAAAAATTCCCATGCTCTTGATAGTGAAAAAACTTCACCTTGGACATGTCCTACTTCTTGCCATTATTGAACTTGGATTTTGAGTGGAATTTATTCCCCTTCCCCTTCCTCACCTTGGTAGCCAAAGTAAAATCCTCTTCATCCTCATTATTAGATGAATATCAATCTCTATTATTCCATCTAAACTCCTCCTGCACCAAATCTGACCACAGTCGTTCCTAATCTGGTAGCGTTTCCCTTCCATTGACAGAGTCATGATAACTATGCCAAATCTTGGGAAGTCCTAGGAGATCTAGGCTCACCAAATCATTGTCAACTATAGTTATTCCTACACTCCAAATTTCATCCTGAAATTGCACAAACTTTGTTAATTATACCAAAATATTGTCGTTCTTTTCCATCTCGATCTTCTTGAGTTTATCTTTGAGCACTAGTTTCCTATGGTTGTTTCCGCTTTGGAATAGATCCGTCAAAGCCTTCCACATTGAATATGGTGTGCCTTTCTCATGGAGGCTTGAGAAAATGTGGTGTCGTACTCCCTCCAATAGGATCCTCCTCGCCTTCTCTACTTTATTTCCCCATGCCTCAAGAGTTGGAGCATTTGCAACATTGGGTTTAGGAACATCTTTGTCAATGAATTCCTTCAACCCATTGTCTTCGAGTACTGCCTCCATCCTATCCTTCCAAGAAATGTACTTCAAGATTCCCTTAAGTGCATACTCTAACACAAGCCATTGAAATCCATTGTGATCTTGAATCAGCTATAGGACCAAGAAAGTATTTCTGCAAATTCAAATTCTATCTAGTCACAAACTCAGCTCCTGCTTCACTTCTGCAATTTCCTGTGCTCTGATAGCATGTATAAATTATAAAAAAAGCATGTATATCTTGGATTCACCTGATCTAACAATGTAATAAAGTTAAATACTAAATTTCTTCTATAAGTCATTTTCAGAATTAAAAACACAATTGCTAATCACATGAGCATGAAGAAAGATCAATCACACCAAACACAAATCATTTCCCGGGGAAAGCTTATAGCTAAAAACCCCTTTATCATATATTTTATATTCCACAAGGAAACATAAAAAAATTACATACAACTCTTCTCACAGGAGTCCTCCTATATTCATCTAATTTTCTCACACTGATCCAGACAAAATTGGGCCAATACTCAGCCAACTCTTAGCCTGTCTTCAGCCTTCCTTGCCCATGAAGTTCTTGAAGAATGCAATCCATAATCACAAGGAATTCCAGCCTCCCTACACTACACTGAGTATCATGGGAATCCTGTGGTATTTTAACTACACTTGGGTAGCCTGCTAATATCACAAATGATCGTTAAAATTCCCCTTCACCTAGATCTCAACTGGGTCTCCACTGGAACTGACATGCATGCAACTAATAATAGTAAATCCTCAGTTGCATGTGAGATCATTGATTGTGAATTAATTAATATTTAATTCACTTGATCTCTCACTAGTTTTTCTTCAGTTACAAGTAGCATAAGTAAGTTTAACTCACTTAACTGAGTTAAACTGATTACAACGTGTATTAAATAATGCACCACTGCACTTTGAAATCTCTTACAACTAGAATTACTTTGCATGCCTCACCAAATACCTCTAACTTGAAATATGATAGCTAACTGAGTTGATAACTGTCACTTAGCTATTGCAAGTTATCATTGAGAATAGATTACAATATATTGTCCATCTTAATTAAGGGATAACCAAAATAACCTTGTGGGCCACACCCTAGTGTAGGTGCTTAATGCAATAGGCGTGGGTGCTAAATGTTGTTTTCGGATGAAAGCTTCACTATTTCTTGTTGCAAACTTCAACAATGGTATGGGAGTATGGTTCACCTAATGGACTGGATGGCCATTGTGTGTTGGTCATGCATTCATGTCAGTTTTACGTGTGTTTTTCATCCTTGTGGTCTATATGTTTGTTTCATATCCATGATGTCGGTCATGGTTGTAGTGATGTCACCATGTGAAAGAGGATGTTGTTGTTGTGAAGTGTGTCCTCATGAGTGTATGATTATTTATGCATTTCTATGTGTTTTTTGTGCATACATGTTAGTCGTATATGTGTTATGTACATTTTTGGACTATTTTCTTGCTGTGTATGCATGGTGGTGGTAATTATTACAGTTGTGTCGCCACGTGAATGTTGATGGTGTTGTTGTTGGATGTGATCATCATGAGTGCATGTCGGTTATGCATTTGTTGTGCATGTAAGTGTCTATATGCTGTGAGGTAAATTTTCATGGGTAAGACTATTATCCAAAAGTTCATTTTATGCATTTTAATTTATCATTATGTTTTGGTATGTTATGATGCTAATGTGTTGGTTGAGATAGAGCATGAGATGCAAATCATGAAGGTGATATTGCAACACTAGACTTTGGAAAATATCATATCGTCATACATTGATTGTTTTTTTCGCATACATGTATGTTAATTGATGGATTTTTGTATGCATTAGGGTTATATACATGTTTTTCATTTTATTGTTGTTGTGGTTACTTTCATGCTAGATTATCGTGTGTTATGAAACCATCTCCAAAAATAGAAGAAAAGAGAGATCAACAGCTTAGAAATCAGCCACTTCAAAGGGGAAACCCATTTTACATTACATAAATGAAAAAATCTAAGATGATTCAAATGAAAAAACCTCCTTTCTATATATAGGAGTCCATCGGGTCACAATATAATCCTACCCGACCCAACAATAATAATGTAAGGGAACAACAATTACAATAGTGGGGTTTTATGGGGCACAACAATAAAAATATGGGGACTACAGGGGTACAATTATAATAATAAGGAGGCTACACTAACAACAATAAGGGACTATACTAGTAATATAGGTACCTAACATGCCACTCTCCTTGAAAAAAGTGTTTTCCTCGACACTTGAGTAGCTCTTGATGCTTCTGTATAAGATTCTCATCCTCCCATGTGGAATATTCAATGGGTAAGTTCTTTCACTTGATGAGATACTCTGAAATATATCAATTTCGTATCGGTCGAGTTATTATTTGAATTTTTGCTTCAGGTTCCAATATGATTTTTCCTTCCTCGTCAAGTTCTAGAAATATTGTTTGAATTTGAAGTTTGTCACCTATAACCTTCTTTAAGCATGAAACATGGAAAACTGGGTGCACTCGAGAAGAAGTAGGAAGCTCCAATTTGTATGCCATAGTACCAATATTTTGCAACACCTTGTAAGGA
Source organism: Pinus albicaulis (assembly GCA_034641835.2). Taxonomy (NCBI): domain Eukaryota; kingdom Viridiplantae; phylum Streptophyta; class Pinopsida; order Pinales; family Pinaceae; genus Pinus; species Pinus albicaulis. The sequence goes on from CM076576.1 coordinate 468,367,949, forward strand.
CTATATTACCTTGGAGATAATTTATTATCCTCATTAGATTGCTTGAGGGACATTTGTTTTTATGGTTGTAGCTGTAAAAATATCTAGTCTCCTACATCAAAAATTATCTCACTGCGATGTTGATCTTCCTGTTCTTTTTTTCGAATTTTGTGTCAAATTTAGTTTATCCTTTGAGCGTTGGAGAACTTTTTTTTGATGCTCGATGTGATCTTCCACTTCTTGAACCTCAAAATTTTCTCTTAAAGATGATCTAATGAACAGTGGATGATATCCATAAAGTGCCATAAATGGGCTCATTTTTGCTGCAGTATGGAAGGGACTGTTATACCACCATTGAGCTAGAGGTAACCACTTGACCCATTATGTTTGTTTATTAGATACAAAACAACAAAGGTATACTTCCAAACATTTGTTCAGTATCTCAGTTTTCCCATCGGATTGAGGATGATAAGATGAGATATGGGCTAGTTTAATTGATTACCCAAACAAGAAAATAGTTCCATCCAAAAATTTCTAGTGAAAATGGGATATTTGTCGCTTACAATAATATTTGGGTTTCCATGTAGCTTTTGAATTGTTTCCATAAATGTAGTAGCAACTATACTCTATTTAAATGGATGAGATAATGCACAAAAGTGTGCATACCTGGTAATTCGATAAAATACCACCATGATGACACTCTTTCGTTCTGACTTAGGTAAACCTATGATAAAATCCATTGAAACCTCCTCCCAACATTGAATTGGAATGGGTAAACGTTGCAGGAGACTTGGGGTCTTAATTGTCTCAACTTGATTTTCCTGGAAAAACAAAAATTATGCTACAAAATTTTGAATATCAGATTCAAGGCCATCCCAAAAATAATCTTTCTTCACCGTGTGGTAATTTTTAGAAAATATTGAGTGTCCTCATATGGGAGACATGTGCAATTCCAAAATAATATTTTGTTTTAGTTGGGAATTCTTACAAAGATATAAGCGATCTTTGTACCATAAGTAATGAATTTTCCAGCTAAATGTATTATATGTAGTGCAATATTTCTACAGATTTTGAATGAGTGTCCATAATTCTTCATCATTATTACATTCCTCCCTTGCTTCAGTTATCCAATCTGTTTTCATAATAGAAATGGCACAAATTAATGCTTCCACCTCCTCATCGTTTCTTGAGAGTGCATCTGCAACAACATTTATCTTCCATTTTTTGTAGATGATTTCAACGTCACAACCCAACATCTTTGTGACCCATTTTTGGTGCTCTTCTAAAGATAATATTTGTTCCAAAAGGTATTTAAGACTATCATGAATCGTTTTTACATTGAAATGTCTCCCCATTAGGTAATTTTTCCATTTCTTTAGTGCAGTTAGTATTGTCAACATTTCCTTCTCATAAATATCTTTACGTAAATACATTCCTTTGATTGGATGACTTTCAAAACCAACGAATCTTCCATCTTGCATTAGAAAAAAACCAATTCCATTTCCCGAGGCATCACATTCCATAATAAAGGTTTTTGTGAAGTCTGGAATAGCTAATACCGGTGCAAGGAACATTGCTTATTTAATATGTTTAAATGCCTTAGTTTCTTCTGGAGTCCATGAAAATGCATCTTTATTCAATAACAGCGTTAGAGGTGCTGCTATTCTCCCATAATTATTAACAAAATTGCAATATTACCCTGATGACGCAAGAAATCCTCACAACTGCTTTATGGTTGCGAGGAATTTCCATTCCTTAATGGCTTTAATTTTGTTAGGGTCTACCTTAACACCCTCTTGAGATACAATATGACCTAGATATTCCACCTCTTGTACTCCAAAGAAAAATTTGGAGTTTTTTTCATATAATTGTTTCTCCTCCAATAGTTTCAGCACCCTGCCAACATGTTGAACACAATCCTTCCAAGGCCTATTGTAGATTAATATATAATAAAAAAATACCAACACAAATTTTCTAAGGAAGGGTTTAAAAGTGGAATTCATGAAGCCTTGAAATGTAGAAGGTGCTTTGGTAAGGCCAAAAGGCATGACCAAAAATTCATAATGACCCTCAAGAGTTTGAAATGTTGTTTTCAGAATATCTTTAGTCTTCATTCTAATTTTATGATATCCTGAACGAAGATCCAACTTGGTGAAAATAGATTTCTCCATGTAATTAATCCAATAATTCATCAAACACAGGAACGGTCAATTTATCTTTAACAGTGAGCTTATTGAGCTCCCTATAATTTAGACACATGCACCATGGTCGATCCTTCATGTAGACCAATAATAATGGAGAAGATAAAGAACATTGACTAGGTTGAATTATACCAACCTCTAACATTTATACAATCATACGTTCAATTTCTCTCTTTTGGACATAAGGATATCTGTAAGGCTTGTTGTTTGGACGAAAAATTCCTGGAATCAAATGAATAGGATGATCATGATCATGAATAGATGGGAGTGCTTTGGTAGTTTCAAACACCTTGGAATGATTGTCTAGGAATTTTTTGAGATCTATAGAAATAAACGATTTTGATGTTGGAACTTGTAGTGAGCATAATTTTGCAATTACGCGTTGTTTTTATTTCCTCAGAAGCTTTGTCATGAAATTAGAGATTATTATATTTCTTGGCTTCCTTGTGATACCCCGTAATTCAGCTTCTTTCTTTTCGAAAAAAATTTCAAGAAAATCTCTTAAAAATTAAAAGCTATCATCCCCAAACATTGTAACCATTGTACTCCTAGTACAACATCAACACCTCTAATTAGAATGGAAATAATTAGACTATTCAATACATATTCCCCCATGGTTAGCTTGATATTATGGAATTTACCAGATAAATTTATAGTCCCTCCATTTGTAACCATCACTTGACACTCTGGTGTTGGGTATAGGAAGCAATTCAATTCCTTGGCTACCTTACAATGAATAAAATTATGGGTAACACCTGAATCAATCAACACTATTACATTTTTCTTCTTGATATGTCCTTCTATCTTGAGAGTTTGAGGAGTGGTAATTCCTACCGATGCATTACACGATATGGTCGGACTCATTTATTATTTATCAAGGGTTGGTTCCTTGTGTATATCCTCTTCTTTTGAAGTTTCTTGTTCATTTTCTTCCTCCTCTTCACAATATATGTAAAATAATTTCTTCTCAGCATACCTATGACCTTTAGTGTATTTCCTATCAAAACTGTAGCAAAGCCCTTTTGCACCTTTTTCTTCCAATTTTTGTCGTGTCAACCTTGGAGGTTGTTGAAGTCTAGGAGTAGCAACACTTCCATATTTATAGATGTGAGTGGTAGGCTTCCTTGTCGCCATAAATTTAATTTCAATTTTTCTTGCCAACCTGAATGCCTTCTCCAATGTATCAAGTTCCCAAAGGAAAATCTCATGCTGGATGTTATCCTTTAAAGTCCCTATGAAGACATTAATCATATGTTCCTTTAGAATATCAGTTACCCTTATATTAAATTTTTGGAAGTCCTCAATGTGCTCCCCCATTGAACACTTTTGTCTGAGATTTATCAATTGGATAAAGAAGGTGCTTCTCTTTGTATCCTCATAATGTGTTATCATTTCCTCTATAAAAATTGACCAAGTGACAATTTTTTTACTAGAGCAAAGCCATCAATACCATAAAAATGTGTTTTTTTCTAAATGTAAAGTTGCAATGCATACCTTTTGTGTGTTTTTGACATTACGGAGATCAAAATATTGCTCCATATGTAGTATACATGTTACATGACCCTTGCCATAAAACTTCCTCAAATTGATATTTGGAATATTGTGGGTCTTCAACCAACATTAGAGTTTATGAAATCATGATTACCATTTATTTTGTTCTCATCATGAGTTTCCTGTACTACCTTTTTTCCATTAGGAATCATTTCTTGTATCAAAATTTTCAAACCTTCCTTGAAAGCTTCCATGTCTTCTTTTAGATCATTCTTCATGTCTCCCATGTTGTCTTTCATTTTTTCATCTATCTTAGCTTCCATGTCATTCTTCAAACCATCTGTATTAGCTTCCATGCCTTTCCTCAAACCATCCATATTAGGTTCCACACCTTTCTTCAAACCATCCATCTTAACTTCCATGCCTTTCTTCAAAACTTCCATTTCATTTTTTGTTTCTCTTTGCGAGAGCGAAATTTGGTGCACTTGGTCCTATAATTTTGATATATCATGTTGCACTTCTTCCTCTTCATGAGTCATAGTAGAGACTTCTAAGGGCTTAGTGGGTGTTGAATTATTTTTAGGGGAAATTTTAGAACCCAATGTTGGTATATATATGCTTCAATATGACCTTGGAATCAATTGAAAATGATTTTTAAAACAAGAATTATTCAACTTTAAATACAAATACACACATTTTTCTTGTTTTTGAGGAGCTCGATATTGAAACTAATGTATGTCTGGAATTTCAGATCCCCTATATTTTATCTTCAGTCCTTTAGTATCCCTTTGAATCTTCTTTCCAATGTGACAGGTCTGACCCAATTTGGATTCTTCAAGTCAAATTTATGCCTAATCTCACACAATGACCTAATTAGGGACTAGTTCAGTAAAGAAAACTTATACGGTGTGCCACATGTCACTGTTTCCTCCTTCAGCTCTGAAATTTATACCTACTAAACTATAGTCTATGTACTTTCAGCCACCTTTTACAGAATTCCAATATTATGTTCATAGAAAGAGTTATGACGATTTTCCCAAGGTCACCTCTTTTAAATTAAATTCAGGATCATGAAAAAACCCTAATTTACATAGATGATATCTCTAAAAATATTGAGAACCAATTTATGAAATTGTTACACGACGTTCATCCGGATTTCTTTGTAAATGGTTTTTTTTAGGTTATGAAACTTCATATAAAATAAGATATAGTGAAAATTCTAGGATGACCTATTTGAAGAAGCGAAACCCCATAATCCAAAGATCTGATACAAAATGTTATGAAACCAGCTCCAAAAATGGAATAAAAGAGAAATCAACGCCTTAGAAATCAACAATTTCCAGGGGAAACCTCCTTTACATTACATAAAGTAACAATTGTTGTATGGTTCAAATGAAAAAAACTCATTTACATATATAGGAGTCCATCGCACCATAATATAATCATAGTCGACCTAATAATAATGTAAGGGTACAACAATAACAATAGTGGGGTTTTATGGGACACAATAATAAAAATATGGGGACTACAAGGGTACAACAATAACAATAAGGGGGCTATTGTTACACCATTTTTTTGGTCATCTAACCCATTATCATTAGATGAACCCAAGTACACCATGTAAGACCAATTTTACCCTAAGTAAAATTGCTTTCACCATATAAAATAACATTTGTCTATATTTCCTGGTCATATTTAACCCAAAACAAGGAAATTAATTAATTAAATCATTATTTATTTAATTATTTCCTAGGAATAAGTTATTTAAATCATTATTTAATAATATTCCTAGTTAAATTTGACTAAATCATTTTTAAATAATTAAATAAATGATTATTTATTTAATTATATTCCCACCATCTCCCTAAAATAATAAACAAATCATTTATTTATTTATTGTTTATAAATAAAGGAATTGACCCAAGTCAAAAGACCTTTTCCCTCCAACAAATATAATAAAATATTCCTAAAGGGTGGTTCTAGAATTTGATTAATAATATTTTATTCATGCAACAAGTTCTAGATAACCCTAATATTTTGTTATAAATAGGAGGGTTTTCCCCATTCATTAGTCACCTCCATTGCATTAGATCACTCTGGATCTACTCTCGGTCACCATTTTCCATTTTTTCCTTGTGAGCTCCCATTGAGTTCTATGTTTGTCTGGGTTTTCTACAGCAATAAGAGAGAGGAATTTTAGATCTGAAACACTGAGGACTTTCAAGAACCCATCCCATTGAGGAGAACCGGAAAATACCTTTCTTGTTTTCCTCTCAGGTGCCCCCTTTTTAATATAATACAAAAATTCTTTCAAATACATTGTTCTTGTCTTGTCTATTGGATGCATGGAGCCATATTTTACTTTATCTGCTTAATGTCTGTTATGCTTAGATCTGGATTTGTGCAGCACTATTTGGATCATCTAATTGCAGATTTAAAGATGTTTGTCAGCCATAATCGATGTTAGGGCTATTTGTTATGCGTAGCTAAAGTGATATTTTATGACGAAAGAATCATACTAACAACTACACTAAGAACAATAAGGGACTAAACTAGTAATATAGGGACCTAACATAGTGAATTCATGTGGTTATATGAACATTTGTCTAATAGTCATGAATGATAGTAACATGTTGTTATATGCATTGTTGTTGTTTTTTTATTTTAGTTAATTTGATGATTATGTTATATGTTGTTGATGAGTATGTTATATGTTAACTTGTTGTTTTTATATTTTAGTTAACTTGATGATTGGGGTTATTGCATTAATAACTTGATGTTATATGTATCATGTTGATCTGGACTAGTTTGTGTAGATGGTTATGGTTGTGACATTCAAATATGAGTCGACCAATTTGTGATATTTTGTTGTACTAATATATACTAACTGTGTGTATGTGATTGTTATGCATGAATGAAAATTGTTTATGAGTTTATGACGTGAACATGTTAGCTAGTTACTATTATGGATATCATGAGCTTATTTATGTTTAAGTGGATATGTTGTGAATTTATATCATGCTAATCAATATTGATTGTGGAGGAAAGATAGCTTCCTGTGAGATATGTTAATGTATGATTTTTATTATGATATGTACTTGATTATTAATTGTTGATTATGTCACCTATCTTGTGTTGAGTGTTTGATATCTTTTATGCCATCTAGTTGATTTATATAACATGGTAAGTTTTGTTGGAATGTTCAATTAATCATATGATATGAGTATGTGTATGCAAGATTGCATGAAGAAATGCTTTTTTACAATATGGTTGTACTAATACATATGTGTTGAGACAATTGATATGTACTCGAATGTAAGTAGATGATACTTGTAGCATTATGCATTATGACTGAAGAACGTAAGTTAATTATTGACTATGACATGGTTGCTAGACTTGGTAAAGGTTGATTTCAAATTGATAGATATTTTTTCTTGATATTTGGAACATGTGGCCGACATGTGTGTTCAATTACAAGGTAGTGTGTTTGGCACAAAATTTAATATAACAAGTATGTTGTTATATTTATTTATGCAGTGAAAGTTATGTGTTTACCATAGTATGATGTAGGGGATTACATGGAAAAGAGTCTGCCATGAAATCTTAGAGATGGGTCAGGTTGAAATGTCCTTTGGAAGTATTGGGAAGCCATGGGGATTTATTCATGGTGTTTGTTGCTAAATTTATGCTTTTGGTCTTTTTTGATTTGTTCTTTCTTGATTTGCAATTGTGTTTATGACTAGTGTATGGATATACCAATTTGTTGGTGGTGTCATACTATATTGGTTTTCGTGGTCTTATTCTTGTTTATTCTTGTTCTTGCCTTTTATGTTTTGAGAGTCTTGGAAACTGGTTGGGGAAAGAGGAAAGTTAATGGAACTCGGGAGATTTGTGTGGTACCCAATAGGTAAAGTAAGGCTTGAATGAAGCTCGGTGCATGAGTAAGGGAAATCGAAGGCAAGAGTATGACAATCAGTTGAACTCGTGGGGTCCATTGGTGTGAATGGACGGTAATAGTACATACATGCGAAAGGTAACCAGAAAGGTAAAATAAATGGATTGAGGTGTCATATGCCTTGGCTATGTTGGAAACTATTTTTCTCAAGGTTGTGCATACTATGCATGGATAAATAGAGTTCTCTTAACCTTGACCTTATGCTATATGGTAATTACATTGTGATCATGATTTTGATACTGGATATATATGTATATATACATGTACGTATGTCTCTGTATGAAGGGATCATGAGTGAATTATGTTGATGTTTATATATGTATGCATGTATGTATGTATATATGTATGTATGTCATGTCTGATAGGGTTGTCATGGTCCATGATTGTTGTGATGCTAATGTTTATATGTATATATGTGTGTATGTATGTCATTTTCTGATAGGATCAAGATTTTTTTTATGTTAATGATTATATATGTATGTATGTATCAATTTCCCTAACTCACAAGGTTTTCAAGGATCATTCCTGTGGAGGAATGATCAATTATGTAGGTGAATTTCATGAAGAGGTTCTTGCTACTATGATGATTCAAGTGGGAAGAGTAACCCTAAAAGATTTATGAGGTCAATATCATGTGGACATGACTTGATATTATGTGTTTATACTATGCCTATGTTGACGTTATAGATAGGTAATGCTAAGAGATACATTAGTGGAATGAAAACAACGTGATTTGTAGCATGCTAGGAAAACCATGGATAGTGGAAAGACAATAGAAGGAAGGTTTCATGTGGGCTCAATGTGTGGTCTATGGATGTGTAATGCGATTTTTGTGTATATGTTGTGGATGTTATATATTCAATGATTTTACATAGGGTGATGTGTACATGTAACATGTGTAGTATTGTGTACATATGATGTTTTATGTCTATTATATATACATATATATGGTGTTGTGTGTATATTGCATGTGAAATTCTATGTATAGATTGTTTTATGTACATGTTGGATATGCGGTGTTGTGTAAATACAATACTGTGGACATGTTGGATATGTGATGTTGTGTGCATATGGTGTTGTGTGCATGTTGTATATGCAGTGTTTTGTATGTATGGTTCTATGTACATGATGTACATGTTAAGCTATGTACATATGGTTTTGTGTGCATGTTTTACATATGGTGCTATGTACATATGGTGTTGTGTGCATGATTGTAGATGTGGTGTTGTGTGCATGTGGTACTGTGTACATGTTGTACATGTGTTGTTGTGTACATGTCATGCATGTGACATTGTGTACATATGGCATCATGTACATGTCATGCATATGGTGCTATATACATGTGGTATTGTCTACATATTGTCTAGGTGGTGTGGTGTACATTTGGCATTGTGTACATGTTCTGCAGGTGGTGTCATGTACATGTGATGTTGTGAACACACTATGAAATTAGTGTTCTGTACAGGTGGTATTGTGTATATTTTGTTCATATGGTACTGGTATACATGTGGTATTGTGTGCATGCCATACATTCTGTGTTGTGGGAATGTGGTAATATGTATGTGCATGGTGTAGTCGTGGTATCATCACACGTGTATTAGTTGTGTTGTACTTTGTATATTTATATGAATTGCCTTGTATTGTACACCGGGTGTAGGTGTATATGTTGTATTCTAGTGTAGGCATATGTATTGTGTTGTCTTGTACACTAGGTGTAGGTGTATGTGTCATATGTTGGCATGGGTGCGTGTATTATATGGTGTTGCATGTCATGTGTGGGTGTACTTTTTGCGATGTACATTGGGTGTATGTGTACCTAATTGAAGATACTAAAAGGAACTGGGTGCCTTTCGAGTGTGCAAACCAATCCGGTGTGTGTATAGAAACAACAAAGGCGGAGTAAGGATCGATGAAGGATAAGTATTAGTATTTTATTTCAATTTTATTATGCATGGGATGTATGGTTCTGACCTATGATGGTTACATGTTATTTATGATTATGGTTTACGATGATTGCATGCGATTCATGATTTTGGCCTATGATGGTTGTGTTTTCAGCTAATCATATATGATATGTGTTTGGTGTCAGTTTTGCACTTATTTCATACATTTGTTTCCCATATTTTACCTCTTTACTATAACAATTGGGAATATATTTGCCTCTTTTTCCTACCATTCTATCTTAACTTGTGTTACTTCACCTTATTTTCATTACCTTGCCATTCCATCAATTATTATGATGTATCGTGTATTTTTTATGACTAACTGAGGATGAATGTTTGGAGAGGATCTATGGTATTTTATTGTCTTTCCAGATTCTATTTGTAGGAATAAATATCTAGAGCACAAGGCATGCATGAGTAGTTAAAGGTGTGTTGCTACAGAGAGTTGTTACACGAGACCCGCTAACAAACTATTGTTACAACTCTACCGCTAACTAGATCTGATCAACTTCTGATGCTGACCTGTCCTCTAGTTGTTACACTACAGTTGTGATTTATCGTGATATCTGTAGAAGTTATTAAGTATTGTATTTTTGGATAACAACCTTTGGGAAGTTTTGATTGTAATCTATAATTTTCCAGACATAATTTTATTAAGAAGTGGTTGTAACCATATGTATTCTATTTTCATCAGCATGAGAATCATAAGATTCTCATGACTTATCCATCCCTCATTTTTCTGAGATGTAACCACTATATAGATCTCGACCCTTGAGGTCAAAAGGTTAGTGGAGAAAAACATTACTTTTTCTCTATTAATTTAATCATACTAATACAAGTTCTCCTGTTGTTGTTGTTACATGCATCATCTGATTTAGTTTTTGTTAATTTCTTTCTCTACCTGCGCCCTGCTAGAGAGGAAGGGCCCTCCTCTTTAGCAGGGACTACAGTGGTTAAGGTAGTTGTGTATATATATATTTCTATTTACTTTATGTATCAATGGAAATGTTATTGCTGTTGTTTTAGCTATGAATAGATCTGCTTCAACTCCAGTACTTTATATGTCGTTACACATGTGAGATTAGAGATACCACCTAGGTAATTTTCTGTGGCGCGCTAGGACAGATTAATTGAGGTGTGATAATAGTCTTGTAGATCATTTTATTTCTACATGAGTTATTTCTTCCCAACATTTACTTCAGCAACAATTTCCTTTATTTGGATTTTCTTCTGGTTTGATGTATCGACATAGACAGTGTGGATGTCATTGAAATAAAAGACATCCTTGTATCGATAATTTATGTGTATTGTTTTAGTCATGTAACCGCGATTAATACAACCCAAAATTTTGGCGCCATTTTTGGGGATGCTAGTGACGATCCAATCAACCAGAGTTGTTTGTTAGAAGATAGAGTGTATCGAGTCTGCAATTTCTTGGTGGTAAGATGAGAGGTAAGAACCTACCCATCGCTCTAACATACGTGAGCGAGCTCACCAATGTTACACTCGGGCACTTAGAGGTGCAAATTTTGTGTGTTTCTAGTATGTCTCCAGTGACACAATTGCTAGGAGGTAAGACGAGAGGTAAGAACTTAAACATCGCTCTATCATATCTGAGTTGGCCTGCTAATGTCTCACTGAGACACTTAAAAATGTGATTTTTTGGATGTTTTCTTTAAGGTGTCTTCAGCTATATAGTTTGGGCAATAAGACGTGAGGTAAGAACCTGCAGATCATTCTAACGGACCTGAGCGGGCTCACCACTGTAGAAAATGAAGAACTTATATGATGAATTGATACACATAGGGTTCATGTGTGCCAGTAGGATGATGGAAAAATCCACAAACACCCCCCACTCTACTAACTACAGGAAATATGGGTCGTAATAAGAAAAGGAAGAGCATAGAGTTGGGAAGAAAGACATTCTTTAGGGATCAGATCTCAAGGGAAGAAAAGGAAAAATCTACTTCATAGAGAGATAATAGGAAGACAGGACCACAGAAAGCGACTACTATATCAAAGCTTGAGGCATCGGTGCCTTTCATGTCTGGGCCTTACCACCCTTCAAAAAATATATCCACTCATGATATCAAGACTCTAGATATAAAACAATACTGGAAAATAACTGATTAAGATCTGAGAATCGAAGGATAAGGGGAGACCAGTGGGGAGCATCAGGGAGCTGAGGAACAACATTTAGCTAATTATCATTTGGATGCTAGTAGTGCAGTCAAATAGCTGGTCCTGGAACTGCCTGATCCTTTTATTTAACTATCTCCTGCAGAATTCGAGTTCAGTTCATCCCATCAGGACGAATTAGCCATATGAGGTGAGAATGTCAAGATAGATAGCTCTTTTACTTTTGAATTCCCGATAGTAGTGACATGGGATGAGGCCCTTATGAAAAATATTCCTTTATCATCCCTAACATCATTTCAAGGGATGTTTGTTGAAGATTATAATACCTTTTTTTTCGAATTCGATGTGCTATGTAGAGGTTATGACTACACTTTAGACACCCAGAAGCTGAAATTATTTCCTGCTACTCTAAAAGGAGCAGCATTAAGATGGTTCATGAGACTGGGTGATGGCACGATCTAAGCCTGGAATGACATGAGGGAGGCCTTTCTCTTTAAGTATCAGGATTACTGTCGAACCAGGGATTTGAAGGAAGAGATCTTTAGGATTGCACATAAGGAGGAGGACAGTTTGGAAGACTATATGGAGTAATTTCATTACAATTTAAAAATTTCTAAGTTCAGTAACTTAGTCCCAAAAATTCTGAAGCCAATATTCTTAAGAGGTATAAGAGATGGTTGTCTGGAACATTTGAATTTGTTGGGAAAATGAGACATATCGCAAGAACTTATTGAAGAAATAATGAAGCTTTGACTGTAGAGCTCAAGAGGATCGGTCAAAGGGAGAATTTTAGTTCGGGACCCTTCAGTCCAGATACAAAAATCCATAAGTAGAGATCATAAATCTATTTGAGGATTTTAAACCAACCTCCTTAGCACTCTCTCTACCCAGATCACCAAGGTGCAAGTAAAGAAAGCACAAGAAGAATCTAAAGTAGCCTTAGCAATATTCTATCCCCGATGAAAAAAGAAACATTTCGAAAGAGAAGGTGGATTGGATAGCGTCAGCCTGTACAATATCTGTGAATTGGCACATTATACGAATAAATGCCCTAAATTTCCCAGACTGAAAGTTGTACTTCAAGAATCAAGTGAGGATGTCCACTCTTCTTATTTCATCGGATCAAAGGGACCATGGCAGCCATGACCCACAGGTATGCCTCTAGAATTTTCCTCTTTTTATCCTTGTAATAATGTTTATAACAGCCAACAATATTCATGGTAGTATCCTACTCCATCCTTAACATAATTTATTTCACCATGGAACCAATGGCCTTCCCCTCCATCACAATCCAATCCTTGGAGCCAGAATTGGAGAGGTAACAACCAAGGTCTAGTAACCCCTACACTACCAATGCAACAAAAGTTACAACTTCCTTCTCTTCAAAATCCTACACCTTATGTCTGACCCCAATTACCTGTGCAACCTAACCCCATTCCGAATAATAACGAAGCCCAGAGCATAGATTCTCTCATTACCTTCCAGACTTATATTATTACTTCTATTGGACTCAGCAAGGTCCATCTTCGATTGGGAAAAGTAATCAGACCTGAACATACTCCCATATTATTACCAAAGAAGAATGTGAGTCACCAAGAAAGGATATGGGTGATTTTGAGGCAGCTATTACATATGCAACGACTTATACAACACCTGTTGTTACACCTATAGCAGCCAGTTTGGAAGGGTCTATTGTTTCTACAACATCCAACCCAAGAAAGGTTGTTGCATCTATGAAAACTGACTCAACTGTTAACATTCAGGATCCTCCATACCCTCAATGATTAACTGAAACTGGGCCAGCCTCACAACCTGAATCTGAATTCCTTAAGGGAATAAAAAATTTGTATGTACGGATTCCACTGTTACAGGCTCTTAAGGAAGTACATCTCTATGCTAAAACAGTGAGGGATATGTGTGTAAAAATCCTAGAAGAAAACCAAAGGACCCTGCTACTATCCATGTTATGGAGAAACTGTCTGATCTCATCATTGATCAGCCTTTGTTGAATAAATATAATGACCCAGGGAATCCTATAGTGACTGTCCATATTGATGACCAACCCATAACCAACACTTTGATTGATTTAGGGGCAACCATCAATGTCATGAACAAGACCACTTTATCTCCCTAGGATTTCATGTACCAAGACCTACACCCACAGTGCTTGAATTAGCAGATAGGTCGTCTGTCAAGCCTGAGGGAATAATAGAATATGTGGTTATCACTGTGGATTCTTGGAATTATCTAGCTGATTTTCTCATTTTACAAACCAAATCAAACCTGGGGAGTCATCCTTTAATATGGGGAAGATCGTGGCTAGCCACTGCAGACACATATATCGGATGTAGGTGTGGATCTATGGTGATCTCAGATGGGCAGACCACTTAGAACCTGAACCTTCACCCCCCAGCAAGACCTCACATGGATTTGAGTAGTCCCTGGTGGGACAAATTTTAACCTGAATCTGATCTTTCCCTACCTCTCCTCATGCTTGGAAAGGCACAACACTTTAAGGATGAAGCAAAGGATTATATCATTAATGGTTTTATTAGAAATTAAATCTATGTTTCATCCATTAGAGATCCGGGGGAAGAAGATGAGGTAGATTATGTAATCATTGAACATTTGAAAACCACTCCACATACTATCAGCAGTCCTGTTGAAATTGAACTTGGAAATTTTTTAAATATTAATCGTAATATGGCTGCTGAGAAAAATAGATTGATTATACAGATATTACGGAAATATAAAAAGGCATTTTCATGGGACTATACTGGTATGAAATGAATCCATCTTGGCCTATTCACTAACCACATTTATCTTAAAGAGGACCACAAACCAGTTAGACCACCGCAGCACCGAATGAACCCCACAATTAAGGAGATAGTGAAAGAATAATTGCAGAAACTCGTTAATGCTAATTTCATCTACCCCATTTCTGATAGCCATTGGGTGTCTCTGCTTGTCATAGTTCTTAAAAAGAATGAAAATTGGAGAGTTTGTGTGGACTATAGATAGCTTAACAAGGTCACTCAAAATGACCATTTCCCTTTACCATTTATTGATCAGGTCCTGTATACTCTCTTTGGGAAAACGTTTTTTCATTCCTGGATGTTTTTAGTGGCTATAATCAAATACAGATTGTCGTGGAAGATAAAGACAAGAAAACCGTCACTTGCCCGTGGTGTACTTTTGCATACGAAGTCCTTCCTTTTGGCCTCTGTAATGCACCAACAACTTTTCAGAGGGAAATATTGGATATTTTTTCTGATCTCTCGAATGACTGTCTTGAAATATTTATGGATGATTTTACACCCTACGAGGATGCCTTTGAGACATCATTAGTAAATTTGGAAAAGGTGCTACAATGATGTGAACAAAATAATGTCGCTCTGAGCACGGAGAAATGCCACATGATGATTACCAAGGGAATTGTGCTGGGACATTTCATTTCGACAGATGGATTCGAGGTAGATCTTGAAAAAATTGAGGTAATCTCGAAAATCCCAACTCCTAAGACTCCAAAATAGGTACGTAGTTTTTCGGGACATGAAGGGTACTATAAGGGATTTATAGAAAATTTTTCAAATATTTCATCTCCTCTTTTTTCCTTGCTCATGAAAGATGTGGAATTTTTGTGGACAGGAAAGTGTGAGCGGGCCTTTCTAAAGGTAAAGAACTTTGTAAGAGAAAAACTAGTTTTACGAGGAAAAAATTGGATATTGTCATTCCATATCACTATGGATGCATCTAACATAGTTTTGGATGTTGTTTTTGGGTATCTGGAGGAGAAGAAACCTTATTCCATTTATTACATCAGTAAGAATATAACTCTAGCAAAACTCAACTACACAGTGACTGAAAAGGAATTCCTGGTAGTAGTGCATGTTATCAACAATTTTTGGCACTACATCACTGGGTATCAAGTATTTGAACACAATGACCATGCTGAAATTCAATTTTTAATGAAAAAACTTGTTACTAATGGTATAGTTACATGATGTTTATTGTTGTTACGGGAATTTGATATCACTATTTTAGATAAACTTGGAAAGGATAATGTAGTTGCTGATTTTATTTCTATATTAACTATAAGTGACGATTGCACTGCTATTGAGGATTGTTTTCCAGATGAATATATTTTTTCCATCTTTACTCACTCAACATGGTATGCAGATATAGCCAATTATCTTGTTGTAGGAAAATTTCCACACCATTTATCTTGCAGAGAAAAGAGGAAGATTTTACAATAGAGTGCTACCTACTTCTGGATAGAGGGAAATCTCTATCACACTGGGCCAGAATTTCAGATTAGGCGATATGTTAGAGATGATGAGGTATTTGAGATCTTGAAGGCTTGTCATGAGGAAACCTATGGAGGGCACTTCGTTGACAAAAGGATGAGATACAAAGTACTCTCAACAGGATACTACTGGTCAACTATATTCCAGGATGCCAAGAATTTTGTGAAGGGATGTGAGAGCTGCCATAGGATGGGCCAACCTCTGAAATGAAACGAGATTCCGTTACAACCTCAGATAGTGATCAAAACATTTAAGAAATGGGACCTAGACCTTGTAGGGCCAATTAATCCTTCATCACAAAAAAAATCATACATATTTGTCTGCACTGACTATGTCACAAATTGGGTCGAAGAAAAGGCATGAATTAGAGATATAGAGCAGGTTGTTTCAGAATTTCTGTTTGAAGATATTTTTGTTCGCTTTGGGATAACCAAGGAGATAGTGACAGATGGAGGGCCTCAGTTCACATATCATTTGATCAAGAAGCTGGTTGAGAAGTATGGAAGTCCTCACAGAATCACTTCACCTTATCATCCAAAAGAAAATGTTCAAGTAGAAAGCACCAATAAAGTTATTGAGGGAATATTAACAAAGACAATATCCAGCCACCGAAGAAATTGGGCTGAGAAACTTCCAGAGGTGTTGTGGGCTTACATAACAACATGGAGGAACACTACAGGCTTCTCACCATATGAATTGGTGTATGGTAAGAATCCTTTATTCCCAATAGAGTTCGAGATAAAGACAATAAGAACAACATTGCAAGTCAATTTGGACTTAAGCACAACACATAAACAAAGGTTGAACCAACTCAATGAGTTGGAATAGAAGCAGCTGGCTGCTATTCAATAGACAGAGATCATTCAACTATAGAGAGATAGATGGCATGATGGGTTTATTAAGAAGAATAATTTACAAAAAGGAGATTGGGCTCTCTTGTATGTTTCAAGGTTCAAGTATTTCAAAGACAAGCTCTGCACTAGATGGCTAGGTCCTTACAAAGTAGACATGGTATTTGATAATGGGACTATACAATTGGTCACCATCGAAAGTTCTAAGACACTATTATTGGTTAATGGGCACCATATAATGTTATGTCATCAACCCGCTTCGAAGGAATCATTTGTTAACATTGTCGCGGACTCTGATCCTCATGTTACAACAGTAGCGGAACATTCCCTTGTGCAGCCTGAGATTAGAAATTCCAATAAGTGTAGCAGCTGAAAACCACTCTTGTGGTGGCTATTACACCCATTTTTTTCCCTTCCTAAAACATCATCCCTCCTTCCTGATATATTTTACAATATGATGCTATTCATTTGATTTTATTTTTGTATCTATTTAACCTAATCATTATTCTTTTTGAAGAATAATCTGAAGGTTGTCCTTGTTGTTACACATGTAACATCCAATAGCCACAAACATTGTTTCTCATGTTTCATCGCATGACAACAATAATTGTGCCAACCAAGCACGACTGCCACGATTGCTACAAATGGTACGCTGCCAATTCCAAATCCTCCTCCACGTTTCTTTAGGTACATCATTCAAAAGGCAACATCATCATGTATGATTTGGTGATTAATGGAAAAAGTAGTGATATTCTCGTGATGGCCATGGGCGATCGTCACCATTAAAGTAGGGGGGATATATCTTGTAATCATTGAAAAATTCATATTCATAAACCGTTATCAACTCTAGATACACGCAATTAATAGCACAATCTCCAATGATGAATAAATCTAACGGGAAAGAGTGTGTGTACTTAGAACCCATTACTTTCCATAACAGGACATTTATGAAGAGTTGTGTGAGGTACGATTCGGTAATCTGTAAATCTTGTCACCTCCCATCGCCCTCCTCGACTGAAGCCTTGTATCCTCATTTCAAACTTGTCATCTAGGATAAGCAGAGTAAGATGCCGAGAGGAAGTAAGTAGTGCAGTGACATTACAGTGGGTTGAGCAGTAATGAGTGAATTCAGAAACAACAACAATATGGGTGGAGCAGCAGTTAGACATGAGCCAGATTCCATATATGCCTTGCAAAAATTTTTGGAATCCTACCAGTTTTTCAGAGAGGCCAGATGGATTGAGTATTTCTAGAAGTTGGAAGGCTCGGATGAGGCAGTTGCACTCAAATTCGCTCAGAATTTAAATAAAAATTAGACCCGAATCAGGGGCCTACAAATTGAGGTGATTGAAGAAGTAATCAACCGAGTAACTACATTTCTAGTAGAGGAACAGAGGTGGTTTAACAGAAAAATCAATGACCCCTCTTTGAAAAAAGACTTCCTAGAAGGAGAAGAAAAGTTGGAGAAGAAAGGGAGAGGAATTGACAGGCTATCACTCCCTCAGCCATGGGCAGATGTCGCCTTGAGTTTAATCAAATACATCACCTTTGAGGGAAAATCCACGATTGTGTTTAATTAACACTTCCCTCTACTCAATTACCTTCGGCACTAGTAAAATATTAACCTTCCATTCTACTTATTGGGGAACATTAAGCATATGGTGGCAACAGTAAAGACAATAGCACATTCTAAAGCATGTGTGACCAATAACGGGCTCATCAAATTGATCGTGTCGGATTCCCTAAGCTAGAAAGGAAGGACCTGGGAAGAATTCAAGCAAAAGAGGCCCAAGACAAGCCGAGGAAAATAGGCCACGGCTTTGGGACGAAGTAAGGCAAAAGTTGAAACCCAGACTCGGCCTGCCAAGGTCATAATTCGGAAAGAACCCATTGATGAAGCTGTTGTTACACAAGAACCAGTAGCAGAGGTGGAGCAGATCCATTCAACAGAGGATTTTACACCCATTATTGATTTTTATATTGAATGCAGAAGAATGTTGGGTCCCATCTCAAGATGGAGTTGTGAGAAAATCTTGTTAATTTATGAATTATAGAAGTGGAAAGAGGAAGAAACCTCCCTTCAAGAGGGGATAATTTAGCTAAAATAACATCGGAGGAAGATATATGCCCTACATGGAAATTGAATGAAAGAAGAGTTGAAGAAAGGATGGGAGAATTATAAGAGGAAGGAAGCCATGAATAAGCAAGAGGAACAACTGCTGCTGTTACAACAATAGGTTTAGGATCTTACCAGGGATAGGAAAAAAATTCATGACCTTGCCATTGTTAATCTAGATTGTCATTGATGTCAATAGTTGATTTCAGTGGTTGGGATGGAAAATATTCTTGAAGATTCCAAAGGATGGTTACAAATGATTACAACTCTTGTTTAAGATGTCAAGACACAAATGAAGTGCCAATCATGTATCTTGATGATCATAATGGAAGACTACCATGACACTACACTTGGTGAAGGACTAGAAGACATACACATGATGACATGTCCTACCTCCAATGATCTTGATGATAACACTACATGATTACATCTCATATCTCCAATAATTTGATGATGACATGACAAATATCCAAGGATGTGAAGCTTGATGTCCTTATAATGAAGACCACATAATGATGCTGATGAAATATCTCTGCACTATATTAAGGACAACTGACCTAATGACCCTATGTTGAAGAATTCAAGGACATGATGGTGGTGATCCTATGTTGAAGAAGGCTAGGACATGATTACAAAGAAAATCAACAAAGAAATCAAACCATGAAGAAGCCCTACACTCAAAGGCATTCTTCCCTACCTCCATTTCTGCACTCATAAATAATTAGTCACATTAAAAAAAAAAAATTACTACCTTTGAGACAAAATTCCTTAATGACACCTACACCATCTTCAAGAGCATAATTTTTCCCCTCGAATGAGCTATTACTAAGCCTAAAACTCCAAGTCGTTTAAATTTTTTTGATTTTTCAAGTTTAACGTAAAATTTTGTCCTTGAGCCGACCTGTGCCAGCCTATTCCAGAGACGTGCCCCTTCACTTTGATGAGCGGAAAACACTATAAATACACAATTTCGTCCTCATTTTAGCCATCATATTTCGGTGATATTTTCTGAGATTGAGTACAAAATTAAAAGGAGGCTAAGGAGCACATTATAAAACACTGTTTGGGTAATTTTTTAAGAAGGTTGAGTAGGAATACTTCTGTGGTATTCTGGATCTGTGGAGAAACTACATTACATGAGACTTCAGATTTATGAAAGAATTGTGGAGTAGCTTCAGGACAGAACTAGAGTTATCTGAGTCTTAAGTAACTATTTAAAGCTCGTTGAAGGCTCAGAATTTGGACAATATCTGTGGTAGTCTGTGGGTTCAGAATAGTGTTTTTAAGAGGTTTCTATCTGAGGACATATTCGTGGGTAGTTCATATCAGTGCATAAAACATTACAGACCCGCGATACATAGTTTGGAGCCTTTTTGTTTTTGGCATCATTGAAGATTTTGAGCATTCTTCTTCAGATCTTTTGAGAGCAGCTTATTGGGGACTGTTTAGAGCATACATGGAGCAGTTGTCAAGTGTTTTTTGAAGACAATTCTAGAGGGTGTTTTCTGAAAGTATATGAAGTTGTATTTGAAGCAGTTTATAAAGAATAATTAAGGGACATTTTTTTCTACTTTTAGAGTAGTTGGTGAAGATATTCTTTGGAGCAGGGTATTGTAGACCAGAAGGAAACTTGAGTGACATTTTTGGGAGCCATTTCTTGTGCAAGACCTATGAAGACTAGAACCAGAAATTGAAGAAATATTTGGAAACAATTTTTGGAGGCTTGGATCACTGCCTAGAAAATAATACAGTCCTCTACCTTGTCTCTAAGGGATTATGAATGAATTGAAAGACATATTCTTGAAGTGTTGAAGACTTAGAGTTGATCTTGGAGCCATTTTAAAAAATCTTGAAGATGTGAAGTCTTGTTGAAGTAACTTGTTAAAGAATTGGTGTTCATACCTATTAAAGACACTTGTAGAAGCATATTGTGGAGACATTCTTGAGGACATTGGTTGACCACTGTGTTGCATGTCTAAACCCCTTATGGAATGATCTTGAAGAAGGTTCAAAATTGAAGATATTTTGTTGAGAAGCCTTTAATGATCTTGGAAGATGATGATGCATTAGCCATCATGAGGTGACCTTGGAGAAAGTGTTTGGGTGAAATTAAGAGTAGTGGAGACATGATGCAGGGGCATTAGGCCCAAGACACTTTTTTACATAAATAAACATAAGGGGGGTCTCATGTTTTGTTTCCCCTCTGTAAATATTCATAGTTGAGTTATTTTAGTTAATTTTAGGAAAATATTGTAACTGCCCGAATGATTGATGGGCACCTGAAGAGATGGCCAGTTTCAGAAGTTAGGCTAGCTTTAGGAGTCCATGAGTCATCAAAGAAGTGAATCGATTAATTTCCAATATGTATAAAAATAAACCTCTGTGATAGGGTCGAGAGACCTGCACAGACCTGCACGAGCCTGCACCTAGACCTGCCTGTACCTACAGAGAGCTGCATAGGGGAAGAAGGCCATCAGATTGAAGATCTGGCCAGCCAGTGGTTGTAATTCAATCCATTGTGTAAATAAGAAATGTTTCAGTATATTTGTGCCTTGTGGATTTAATTTATGTGTGAATGTATATCTACTTTTCTTGAATGAGTTCTGTGTGAATATATGCATGCATCCTGGTGGAGAATAATTGAAATCTGTCATAATTAAGAACCTTTTATGGGATTAATGGTGCTCTGCATGCAGTTAGCGGAATTGATGTAAATACTGTCGACACTGTCGACAGGGGAGTGATAGAGCCGTGAGTGTAGGCCACAACAGAGGCATGGCTTTAACCCACGCATAACGATATTGGTTTTCATCGAACGAGCACTGTATAACGAGGAACGAGGCTGTAATGTGAAGAAATACAGTGTTGAGATTTTAGCGAGGAAGAGCGATCTTGCAGTCATGTGGGGAGCCGGCGAATGGAACTGTGCTTGACGGAACCTTGCGTGATATAAGTGGAACCTGGAGTAGGGAACCATGACCGAAGGAACAGTAACGGAGGTTTAGAGATGAATGGTGGGTTTCATCGCACCACCTATCGTCGGTAGGCGGTATTTGAAGAGTTGCGAGTGATTCCATAGAAAGATCGACACGTGGCATAGGCGAGGTCAAAAAAATGCCTTCCACTGCGCGCCATCGCATGTTATTGTTCGTGCAAGTAGGTCGTGCGATATCCATTGGATTTATTGGAGTGAGGCGACGTGATAACAGCCGTCGGATGTGGAAGGCTCGTCAGCGCTGGGGCCCAGTTCTAAATTATATCAATTGGAACCTTTTAAACTAAGGGTTGCGAGGTTTTAATATAAGTATGTCCGGTGCCGTTGGTTGTTTAATTCTCCCAATGACTTTGGAGAAGGCCGAAATATACACATTGATATATCGTAGCGTGCGTATAATGTTTGAATTTGCTAAGTGGGGGCCATACAGATTGTGATTCAGGCGCATAGTTAAAAGACCGAGGTTTTAATATGGGAGCCTTACTATTTGGGTTCAATATAAGATTCTTCTAAAGTATTCACTTATCAATTTCCATGAAATTGATAAGTAAATAAGAAAGAATGAATTAAGTAGTGAGACTGCGAGACCTCGGCTTGGAGATTTATTTAATTGCCAGTCCCAGAAACAAGAACCTGTTGAGTTGCCAGAATTGTGGATGGTTGAGTGCGTTGGTTGCATTTTGACAAAGGACTTGTTATATTGGGAGATATAAGGGCTGCCTTTTAGGCCTATGAAGGTTGTAAAGGTATTCATTAATCAAATTCTAGGAATTTGGTGAATGAATTGAAGAGAGGGTTAAGAAGACCCTTATTGAATGAATAGATAGGAATTGGGTGTTGTGAGATTGTAGGATGGCGCACAGCTTTGGGAATTGAAATTTTGGATACATTACACACACAGATTGAGGTTGAAATAATTTGAACTGGGAATGTGGGTTTGGCGGGTATCCCCACTATCAAGTGGTATCCGAGCTAGAATTTAGTTAGCTAATTGAAGAGTTTGTTTTTGAAATGCACATGTACTGAATAGGAAAGAATAGTTGATGTTAGAATCTGTTTAATAGAGAAAATTGCATATTTGATTTGACATGCAGTGAAGGTCTCCAGATGAACAGAATCTGGATTTGAAGATAGAAGATTGTAGCGGTAGAAATGCAGTGCAGGTGAGGAGAGAAGGAACAAGATCATTCAGGGATCTTGAGAGGTAAGATGATGAGCCTTATTTGAATTTTGGTTGGAAGGTATTGTTTGCAGAATACAGAGTGCAAGCAATTGAGGAAGAAATCTCAGCAGAAGTAGATCACAAGATTTGAGAGCAGTGATAGAAGAGTCCAACAAGGGATTCTGAGTGCATAAACAGTGTGGAAGAACCTGAAATAATTCCCAACTAAGGTTGGATGAAAGAAGAAAAGGGGTGTTCTTGAGAAAGTTGTAGAGTGAAGCCTAGAGAGCAGAGAGAGTGCTCAGGAGGTTCCAAATAGAGGAGACCAGTACTTGCCAAAAGCCAGAGCTCAGGAGAGAAGCTTGGTGAGGTAAGTTGCAGAAAGAGAGCTAGTTGTTGCAGAGGCTTAGTGCAGCTTGTAAGTGAAGAAATCCTAGAGAAGAGAATGGCTACTGAGAGCCATAGAAAAGACTGCAGAGATTGTAGAGGTTCTGAGAGAAACCACAGCAGAAGAGTGTGTGAAGATGCCAAATAAAATGGCATGAGGAAGAAGAAATCCACAGATGAAGAATGGCAGAAAGAATTAGCTAAGATCAGGGAAGATTTTAATGAACTGAAGAGAAGGATAGAAGAAAGCCAGAGATTTGGTTGGCTCATGAAGAAGAAGATAAAGTGGCAGAGGCTACAAAGGAAGAAGGAGCAAATGATGAATGCTTAGAAGAAGAAAGAAATACTCAGAGTGATTGAGTATCTGGAGAAAGACTTGGAGACTAAAGCTTCTAGTGGGACCAAGGGGTCCAAGAGCCTTACATCTGACATATTTTGTATGTTTTCAGGAACAACAGGTGAGAAAGAACAAACTGTTGCTATTGTCACTGAGGAAGAAAATGGAGCAGCTACATGTTTTGAAGATGCCCATGCACATTTGGAGAAAGATTCTGCTTTCCAAAATATTGGAAGAAGAAGAGTGTTAGTTTGTGATATTGTCTAGAAGTTGGAGGCTGAACAACTTGAGGACTCTGAAGAAGAGACCATTGGAGGATCTCTGGAAAATATAGAAGACTTGGAACAGCAGAAATATTTGGTGACCAAATCACCAATCGAGACCATGAGGTCTTGTGTTTTTGGATTTGACAAGTTGTGTGTGAATGCAGGTCTTAATGAAGGAAGTTCACATGATGAAAATGTGACAGATGAAGTTGATTATTTCCAATTAAAGTATAATGAGTATCTTTCAGATGAAGAACAGATTGAACTACTGGAGAAGAAGGAATTCATTAATTCGTTATTTGGTAGAAGAGATTGTTTCAATGGGGTTGATGGTGATGATTTTGTCATTAATGCTTATAATGATAGGCTGATTTTGTTAAATGGCCATGTGGAGAATGTTGGACAGGTAGCTGAAGTCTTTGCAGAGATGGGAAATCAGGATTTTATTCTGATGAAGAATGAGGAGATAGTGACAACAGAAGATAGAGAATATTGTGGTGAGATGCCAAGATTATGGCATGAGCAGAGGACAGAACCACAGAGAGAAGGTGTTCAGATGGTAAGGACAAAGTTGAATAGGAAGAGGAAAGTTTATCTTTATGAGCTGGAGCAAAGAGACATCCTTGAAGAGGATGGTGCAAAAGGGAGACTAACTGATGGTCTCAAGAAATGTTTGAAGAATTGGAATCAGCATTTTGATGTGCTGATTGAGAAGAAGAGGCAGTTGGGACAGCATAATGAGGTGCTAGCAGAGCAGAGAAAGGCTCTGAGGCCTTGTGAGTTTGATGCTGACAAATTTTTGATGAATGCAGATCCTGTTGATGACGGAGATAAGTTGACAGCATGTCGTCAATTGACAGAGAAGGAGAATTATGTGGAAGAATTTAAAGCATGGAATGGAGAAATTGAGCTGCTAGAGAGTATGATGAATCAACAGGATTCCATACAAGAGAGAAGACCTCAATTTCAGAATTGGGGGTTGTAGAAAGTGAAGACACAATGGGACGAAGATAGAAAATAATTTTCGATTGAATCATCAGTTGGGACCATTGAGTCTTGGGGTTTTGGAACTGATGAAGTGGCTATGTTGACAGGAAAAGTAGAAGAAAATCCATCACTTGGAGCTGTATTAGAAGAAGAAGAGTTATTGCAGAATGAGGATGAGCAGCTGAATGAAGATGAGACATCCATGTCTCATATGTAGGAAAAGATTGTTGCTATTGGTAGCAGAGAAGAATTGGCTTGTCCGAATAACCAAGGGAAGATTAAAGAGAAGGTTTTATGGCAAACTGTTGGAGCTACCACAGCAGTGGAGAACCAGAGTTTCACTTTGATAGAAGATGAAGATACATTGGCTAGAGAACTTGATTTGATTGCTGGAGTCATTCAAGAAGAAGGAAGGCAATTGCTGAAGATTGCCAAGGCAGAAGAAGAAGATGCTGAACCTGAGTTGCAACATGGAGAAGATTTGTTTGGCCAAAGGAGATGGTGAGAATGTTTGCTGAAGATATTCAGAAAATAATGTGAAATGCCAGAGCAACATCTTGGAGTGTTGCTGGAGAGAGTGCTGAAGCAACAAACTGAAGTGTTTCCAGCATTGGAGCAAAAGTTTTACTGTTGCAGAGAGGGTATGGATGATTGGGTGGAAAATAGGGCACAGCAATAAGAACTGAAGAAATAAGAGTGTAGTAGACAGAATTAAGTGTCCAGCAGTCAGAGGAAATATTAGACAGAGAAATTGAATTGAAAAAGGAACTGACGCAGAAGATGCCTCAAAAAAGGGCAGCAGCGAGGAAACAAGGAAATAGCAGCACAAGCAAAGCAGACAGAGGATGTGAAGGTAAAGCCTGTGGAAAGCTACAACATAAAGTCTAGAATCCAGGAGGAGTGCGAAAGAAGGATGCTGCAACGGATGGCCAATTGCAGAACAAGGTGTGGAATCCAGGAAGATAAAAATAAAGCACATGATCAGGAGATCATGAATCATTTGAACCTGGGGAGTTTGATGCAGGGGAATTAGGCCCAAGACACTTTTGTACATAAATAAACATAAGGGGTGTCTCATGTTTTGTTTCCCCTCTGTAAATATTCATAGTTGAGTTATTTTACTTAATTTTAAGAAAATATTGTAACTGCCCGAATGATTGATGGGCACCTGAAGAGATGGCCAATTTCAGAAGTTAGGCTAGCTTTAGGAGTCCATGATTCATCAAAGAAGTGAATCGATTGATTTCCAATATGTATAAAAATAAACCTCTGTGATAGGGTCGAGAGACCTACACAGACCTACACGAGCCTGCACCTAGACCTACCTGTACCTGCAGAGAGCTGCATAGGGGAAGAAGGCCATCAGATTGAAGATCTGGCCAGCCAGTGGTTGTAATTCAATCCATTTTGTAAATAAGAAATGTTTCAGTATATTTATGCCTTGTGGATTTAATTTATGTGTGAATGTATATATGCTTTGCTTGAATGAGTTCTGTGTGAATATATGCATGCATCCTGGTGGAGAATAATCAAAATCCATGATAATTAAGAACCTGTGATGGGATTAATGGTGCTCTGCATGCAGTTAGCGGAATCGATGTAAATATTGTCGACACTGTCGACAGGGGAGTGATAGAGCCGTGAGTGTAGGCCACAACAGAGGCATGGCTTTAACCCACGCATAACGATAGTGGTGTTCATCGAACAAGCACTGTATAACGAGGAATGAGGTTGTAATGTGAAGAAATACAGTGTTGAGATTGTAGCGACGAAGAGCGATCCTGCAGTCATGTGGGGAGCCGGCAAATGGAACTATGCTTGATGGAACCTTGCGTGATATAAGTGGAACCTGGAGTAGGGAACCGTGACCGAAGGAACAATAACGGCGGTTTAGAGCTGAACGGTGGGTTTCATCGCACCACCTGTCGTCGGCAAGCGGTATTTGAAAATTTGCGAGCGATTCCATAGAAAGCTCGACACATGGCATAGGGCGAGGTTGAAAAACCGCCTTCCACTGCGCGCCATCGCGCATTATTGTTCGCGCAAGTAGCCCGTGCGATATCCGTTGGATTTATTGGAGTGAGGCGATGTGATAACAGTCGTCGGATGTGGAAGGCTCGTCAGCGCTGGGGCCCAGTTCTAAATTATATCAATTGGAACCTTTTAAACTAAGGGTTGCAGGGTTTTAATATAAGTATGTCTGGTGCCGTTGGTTGTTTAATTCTTCCAATGACTTTGGAGAAGGCCAAAATATACACATTGATATATCGTAGCCTGCGTATAATGTTTGAATTTGCAAAGTGGGGGCCATATGGATTGTGATTCAGGTGCGTAGTTAAAAGACCGAGGTTTTAATATGGGAGCCTTACTATTTGGGTTCAATATAAGATTCGTCTAAAGTATTCACTTATCAATTTCCATGAAATTGATAAGTAAATAAGAAAGAATGAATTAAGTAGTGAGACTGTGGGACCTCGTCTTGGAGATTTATTTAATTGCCAGTCCCAGAAACAAGAACCTGTTGAGTTTCCAGAATTGTGGATGGTTGAGTGCGTTGGTTCCATTTTGACAAAGGACTTGTTATATTGGGAGATATAAGGGATGTCTTTTAGGCCTATGAAGGTTGTAAAGGTATTCATTAATCAAATTCTAGGAATTTGATGAATGAATTGAAGAGAGGGTTAAGAAGACCCTTATTGAATGAATAGACAAGAACTGGGTGTTGTGATATTTTAGGATGGCGCACAACTTTGGGAATTGAAATTTTGGATACATTACACACATAGATTGAGGTTGAAATAATTTGAACTGGGAATGTGGGTTTGGTGGGTATCCCTGCTATCAAGACACATTCATGAGAAAACAAGGTTTTCATTGATGAAGTGACATGGAGACTAAGTGAAGGCATTGCTGAATATTGTCAGGGCTCGTTGAAGAAGACATTGGGATCTGTAAAGTATAAACAAATATATCTTGATGAATTGAAGCAGGAAGTTGGAGCCTCATAGTGACAAGGTTGGTGCCTTGGAAGATAGCGTTGGAGCCATAGAGGATAAGAGTCCTAAAGAAACCAGGTTAGAGCCTGTAGCAAAGATAGGGTTGGAGCCCTAGAGGTTGAAGCCTCAAAGTTACAAGGTTGGAGCCTTGGAAGATAGGGTTGGTGCCCTAGAGGTCGGATCCTCATGAAGTCTAGGTAGGTGCTTGGAAAAGTACAGGTTGGTGCCTGGAAGGATTAAAGATTGGTGTCTTCATCTAGGGTTGGCGCCCTAAACTTATTGTATCTGTTTTATTATAAAGAAGAATTTAATAAAATCATTTATTCTTATTTTTCATATTGTGTTCGAAATATAAGTGATCTAACTGGGAAAAATAACAGTTGGAAAGAAATACTGATTCACCCCCCTCTCAGTATTTCCAAAAATTGGTGTCAGAGCCAATACCTTCCCTCAAAGCCTAAAGGCTTGAAGTTTGATCATTAGAACACAAATGGAAAAGGTGAGGAAGAAAGTCTCCAATCCTCCTAAAGATGTGTCTTCCACAACCATCGAAATTGAAGTCAATCAATTTGCTAAGGCTCCATTTTTCAATGGAAATTTTGATATATGGGAGGCAAGAATGAGGAATTTTTTGAAGAATCAAGGAATTTAAGTTTGGAAATCAGTGATTACTAATGAAACGATGGACAAAGAATCCAAGGAGTACAATATAAGAGCAATGAAGAAAATTTTGAATGGGTTACCAAATTCTGTGAACGCCAATTTTGAAAAATGTTCGTCAACAAAATTCATATGGGAAAAACTTCATGATCTTCACTCAAAAGGACTATTAACAATGATCTCTAGTCAAGACGATGATGGAAAAAAAGAAATAAGTCCAGAATCCATCAAGGAAGCTGAAGGTAAGAGAGATGACAACAAGGCTAAAGAAGACCTAGAATATGAAGAGAACAAAGAAGACTTTAAAGAAGATCTCTTGAATAAACTTATGGCTTCCATGGAAGAGATTAATAGATTGAAAAAGGAAAATGAGGAACTTAAGAAAAAATCACAAGTTGGTGACCAAAACAAGACAAGGAAGGAAGTTGACCTTGTCAACCTCGAAGTTCAAGAATGAGATGAGGAGCTCACCAAAATTAAGGAGGAATTTCATCAAAACAATAGAAAACATCATGAAGAAGTCATATCTATGACAAATCAATTGGATAAGGAAAATAAAAGGGAAGAAACTTTGTCAAGCCACCTTGAACAAAGAGTTAAGAGCTTGAGCAATCTTAAAGCAGAGATTAGTCAATACAAGGAAGAGGTCTCCTCTCTTAGATCTCAGCTAGAAGAAGTAAGGAAATAAGCGCAAGGAGATGAGAAGGTGATGGAAACGTTTTCATTCATAGAAGGACAAGTTGATGAAGCAGAAAAGGAGAGAAACACCATGATATTCCAACTAGAAGAAAAGTATGAAGAAATATTCAAACTAAAATCAAACATCAATCTTCTCAAGGCTGAAACATGTGAAGCGAAAAGAATAAAAGAAGAAATGGTGAGCAGTCTAGCAAAGGATAATTAAGAAGTATTCATAATGAAATAAATTATCATCTCCCTTAAAATCAAAGCACATGAAGAAACAAGGATCATGGAAGAAATGAAGAAGAAACTACTTATGAAAGATGAATATTATGAAAAGTTGAAAGGAGAAATTGTCTTTCTTGAAAAGGAAGTTGAATTGTTTAATAAAAACTTGAAAAGCTCTCAAACCCTAGATGACATCCTAAGTCAAAAAATGTCTCCCCTTGATAAATCAGTTCTTGGCTATGCAAGTGAATCCTCAAGAAAAAATGATAATGCTTCAAACAATAAAGAAGTGAGGAACCTAGAAAGAAATGTTGATGCTCCCAGTTCCAACAAAGGAAAGGAGAAGAATAAAGATAACAATGGAAGAAATTCTAGTCTAAGGAGACTTGCATATGGTGTCAAGAATACAAAAGGCAATGAATATCATCAAATAATCCCAAGGAAAAAATACTTCAAGAGTAATTCAAGGAAATCTTCATCACCTATGCACCAAAGTATATTTCTTGGACATTTCTTTTCTTGTACAAACTTTCGGCACGTGGCAAAATATTGTAGGGCATATCACAAATACGAATATAATGGTCCCCGTCAATGTCCTCGAAGCAATTTTGAAAGAAGAAGTCATGATTTCTTATTCATGAACAAGATAGAGTGTTTAAATTGCCATAACATTGGACATATGGCATTTGATTGTAACTTTACTTGGGCCCCTGCACAAGCTAGAACCATGCCAGAGAAGAAAGTTACACAAGTATGGAGAAGGAAGAAAGTTGAATCCGTAAGTCCCTTGAACACTTCAGCCATCAACACATGTTGTTGAATAGATGAAGACATCCTTGGAAAATGTGATATTTCAAGTGTTTGATGATGAGACTCTGCCAAAAATGAGACCATGCATACTGTTAGGGGGAGCTGGTGACTCATGACTATTCTTGCAGAATTCTTCCGCGAAAAGGTGTTATGGAATCCATGATGAGTCACACTTGGACAATCTTGACAAATCATCTCTCTGGAGTAACTAAATTGAAGAAAATAATGAAATTGTGAGGATTTTTTTCACTTGATCGCAAGGCAGCTATCTTTCTTGTCTAAGAAAACCTAGAATAGATTATGCATGCAGGGGGAGTTGGTTCATCCATGGAGAAATGTCAACACATCTATCATGGACCACATTGCTAGAAATAAAGAGCACCATGATAGGGGTAGTAGCATAGCTATGAAGAACTACTATTCATGAAGAAAAGAAGGAGCTTGTCAGGGGGAGTACTTGGGCACCCTGTTTGCCATTGATGTCAAAGGGGGAGAGAATGTTGAAAGGGTAAGAATATTTCCATCAATGACAAAAGGGGAGATTGTTAATCTAGGTTGTCATTGATTTCAATAGTTGATGTCAATCATTGATGTTAGTGGTCGGGATGGAAAATATTCTTGTAGATTCCATAGGATGATTACAAATGATTACAACTCTTGTTTAAGATGTCAAGACACAAATGAAGTGTCAATCATGTACCTTGATGATCATAATGGAAGACTACCATATCATTGCAGTTGATGAAGGAATAGAAGACATACACATGATGACATATCCTACCTCTAATGATCTTGATGATAACACTACATGATTACATCTCCTACCTCTAATAATTTGATGATGACATGAAAAATATCCAATGATGTGAAGCTTGATGTCCTTCAAATGAAGACTACATAATGATGCTGCATTTGATTGATGAAATATGTCTGCACTATCTTGAGCACAACTGAACTAATGACCCTATGTTGAAGAAGGCAAGGACATGATGGTGGTGATCCTATCTTGAAGAAGGCTAGGACATGATTATGAAGGCAATCAACAAAGAAATCAAACCATGAAGAAGCCCTACACTCAAAGGTATACTTCCCTGCATCCATTTCTGCACTCATAAATAATTAGTCACATTAAAAAATATTTTTTGCTACCTTTGAGGAAAATTTCCTTAATGAAACCTACACCATCTTGAAGAGCATAATTTTTCCTTTCTAATGAGCTATTACTTAGCCTGAAACTCCAAGTCATTTGAAAGTTATTTATTTTTCAAGTTTAAGGTAAAATTTTGTCCTTGAGCCAACCTGTGCTAGCCTACTCATGTCGGCCTACTCCAGAGACGTGCCCTTTCACTTTGATGAGTGGAAAAAAATATAAATACATAGTTTCATCCCCCCTTTAGCCATCATATTTCGGTGATATTTTCTAATATTGAGTACAGAATTAAAAGGAGGCCGAGGAGCACATTATCAAACACTGTTTGGGTAATTTTTTAAGAAGGCTGAGGAGGAATACTTATGTGGTATTTTGGATATGTGGAGAAACTATATTACAGGAGAACTCAGATTTATGACATAATTGTGGAGTAGCTTCAGGACAGAGCTTGAGTTATCTAAGACTTAAGTAACTATTTAAAGCTCGTTGAAGGCTCAGAATTTGGACAAAATCTGTGGTAGTCTGCGAGTTCAGAATAGTGCTGTTGAGAGGTTTCTATTTGAGGACAGATCTGTGGGCAGTTTAGATCAGTGCATAAAACATTAAAGACCTGTGATACATAGTTTGGAGTTTTTTTTTTTTTTTTTGGCATCGTTGAAGCTTTTGAGCATTCTTCTTGAGAACTATTGAGAGCAACTTATTGGGCACTGTTTAGAGCACATATGGAGCAGCTGTCAAGTGTTTTTTGAAGATAATTCTAGAGGGTGTTTTATGAAAGTATATGAACTTGTATTTGAAGTAGTTTATAAAGCATAATTAAGAGACATTTTTTTCTCCTTTTAAAGAAGTCGGTGAAGACATTATTTGGAGCAGGGTATTGCAGACCGGAAGCAAACTTGAGTGACATTTTTGGAAGCCATTTCTTGTGCAATACTTGTGAAGATTAGAACAAGAATTTGAAGAAATCTTTGGAAACAGTTTTTGGAGGCTTGGATCACTTCCTAGAAAATCATACAGTCCTCTACCTTGTCTCTAAGGGATTATAAAGGAATTGAAAGACATATTCTTCAAGTGTTGAAGACTTAGAGTTGATCTTGGAGCCATTTGAAAACATATTGAATATGTGAAGTCTTGTTGAAGTAACTTGTTAACGAATTGGTTTTCATACCTATTAAAGGCACTTGTAGAAGCATATTGTGGAGACATTCTTGAGGAAATTGTTTGACCTTGTAATGCATGTCTAAACCTCTCATGGAATGACCTTGAATAAGGTTCGAAATTGAATATATTTTGTTGAGAAGCCTTTAGTGATCTTGGAAGACGATGATGCATTAGCCATCATGAGGTGACCTTGGAGAAAGTGTTTGGGTGACATGAAGAGCAATGGAGACACATTGATGAGAAAACAAGGTTTTCATTGATGAAGTGACGTGGATACTAAGTGAAGGCATTTCTGAATATTGTCAGGGCTCGTTGAAGAAGACATTGGGAGCTGTGAAGTATAAACAAATATATCTTGATGAATTGAAGTAGGAGGTTGGAGGCTCATAGAGACAAGGTTATTACCTTGGAAGATAGGGTTGGAGCCCTAGAGGATAGGAGTCCTGAAGAAACTATGTTGGAGCCTGTAGCAGAGATAGGGATGGATTCCTACAGGTTGGAGCCTTGGAAGATAGTGTTGGTGCCCTAGAGGACGAAGCCTCGTGAAGTCCAAGTAGGTGCTTGGAAAAGTACAGGTTGGTGCCTGGAAGTATTGAAGATTGGTATATTCATCTAGGGTTGGATCCCTACACTTATTGTATCTATTTTATTGTAAAGAAGAATATAATAAAAGCATTTATTCTTATTGTTCAAATTGCACTATAAATATAAGTGATCTAACTGGTGAAAATAACAATTGGAAAGAAATACTGATTCACCCCCCTCTTAGTATTTCCAAAAACCATCAATCTGTTGGGGTGCAGGGGCCCTTCCCCATCCTACCCCATTTTTCTATGGGAACACTACTTCTTGTTCCAGATGAAAGCTGTTATGGAGGACAGATCCTATATATGGTCTTCCACTTGCAGATTCTTATATGTCTTTCGTGCCTTCGATTTTGACAAGAAAAGCCTACTGTGTGATTTATTCTTACACAATATCATTTGTGAGCACGTGAGTATGGAAACGGTGGTGATTATATTATCCTATATGGGGATATACAGTTGTGAGATTTTGTGTCCTTCATGAAGAATCATATTGAGTGGCATTTGTCCACCAGATCTATGGATACTAATGAAGAGAAGATGGCATTATGGATCTGGGAAGAACCAGGATGGGCCGTCGAGTTAAGGTGGGCATTTAGAAGAATTTTGAGCACTCATGGGATAAGGGAAATTTCTTCCACTTACAGAAGGAGGATTGTGAACTTCTGTCTCAATCAGTTCTTAGTGATGAAGAGTCAAGCCTTGACTAGGTGCTTGAAATGCACAAAAGCCAACAATGTTGAGCTACTGAAGGGGGACCCATTTTCATTCCATAATTTTGTGGTGGTTGTTACACATGTACCAACATATGCATAGATAGTACAAAGCCTTGGTGCTTCTTGGCTCAGATTAGGGTTCAAGTTCCCTTTGATCTGGCTGCCAATTGAGGATTATGAGAGTAATTATGAATTGAACTAGTATGAATTAGAATCTTGGATACAGAAAATAATGGCTAATTAAGGGTACAAGTCTGCATATGAAGATACAGTTGATGCTTATGATCTCACTGACCTGTAGCGACGATATTCCCATGAGATATGATATTTTTCATGAGGACATGCAAGTGCTTCAGTTGGGGGGAGATGTTGGGTGCAAATTTTTCACTTATTTCCTACATTTGTTTCCCCTATTTTATCTCATGAATATAACCATTGGGACTATCTTTTCTTCTTTTTCCTACCATTCTATCTTAACTTGTGTTGTTTCATCTTATTTTCATTACCTTTCCGTTTCATCAATTATTATGATGTATCTTGTCTTTTTAATGACTAACTGAGGATGAATGTTTGGAAAAGATGTATGGTCTTTTTTTATCTTTCTAGATGGTATTTGTAGCAAAAAATATTTAGAGCACAAAGCATATAGGAGCAGTTAATGGTGTGTTGTTACAACGAGTTGTTACACCACGATGCTGTTACACCATGCTATTACAGACCTTCTGACGAACTGTTCTTACAGTTGTACTGCTGACTTGATCTCCTCAACTTTTGATGCTGACTTGTCCTCTAGTTGTTACGCTACAATTTTGATTTATCGTGATAACTGTAGAAGTTATTAAGTATTGTATTTGTGGATAATAACCTTTAGGTAGTTTTGATTGTAATCTATTATTTTCTAGTCAGAATTTTATTAAGAAGTGGTTGTAACCATATGTATTCTGTTTTGATCAGCATGAGAATCATAAGATTCTCATGACTGATCCATCCCTCATTTTTCTGAGATGTAACCACTATATAGTTCTCGACCCTTGTGGTCGAAAGGTTAGCGGAGTACAACATTAATTTTTCTCTGTAATTTTGATCATATTAATACAAGTTGCCTTATTTTTGTTATTACATGCATCATCTAATTTAGTTTCTGTTAATTTATTTCTCTACCTACGCCCTGCTAGGGAGGAAAGGCCCTCCTCTTTATCAGGGACTACAGGTTTTAAGATAGCTATGTATATATATTTCTATTCACTTTATGTATCAGTGGAAGTGATTTTTCTGTTGTTTTAACTATGAATATACCTAATTCATTTCTAGTACTCTATATGTTGTTACACATGTGATATTAGAGATACCAGCTGGATAATTGTTGTGTGGCACACTAGGGCAGATTAATTGAGGTGTAATCACAATCTTTTAGATCATTTTATTTCTGCATGAGTGAATTCTTTCCATCATTTACTTCAGCAACGATTTCCTTTATTTGGATTTGCTTCTGGTTTGATGTATCAACACAGACAATGTGACTGTCATTGAAATAAAAGACATCCCTAGACTGATAATTTATGTGTATTGTTTTAGTCATTTAACCGTGATTAATACAACCCAACAATATGTTTATATATGATGATTTGATGAAAAAACTAGTTTGAATTGTTGTGACAGAAAGTAAACAATATTGCAAGTGTACCTTATTGACAATCTACCAATGAGGTATGATTTTAAGTTATTTCAATTTATTTTGAATATAATGGAAATTATGTGCTTGGTACAGGAAAGCATCAAATGTCTGGTTTGGGATGGTTGAAATCAACTGTAATAATTAGTAGCATCAATAGTGGAAGGAATTGGAACAAGAAGCGGTATGCAACTAATGTTAATTTTTCATAAAGAATCATTGTTCTTTACTTTGAAGGTTACATTTCATCATTAACATGTTACATTCACCCCAAATAACTATAAATTTATAAAAATATGTATTATTAACCATCAAAATATGAAACTAATACATAAATAATAATACTATCATCATCATCATAATATAAGTAGTGTAAAGTAAAAGGATCAAAGGAAGAGAAGCATGAACACATAGAGACACCAGGATTCATTTGAGACCAGGGAAAAACCAACTACGTGGAAAACCCCTGTAAATTTTTCTTCTTAGATCGTCATCAAAATTTTCAACAACAAGAGTACAAGGATACATAGGTACATATCTTTACAATGAATAAAAAAAACAACATACATGCAATAAAACCATACGTATACATCTTCATGAAGGAAACTGAATTTTAGAACTAAAATTCACTAACACTGGTTGTAGAAAACTAATGAATATGACTGATACTGAATGAGCACTGTATATACATCTTGCAGTGGAAAAAAATAGGTACGATATACACATTAGCAGATATATAACACCAAAACATGGATTTGATAGATCACCAATTGATCTCAACTCTGAAGTCCGAGATCTGAATCCAGGAGAGTGTCAATTACTATTATGACACAACAGTGACTGAACGACTAATGTCTGGAGGCACTGCACAATGAACTGATGGTGAACCAAATTAGATATGCCCAATAATTCTCTGAGTCATGGCCTAAACACGCTCAACCTGTGCATTTGGGACTTTGAGTCGCTACCACAACATTATGTTCCCACGACTCTACTTTGATCAACCTGATCTAATTTGAGAAGCTAGGTTGCGCCCTTAACAAGTTGTGCCAATGTCTTTGACTCCTTGGCCACAGGGACAAAACACCTCGCCTGAGGCTATGCTTAGGAGGGCCAGTACCTTATATTTATCTACCCACAACTCTGCATCAGAATACTTTTATTAATTCCGAGATCATGCATGTGATGAGGCTCTCATGACGTACTTGTGTGAGCCAAAAACATAAAATAGAAACCAAAAAAAAAATAGCATGCAGGATATCTCATGGGAGAATATGTGCAAATGAACTTGAGTTTTCTTCTATTATAACTTTGTGAGTGACCACTTGGGGCTTTGAGCGAATCAACATGCAGTTATGCCAAACCATAAAATAATAAAGTAATTCATAACTTAATTTATTCTTAACCGATTGGAGTGATATATAGGTCAATTTAGATCCTCTCATAAACAGGAATCTAATTAAATCATTATCTTAATAATTTGAGCTATCCATGTGGAATTTAACCCTAGTTAAAAAAATTAACACTACCTCTCAATTAGGAAGAATTCCACTTTGCAATCTCTTCTTGAGGTTCTATGCATCACGGTGTCATCATGAATCAACTCAATATTTTGATATATGTTCATCGATCAATATTCCATTATGTTTTTCATGCATCATCATGTGTCATCACTGAACATCATTGTCATGAAGTCATCATGATGTGAACATTTCTCATTATAAATCATCAATGTAATCTTCATTCTTATTTCTGCTTGTATGTTGAACATTATCAGATCTATAAGAAGAATTTTTTATCAGAGAGGATCTTGGGCTACCACCCTACATTCATCAGGCTATAATCATGCAATATTTTCCATTGGGCTTCTACCCAGAATATCATCAATGGAGAGCATATCAACATGGAGTACATCTCAACCTGTAATCTCATCGGGGAGCACATCTACTCTTGGAAACACATGCTAGATTCATACCTCTAAAACCCCATATCTAGCATAGGATCCATCGACATAGGGGAGACCATCTCAACCCAGTTGGTATCACATCTGGGAGCTCACTCTCAACCTCGAACCACACAGGGTGATCACAACCCATCCTATTTCCTACTGATCTTCCCATTGATGATCCAGATTAGTCACATGGTAGAATACCTACATCATAATATTTCTTGGATGAGATACCTAGATTACCAATAGGTTAGGATCATACACCTCTAATCCTTCTCAATTATTGGCCAACTAGATAGGTATTCCCGACAAGCCTTATTTGTAGGTATGATTCCAACTAGGGTATGCTATGCAACGGTCAAAGGTGGGGAAGATACTCGAATTTTCAAGATGAAAAAGGATCACACACATCCCACAAGTGACAGATAGGGGAGAAGCATATATGACCTTATTTTCCAAAGTTCCCTTAACCCCAAGAGCCCTTCATCTCAATTCAACACCCTGGGAGCTAAGAAAGGGAGGAAGAGATCGCTCAGTGTTGTTGATTAGCACTACTCTCATTTGGTATCTATTTATTCCTGTTACTACATGACATCAAATAAAGCATTATGTTAGAACATACATAATGATGTAAATCAAAAAAATATACCCATCATATCAATATACCATAACCATCCTCCCTTTCATGGAGTTGTCAATCATGCATGGATATTGTAATCATCCTCACTCTGAGGGAGGTGTCAATCACAAGCCTCAACTTGTCCCAAACAGCTGCACTGTCTCAATCAATGGACAAATCACAGTCCCAACTATACCTATTTGGGATTCTTTATCAACATAGTGTGTATCCATGTCTTATCCGGATCATGCTCGATCATATCTCTAAAGGGCTTCTACATCATGCCTCATAGCTAGCCTTGCTAGTAGCATTGTACCAGACCTTGGTCATGCTATGGACCTCTCATCCAAGATATCATGGAAGATCTCATACTAAGGTAGCATCCAAATGTGCTCATCAATACCAATCCCAAACGTCATCATTTCGTTCATGCAGCTACATATCATGGGAGAAATATCTCAACCTTTAAGAGTAGAACAAGTAAAATATGTTTGGTGGAAATTCTGAGTGAAGCAACTCAATCATGAATTAAATCATGTTCTATACATATCATATACCAATAAATGTTCAAAGCAGAACATCAATGATTCAACCAACTAAAAAATGCCATATCACGTTCAATCAACATCTGAACTTTCAATTAGATTGTCCAAGGATTTACATTACACAAAGACATTTCAACACCCTTGCAATATGGAATTTCTTTCCCATATTGTAGAAATCAATTCATCGTGCCATGATACATCATTACTATATTAGGAAGTCCTCTACTGCTTACTGTAACAACCCAAAAATTTAACATGCAACTAATGACATCAAATATGAAACTGATAATCAACAAAAAAACTATTCAACTAATTAGCATAGAATTTTGAGAAAAACCCAAGTAGAGACAACTTACCTGTAGCGATGATATTCCTTACTTGTGGTTTTGAAGTCGAATGCTATTTGAATACTGCTGCACACAATCTTTCTACAACTGGCCATCCCAAAGCCCTCAATCAACATACTACTTCTAGAGAATCCTTTGAATGTTAGAGCTTTTCTCCCAAGAGAATGGTTGAAGGAACTATGAATCTCATCTTCCTCAACCTCTATTAAATAGACAAAACAATGGAAATGGAACCACATGTACACATTTCCTGTGTCAACGAGCAATTTTTTTTTTTTTAAGTTGTACTTAATTTAATATTACTCTTAATTTAACCCTTTCTTATTTTATTTTATTTTACTTTTTGTTAACTTTACTTATTTTTACTATTTCTTATGGTTCTCTTAGTTTAACTCTTTCTTATTTTATTCATTTTTACTTTTGTTAACTTCACTTATTTTATAGTTTAATTTTATATATTTTTATTTAGAACTCTAGTTTATTATTTAAATATTTTATTTATTTATTATAGTTCTCCCTATTATGCATTATTTATTTACTATTTATTTTAATATTATGTTATGTTATGTTATTTATTATTTATATTTCTTATTATTATTACCGGACATTACATACTCCCCCTATTTAAGAAACTTTGTCCCGAAGTTAAGTTGAATCATTTAACATGTTATGTATTTAGTTATTTATTACTTCACGTTTTCCCAACACCCTCTGCTAAACTAGTATAACTAGTAGGCATCGAAATTTTCCACAACACCAGGGAAATCTCAAAGAATCTATGTCCTTTTCCCCACTTTCGAAACTGCGCATAAGCCTCATCGGTATGTACGATAGCCCAAGGTTGGATGTAAGGCTCGCGCCCGACTTAGACCTCATATGCCCCAATAGAGGCACTCGACTCAATACTCCATGTAGTAGTACTCTAGGCATCTCGCAAGGCTAGCCAACTCCCTCCACCCTCAATACGGTGCACATCCCTAGGCATCGAAGTCCTTACACCCTTTCCAGACCTTGACATCCCAATCCAATAGGAGGCACTTGGCCTACAATATCAGGTACTTGGCCTCCTCAAGATGGTCCCATAGCACCTCAACATCTATACAAGACAAAGGAACCATTGACATATGTAGTGTTGATTGAGTATGTCCCGAACCCATATGGTGTTACTAATTCTCTCTCGGAGGTATGGGCTCCCATGAGATCATCAAATAAATCGGCCCTCTCAACTCATTTATGGATTTTTTGTCAGTCACCACATCTCAACATGCAACCAAGGAATTAGTTATAACATCATAGTATCATATAAAATAATCCACATGCCAAGTCTTGCATGGCATCATGATAACATCACATCATTGTTAATCACCACATTCTGAATAGTAAAGAATTGCATGGTCATGCATGTCATAAAATATGCATGCAATTACTTCATGATTCACATCATAATATCCTCATAATTTATAACATAAACATATCAACATCAAACATATATCATAGCATCACATAATAAATGAACCACATGTCAATAATAGCTCATATCATAACATCATAATCCCTATGCATATCATATCTATCATAAGCATATGTAATATCCCACAATTAAAATATACATCACTATCACAACAAAATATATAAACTCTAGATATCCATGACATCATTAGCCTCTCTCAAAACTATTTCCAATTTCCACACACCATATCAACACTATGTACTTATAGATATATATAAATTTTAATAATTCCATATATATATTTATATAATTCAGACTTTTCGAACTCTCATTTTAAATAATTTTTTCATCTTCTAAATTTCCATAGAGATTTAGTTAGTTGAGATTCCAAAACTACATAGAAGACTACTCACGAGTCATTGTGAAGGGTAATTGTAAAACAATAATAGCAATATAAGATATTATATTAGCGAGAATATTTCTATCAATATCATTTTACTTGTAGATAACCCTGCTTTTGGGTGAGAATTTTGGAAAACGCTTCGTTGGGATTCATTGTTGGTTGGATTTTAATACAACTCCCTTCGAATTAATTATATGCAAACTATTTTTTAAATCCAATTGGCACAAGTGAATTTTTTTTTTTTTTTTTTTTTCTGCTTAAAAATATCCTCACATTAAAGATGTCTTCTTTTTTTATAATTTAATTTAACATTGAGTTAAATAAGATAAGAAAGAATTGGTAAGTTTAACTCTACTTTTATTTTAAGATTACTTACTAACCATAAGTGCGAAATGCAATTTTATTTCAAACACAAGTTCCGAGGCGATTGCAATACCATGAATCAAACAAAATGATGAATTGTCCCTTTTCAGCAAATAAGATTATTTTAAAATATGTTCAAGGGCCAAGACTAATTTTGAGCTCGGTCAAGTTGTGCAATGGCTGAATCAGAGGGTTTGAAATTA
The DNA here is from genome assembly GCA_034641835.2 of Pinus albicaulis. Taxonomy (NCBI): domain Eukaryota; kingdom Viridiplantae; phylum Streptophyta; class Pinopsida; order Pinales; family Pinaceae; genus Pinus; species Pinus albicaulis. Next base: position 468,409,601 of record CM076576.1, read on the forward strand.
AAAGAAATGAAGTTGGGGTCACATGAAGTTAGAGGAGATGCACCACTACTAGAAGATACCCAAGTAATAAATCTATCGCAAGAATAGAATTTTCTATGCAGTTGGAAGCCATTAGCGGATTGGTAGAAGCTCTATTGATGAGCACATTATGATAGGTAGAGAATAAAAAGGAATAATGCAATATTATATTATGAAATAAATAATAAATAAATAAATAATTTCAATTTTTACTCATGCACAGTAAACTTGTGCTTCTAAATTGAAGGAATATGAAAACAGCAAGCAAGTGGACCCATCAGATGTTAGCATGGGCTCTTCTATATTGTTTTTTTAAAAGAATTTTACGCCGATGTAGTTTTTTGAAATAATATTTTTCGCTAATTCTCTGATATAAATTCCTTACCGTTGATTATAACATTTTACTTTGATGAAGATATGCAGCAGTGACCATCACATTCTCTAACTTCACGGTGTCTCCTTTATATGTGTTTGACACTATTTTGATTAATATCAAATACATTTATCAATATCTAATTATGTGCATGTTCTAAATTTAAAGTGAGAGTTAACGAACCACATATCAACTATTTTAATATTTAAAAATATAAGAAAATCAAAGCACAATTATAATAATGTTATTTATCACTTTCAATTACCAAACCCTATAATAAGAAAACTGATATGCAATAGCCAATCGGATCGGAAGATAACAAAAGAAAATTGACAAAAATTAATCTATTGTTTCAATTTATAGTTTAAGTAGAAATTCCTCATTTCAAAAATAAATTTATATTATCTAATTGGAAAGAATGTACTTTATTAAATTTATTATAATTGGGATTGGGATTTCCCGATTCCACAAGTCTAAGTGTGAAATTCCTCACGCAGGAAGAATTTACTTTATTATAAACAAAATATTACCCAAATTTATCAGTGGCTAAACAAGATATAACTTACCAGCATTAGTTTTATATCTATAAAGTTTAACTAGTAAACATAAAAATTATGCTACACAACTATTAAATTCAACTCAACTTAGTGTACAAGTTCTAGCTTGTGGATTTTTGTAATAGACCTCTTTAATATTTGAGACAACTAATTTGGTATTAATGAGCTGTTAGGGTCCTATGAGTATAGGATTCATAATTTGGAATTGAATTATGATAGTGTTGTAAATATGTACATACATTTTTTTCTGCAAGTTGTTTTCCCATATTTTGTAAAAAATAAAAAAAATAAAAAATAAAAAAAAGAGGGGTGTAGAAGTCCTAAAAGAAATGTCAAAGGACTTAGAAAAAATAATATACCCCAAAGAAAAATAAATAAAACATGAAAATATGCAAGTCCAAATGCCAATACTTTTTACTTTCTTATTGATGATTATGGCAGAGTGTCAATAAATGCCATAATCCATGACGAGTTGAACTACTTAATCTTGACTTGTCATATTTCAATTTTATTGTTGTAGAATAGTGAATAAAGATTAGTTAGACAGTTTAATCCTGACTAATCAATAGATAGGTAGAGAATAAAGAGGAGCCCATTAGTTTAATCTGAGCCCTCGGATGATATAAGGTAGATTTAGATAGTTTTATTGCTTTCAAAAGAATAAAATGTTTCAAGGTAGCAAGCTCAAATGCACCTGTAAATTGGAAGAAAAAGTGTTAGATTAAAGTTTGGTAGGTATAAAGAAGTGGGAAAAGCATGTAAATATTCATCACCGGGCAAATAATCACTGATTTCCCCTTCCCTATATTTATTCTGCATTATAAACTTCTAGTCAAAGAGGCTGAGAGAATTTCTCTGACTTCTGTTGGGACCAGACCCAAGGTTCAATGACTGTTTAGTTGAAAATGTTGAATTCCTATAATAATCCCTATATTATCATTATTTACCCTTCATTCATCCATCACAGCTCAAAATCTTAAGTAAAGAACTATTTTTACTTAATGATACATGAAAGCCCATTTTATTAACTCCCTCCATTATAAAAAGCATATAAACCCTCATAAATAATTTTATGCTAAGTAAAAGTGGTGAATTCATAAAATGTTAAACTTTAAGGTTTTCACTTAGTCATATAAGTGTATTTATTGAGTCTTCCATTTTCCCTATCATATTAATTTTTAACTTATTCTATTAATTCCTTAGAAAATACCTTATCCTATTAATATAACTCCATTTATTTAAAATATCCCCCTAAACCCACTATTATAAGATTTTATGCCAAAGTTAATTATCCGCATGTTAAATAAAAAACCCCAATTACATCCCCTTTGGCATAAAACTAACATTATATAAATATCCCACCCCCTATGGTTTATTAAACCATTCAACAGGTCTAAAAACTATATAATATAATGAAAAATGCACAAAAATGTTTCTTTGGGCTTATCCTATGCCTTTGAAAAAGAAAAATACATCACGACCCCTCAGCTGTTATCTTAAGTCTTTTTAAATATAATTAAAAAATAAGATTCAAAAGACTTAACCCATTGCATGCTTCCCCACATACATTCATAACCTAAAGTTTGATTAAAATAAGACTAAGGTTTTGTTTTAAATAAACTCAGAAGCCCGCCATTATTCATATTCGCCAATACTATATGAAGCCTCATGCCTCATATTATTAATCTGTAGCATATTTAAACTATACATAAATCCAAAATTACGTATGTAAAACCTTTTTTTTTATTTGTATAAAGGTTTAGAATGTAATTTTTAACTGCCGCCTTGCATAAAGCGGCCTGGCCCCACATCCTTTCGATTGTAACTTCTAAACTCATCCCGACTGTTTGCTTCCACATCTCAAATCCGATGGTGGACGATTCATTTCGTGTCCAAAAAACAAATGATTTCCAAATGCCCAAACATGTCGCATTCTGATACGATCACGTTCGTTTTGAGAAAAATCGTTTACCACCCAAACCCGGCACAAAACCCACCTATGGTTTTCTGCATTCACAAAATTGAAAACCACTCCCACCCAAGATTTGACTCGCAGTTATTGCGGTTTTTCAAGATTTATAATAAATATTAAAACCTTTGTTATACATTTTATTGATGTTATTGTGCATTCACAACTATGAAAAGCCGCCCGACTATACAAAAAATCCTTTTGTGCAAATTATTGACCTTTACCCAGAGAAAAAACCCGATTTCAACTGCTGTTCCAATGTTTGAAGATTATTTAAAGCAATTCTCTGCATCAGCCATTCAGACCAATCTGCAGGAACTACAAAATCTTCAGAAACCCTTTTTCAGCTACCAAAATACTTGCAAATCAGGTATTTTCCCAGATTTGGCCTGCAATTTCACAATTTAAACCACCAAACCAGTTAAGCTTTAAATATTAAAATCGCCCATCCTTTTTGTCTGAAAACTTGAAAAAACAGGGCAAACCCTCGCCATTTTTACCCAGAAATTTCGATTCACTGAAAACCTCATTTTTAAGCCAATTTATTAGTCTAAGACTCTTGAAAGACAAATTCCATGGTTCAAAAGGATTTTTAACCTATAGAATACCTTAAAAATCCCTTTTATAGTCACAATATTTCAGAAAACTTGCATTTTTTGTCTCAAAATCTATTTCCTATGTCCTAAAATTCCTAATTGAGCACTGAATTTCCCACTGCTATCATCCTTTCCCATGAAATTGCTCCATTACCCTTTGTTGAAGAAAAATCAACTATAGAAAATTGTATAATCTTGCTGTAGTTAACTCAAAATGACAAAAAATAAAATCACACCTAAGGCTGGAGGATCCAAACCTGTTAAACCTGGAGGATCCAAATCTCCCAAGACTAAAGCTGTAAAAGCCCCAAAATCTACTTCTGCTATCACTGCTAAGACCACTGTGGCTGTTAATCCTCTTCAGCCTCTAGTTTCCAATGAAGAATTTATCCCTTTAATTGATTTGGATTACAAAATTGTAGACCCTCTAGAAGAATTCAATCTATTAGAAGTTCACAACTGGTGTTATGAGAAGTTTCTAGACAGAGAAGAAATGCCTCTCTGGGATACAAATTTACCCAAATATGTAGTCCCAGTAACACATCCTGGTCAGGACCTGTTAAGACTATGCCAAAAGTATTATGTGCCGGACCAAAGATCAATTGTGAATAATAATAGGGAAATCCTTTTTTCTATCACTGCAGAGTCAATCAATGAAATGTTGCGGTTACAGTTTGACCCTAGGGCAGTCCCATTATCCATTGAAGAATTGACTCAGTTATATTTAGGGTTAGATTTCCGTAAAAGATTCATGATTTTTCAGAACTTCATGCCTAGTCATGTGGACATCCCAAAGCTCAATCCTCCCTATTCCACTTTCAAGTTTCCAGAGGGTTCTAGGCATGTTATTTCAATGTTATCCTTCATCTTAGGATACTTCACTGATGAGTTTACTGATGAATCTATCCTTGGATTTTTATCCACTCTATCCCATGGTGAGCCTCCTGCTGTGATCTTTTATTTTGCAAGATTTATTGTTGATTCCATACACCATCAATTGACAAAGTTACCCACTGAAGGGGTATTTAGGTACTCTTCCTATTTATTTCATTTGTTCTTATTTTCACAAGAAGAACACTTTCCAATAGCATTGCAAAAAATGAATGTAGAGGGCCAACCTCTATCAGTTGTTTTTTGGACATCATTATTGAGAAAGGAAGGAAGTGAGTACAGTTACACATATTTCACAGATTTGTTCATTAAGCCAGCTATAAATTTGCTTCATAAGTCAGAACAGCCTGGGATAAATGACGAGATGAAAAGAATATTACAGTTGTCATAACAATGTAAAATGGGATATTGGTACTTGTATGAGAAGCATACTGAATTAAGAATATTTGGAACCAATCTTATTCCATATAAGTTACCTAAGTTTTTGACTATTAGTGTCTTCGCTCTAGAATATTTGAGACAAGTTTTGAATGTTGATGCCATCAATTTCATGGAATCCAAAAAGAAGACCTAGTTCAAACTAAAAAAATAGATTGGTCCATTCATAGTGAATAACAAGGATGCTGAGAAAGAGATAGAAAATAGATTATCAGAGCTGAAATTCCAAGTGAGTTTCCCTTGGAATTATGACCCCCAAGGTATTTTGAGCAGTATAAGAGTTAAGTGTAAATTACCTCCTTTTATACATGATCCAAAACCTGATATTGAAAATTTTGCTAATCAGGAAGAATGGGAAGAAAATACATTGGTTGATCTAACTGCAAATACACAGCCAATAGAAAAAGTGGATACCACACTTACTGTAGTAACTTATAAACAACCAAAGTCTTCAAACAAAATAGGAAGAGATGAGGGAGCCTATACAGGAGAAACTATTTCAGATACTAAGTTCAAACTCATCTACAATAAAAGGCTAAGATTTGGTTCCATAGGCAAAGAAAAACTTATTGAAGTTGAAGATGAACCAGAAGTCAGTAATGATGAGGTCACTACAATAATTAAGGAGACTTTGACAGAGATTTAAAGAGAATAAGCAACATCCAAAGGAAAGGAGACCAAAATGATTGAACAATAGGTTAATATGGAAACTTCTTCTTCTCAAATAACAGAAGAAAAAGATTTGGACATCAAGGAGAGATATCAGAAAATCAAACAAAGAAATGAGGAAATTAAAAGTGAGATTGATTCTCAATTTCTCAAGCAGAAGCTTGGAAATCAGGATATATTGCTTACAGCATTTGATTATTCTTCAAATAAAATGTTCATGTCCTATTTACAACCCACTAATTGAACTCCAAAAACAGTGGCTGACTACAAAAAGATGGAATTTGAAGTAGATACTAAAAAGGTGCATGAATTGGGTCAGATAGAATTTCACAGACATAGCTCTGAGATGCTATATTCCACTGTGGTGACAAAGGCCATGAGTGTAAAAAATTTGAAAAATTCTATTATCAACCTGCAAGACCATATGAAACTTGACAAAGGCTCCTTATATGCAAAAGATCTTAGGATCAAGGCCTTGGAAGATTTGATTTTACAAATAGGAGTGGATGCATCAAATGTTCAAGATGCTGAAGTATTAATGAAAAAGAAAAATGATGATATTGTTGCTTCAAGGAAACAGTTAAAAATTCCTCAAAGTGAGCACCCACAGAGTAAGGAAATACTTGAAGAACATAAAGAGAAAGAAGATATGATGCAGTTGATCATAAATATTACTGCCCAAATCAAGGATATGGAAAGCCAATTGGATATACTGATGAAAGAAAAAGAAACTATGAAGGAAACTAATACTTCCATCATTCCCACAGTTATACCTATTATTACAACTGTTGTTCCTTCTACACTGGGAGAAAAGTTAGCACCCAAAGAGCCACTTAAAACTGCAGTGTCAGTGCAATCAACTACTACTTCCAATAGTGAATCCCCGACATCACAGGTGCAACAGAAAAATGATGCGGGGAAGATTGTCAAAGAAATGGAGGAAATGACATTGAAAACCAATGAAATTAACAATTTGAAGAAAAATATTCAGAACATGGAAGTTTCCAATAAAGAAGCATTGATTAATGCCAATAATTATGAACAAAAAGCCAAAAGACTTGAAGAACAAGTCAAAAGCCTTCAAAAGGATTTGAGTTTCACTACACAGATTTCTTACATAAGAAATCACCTATCGACCAATATTATTGAGGCTATACATCTTCAATGGCCATCAATCTAGATAATATATGAACAGAGAGACCTCCTTCTAGAAGCTCAAGGTGAAATACAAAGGACAACAGAAGAGTTAGTAGATAAACCAGCACAGGCACTAAAGCTAATTACCTTCTTAAACAGTAAGAACAAGACTGAGCTAGAAGAATTGAAGATACAAGACAAGATAGAGACTATATTGCAAATCAAGAAAGTATTAACAAAGAAAACCTTGATGAACAACTTGAAAGAAAAATGTGATGCTATGAATTTTTCCATTACCAAGTTTTTAGCAAAGTATACTATGCTAAGACAAGCATGCATTCCATAAATCTATGTATTCAATGATAAATTGATGAACCAAAAGGAATATGATAAAAATATAAGGGACCATGTCAAGGAACAGGTGAAAAAGCAACTGCCACAGGGATCTCCAACAGGGAAAGTTGTTCTCCAATACATCGAAGATTTATTCTTCTTTCAGAATGAAATGAAACATTTGTTCATAATTAAGCCAAATTTTTCCAAGTACACTGATGCAGATGAGAATTACATAAATATCAAGAGTTTAAAAATACCAGATTCTGAACAATGACAAACTTTTACAAATTTATTATAGCAGCAAAGAAGCAAACAGTGAAAGACAGTGCGGATGAAACAGTCAGTTTCAGAAGAAAACAAATAAAATAGTATTTGATTTTGATTTTTTACTGCTAAAAAGTCTCTTTTTACAGCAGTTAGAGGTCAAAATATTAGGTTAAAGAGTATCAAAGTGAAAGGCCAGAGTCAAAGTGTATCAGAGAGAAAATAACAACTAGCGGATTTGACTGCTGTAATTTCCATTTTTACAACAGTGAAATGATAAATAAACAACGTGAAAGAGTATCATAGATGAAGTACAAGGTCAAAGAGTATAAGTGGAAAGAGTATCAGTGAAGTCATCTTCCAAAAGATATTTTCAAAATTCCAACAAGCATGGACAACTATTCAACAAACAGTTTTTTGTTAGATAAGATATTTCTATATTTTCTAGATAAGAGGACAACTTGCTAAAGTTGTTAAGCAACTGTCCCTCCTAATGTGTAAAGAATTTTTTTATTTCCTACAGTTATTCCTATATCTCTATAAGATATTTGTAATAAAAATTTGTATAAATACTTCAGTTTATGAAGTGCTTAGTGTGGAATAAAACTGCTAAGAACATTATAGACATTTTGCTGGTACGTTGGAGGCTCACATGTGTTGATTTCTAAGCAACAGTCTAGACAATAGCCAATTGGACTTCATAATTCAGGATTCATGCGATAATTTGAAGAGTAAAGTGCATCTATCTTTTCATTTTTTTCATTATATGTTACATACAATTTCATATATGTTCTTCAATATTAATTATTAATTAGGAGAATTACTTCAGGACTAGTGTAAGAACTCCCTCTCTTAACTACTTAATCATTTAAATGTTTTTTGCTTATTTCCGGATTTAGGAATTCTTAATTGCTCCTAGTCCCATTTTACCCCTACCTCCTTCCTCTTTTTCCGGATAAAAGGATTCTTCATTTCCCTTTATCTCGAAGCAAGCCATCTCATCAAAATAATCTATCCAAATCTCTGAGGGTTATCTACCTTTCCCTGAATACATTAGCATCCTTTTGGCCTTGCCTTCTAGTTCTGCTTGCTAGATTTTGACTCCATAGCCCAATGGACTAGTAGATACCTCTTTAATTTATCTTTAAGTAATATTATTTTTCACCAAACATTTCAAAACCAAAACCAAATTTAATTATCATAACTAGCCTAAACTATTAAAAAAAAGAAAGTTAAATCATTTAAGAGAGAGCCCTCTCTGAAATTTAGGAAGGCTAGATCCTAAATTTCCAAAGTAGGTTTGTGGTTACCCCTAGTTTTCTTTAACTAAAAACCAAAATCCCACAACCTTGAGAAATTAATAGGGTGATAACATACTGGCGACCATACTAGGGAACTAACCAATCTCCAATTTTAAAATTAGTCTTAAAGTAAGATCTTTAATCTATCTTTTTACTTTAAGATTATTTTTAAGGGTTGTGAGTATTCATAAACAATCATTCTAGCTTCTAGGAAAACCTACTATACCAGGTCTAACCCAGATCCTAAGCCTGCAATTATAGTAGAGAACCCAGAAGAGATTGGAAAAAACAAAAAGAAAAAACAAATTGTCAATTTAGAAACTGAAGTACCCTTAAGAAATGCCAATTATTTACCTAAAGAATTTGTGAGCTTCTCTGATATTGATTTTGATTTCAAGTTTGAATGATCATTGTTTAAAATTAAATCTGAAACTGATTTAAAAGATATTGTAATAGATCTTGTTTTTACTTCTTTCTTGAAAGCAAAACAAAATATTATTTCAAGAAAAAGAAAATCAAATAAATTTGAATCTCAAAATCAAGTAGAAAGGATTAATGTTACATTGATTAAAGACATTGATAAAGCTATTAAATTAGCCCATTTATTATCTTAAATTAAGCCTCTTGTTTCTCAATTGTGTACAACAATAATTCCAGCATCAGATTCAAATTTATATGTTGTCACATGATTTTTAGATTCCACCGCAAGTTCATCCACAGAACCATTTATTCCTAAGTTGTCTTTGCAGCCTAAGATAGTTTTTCCTTCATTCACTCAATCCATTTCATCCACTAGTTTTATAAGAACTACATTTTTTCCAACCAATTCCATATATTTACCATCTTCCTTTCCAAGTTCTTCAAGTACAGCTTCCAGCACATTAGCTATTATAACTAGCACATCTCCTGTCATTTCTAGTGTACCTTCTAGCTTAGCTAAGCTTCAAAATATGGCTGCTAGATATGCACCCCTTGTTTTGCCTCAAAAACTTCATGATATGCCCCAAGATTACCAAAATAATATACCTTTATTTGATGGTTTGTCACAATACGCTACTCAACAACATGTGACCAGAATGACAGACTATTGTGAAATCTATGAAATAGATGAATCAGATGTTCAGATGAGGTTGTTTGCTCAAATTTTAACTGGGGAAGTTAAGAAATGGTTTAAAAATTTAGTTGCTGGAAGTATAGCTAATTTAGCTACATTTCATAGAGAATTTCGAAATAAATGGGAAAATAAAAAGAACCCTTTACAAATTTTATCTGAGTTTGATTCTTTAAAAAGAGCTCCTAATGAGTCTGTTCAGGATTACTGCACTAGATATAACAGTGTCTATAATTATATTTCTGCAGATCTTAAACCTACACAATATTCTGTACTTCTTAAATTCCCTGATGGATTTGATCCAAATATGGCATACCAACTAAGAGAAAGAGATGCTAAAACATTAGAACAAATTAAATTAGATGTTGTTAGTGTAGAAATTAATATTCTAGCTAGAAAAGCCAGACTTAGGAGTGAAACAAGAGTCAAAATCGAAGAAGAAACATCAAAGTCAGATGGTAAATTTGACTTTTTTGCTAAAAATTTAGAAATAATATTTGAAAGATTAGACAATATTGAGAAAAAACCATAATGGGATAACCAACCACAAATTAGAAATCCCAACTTCAGAAAAAACAATAACCCTGGAAAAGCTAATGAAGCTGCTCCAGATCAAAACATTAGGCCCCCATTTCAAGAGAACTAAGTTGAGAGTCTTATAATAATGATGAAGATGAGGATGACATCAATATAGTAATGGGGATATATGAAGAAAAAACTATTTTCCTCACTCACGAGGATCAAGAACTTTTTGAGCTTCAACAACTCAAAGTAGAAGCTAGTGAATCCTTTGATTTCAAATAAGGTTATGACTTCTCTATTAACAAAATTCAATGTCAGTATAACCTTAGAAACAAAAAAAACAATGAAACTTCTACAAAAAATACTTCTCAAAATCAAACTAAAAAGAATGTAGATGCACCAAAAACAAAGATTTTGCAAATTTTCCCAAGGGAAAACAAGAAAAATTCCAATCCTTCCAGTCCCAAAAAAGTGCCAAGTCCAAAAATTGTAGACATTACTGAAGAAGTGGCTCAATCCTCCAATAATTCCCAAAATAAAAACACTACCAAAGCTCCTAATTCAGCAAAATCAACAATTCTTGATCCTAAGAAGAATCTTGCTGATTCTAAATCAGCAAATCCCAAAACTGTTAACACTAAAGCCTTTGCTGAAAGTTCAAAATCTGAAAAAAAAACCCCTGCTACCCCTGAATTTATCCCTGAAAAGAGAACTAAATACAACAAGAGTCAAGAAACTCAAACAGAGAATAATAGGACAATTCAAGATAAGAGTACATCTGCTGAAATGCCTGAAAAACCCACTCAGATAATTGCCACAAAAGATGAACTAATTCAAATTAGTAAATCTCAACCAACATTTAATATTCAAACTGAAATAGAAAAGTTAAAGATACCAATTCCTTTGACAGAATTGGTAAAGAATTATTTGTACAAATCAACAATTAATGAAAATTTCAATATGAATAATGGTGAAGATACTATTAATCTAAATTATGATTAGCCTAAATTAATTTTTGGCCCAGATGATAATGGTAAACATTCAGATGGATCAGTTCCTCCCTTCTATATAAGTCTTACTATTCATGATCAAATTTTACATAATGCAATGTTAGATTCAGGAGCTTCCCACAACTTAATGCCAAAAGCTATCATGGAAACTCTGAATTTAGAAATAACAAGGCCTTATAAATATTTATTCTCTTTTGATTCAAGCAAGGTTAAGTGCATAGGATTGATAAAAGACTAATGCGTGAATTTGGTTCAGTATCTCGGTAAAATTATGGTCATGGATATTGTAGTAGCTGATATCCCACCAAAGTATGGTATTCTTCTTTCTCGCTCATGGGGATCTAAGTTGCAGGGATCTCTACAATTAGACATGAGCTATGCCACCATAACAGTGTTTGTAAAACCTAAGAAAAATTACAGAGAAACTCTAATGAAATACATGGTTAGAAATGCTGAGAGATCAATAAATTATCCAATTTACTCAACACCAACTGATCTTGATTCTTTCATTTTATGTAACTCTGATAATAATGAAATCAAAACTGAATTAATTGACATAAAGCCTAAACCAAACAATGATAATATTTTCCATCAACCCCTTTGGCATTTAGACTTTTATGGTTCAGTGAACAAGTCAGGAGCAGGAGATGGAGTGTGTATCACAAACATTGAAACCAATCATTCGGAAGGACATGCCTTTAGACTCAACTTTAAATGTACCAATAACATGGCAAAGTATGAGGCACTTATCTTAGGCCTTCAAATCATCAGAAATTTAAGAGGTCAAAGAATTTTAATTATGGGAGATTTGGAGTTAGTAATTAAACAAGTAAATGGAGATTATTCTGTTCATAATCCTAGATTAGCTAGATATAGAGATGTAGCAGTTGATTTATGTGATGATTTACTAGAATGTAAGTTTGCTACTATTCCAAGAAAACAAAATTTGCAAGCACATTGCCTAGCAACTTTTGCTAGCACATGTAACTTACCTTTTTAACCAACACATAGATATACTGCTAAAGTTAAATATAGACCCATTGTCCTTGATAATGTCAAATACTGACAGATTTTCTCTGAAGATGAACAGATTTACCAATTTTTGAATAGTGAGGATGAATTTCAAAATTGTATGATAGACACAGATGGTAATTTAGATTTAGCATGTAACATAGATTCAGATATTAATTGTAAAATAGATAGTATAAATTTACATAAACTTATCAAACCCACCGTATTCATCCAATCAAACATAGATAACTTAGAGAAGGTTGATATAGAGGAAATAATTGAAGATGAAATTGAAATGTTAGATTTAAAAGATATTTTTTTACCTAGGGATTTGACTCCTTTGGAGCACTTGTTTGATTCCAATGATGTGCCCAAAAAGCCTAAAATGGAACCAGTCAAGTCTAATATTAAAGAATGTAACATTGGGACAGACACAAAACTAAAAATGATCAAATTATCAAAAATCTTACCCCCTCAAGAAAAATAAAAATATATGGAAATTTTAGAAAAATACCAAGATGTGTTTGCATGGAGTTATGAATATTTAAAAGCATATCACACAAACATCATTCAACACAAGATTCCTATAAAAGATAATTAGAAACCATTTAAACAAAAATTGAGGAGGATTAATCCTATTTTATTACCTTTGATTGAAAAGGAAGTTAAACGCATGTATGATGCCCAAATCATTGAACCAATCGGATATTCTGATTGGGTTTCTAACTTAGTACCTACAAGAAAGAAAACTGGTGAAGTCAGATTATGTGTAGATTTTAGAAATCTCAATAAAGTATCATTGAAAGACAATTACCCTTTACCCAAGATGGATCATATTTTACAAAGGGTAGTTAGATCTTCCAGGATTTCTTTATTAGATGGTTTCTCAGGATATAACAAGATACTTGTTCAAAAAGAAGATCAACCTAAGACAACTTTTACCACTCCTTGGGGCACTTTCATGTATGTGAAAATGTCTTTTGGTTTGATGAATGTTGGAGCTACCTTTTAGAGGGCTATGGACATAGCCTTTGCTAAAGAAATACATGAATTCTTGGTTATTTATTTAGATGATATTACTATTTTTTCTACGTCAGATAATGAACATTTGGATCATTTGAGACAAGTTTTCATTAAGTGTAGAAAATTTGGTATATCATTAAATCCTAAGAAAACCCTTTTTGGACTAGAGGAAGGAAAATTACGTGGACACATAATTTCAAAGGAAGGTATTAGGATAGATCCAGCAAGGATAGAAGCCATATTGGACATTCACCCACCTAGGAACATCAAGGAGTTACAAGCATTTTTAGGTAAAATTAAATTTTTAAGAAGATTTATTTCGAATCTAGCAGAAATCATCAAAAAACTGAATAACATGTTAAAAAAGGACTCTGTTTTAAAATGGACAGTTGAAGAAAAAAATTCATTCGAATGCATTAAACATGCTTTGACAAAAACACCAGTCCTAATCAGTCCATACTTCAAGAAAGATTTCATAATCTTTTCATTTGCCTCAGAACATACCATAACTGTAGTTCTACTCCAGAAAAATGGCCAACGTTTTTAACAGCCCACAGGAATTTTTAGTAAAACACTTAGAGATGAACCTTTGAGATATAACATAATGGAAAAGCAAGCTTTAGCCTTGGTTAAAGCCATAAAATATTTCAGAGTGTATATTCTTTACTCCCACATTATTGCCTATGTCCCTAATTCTGTAGTCAAAGATATTTTAACACAGGATGGGCCAGATGGAAGAAGAGGAAAGTGGAGTAACACTATCCTTGGGTATGACATAGATATTAAACCAACGAAGCTCATAAAATGATAAGGTTTAGCTAGACTAATGGATGAATCCAATTGTAATTCTTTGGATATAAATTTTATTGCTCAGATTGATGACCAGGAAGAGATGGTGACTCCATCGATCAGTGAAGCCTTTCTAGACTCACCATGGTACTCAGATACTATCTTTATACCTACAAATTTACAAGCTCCTCCTGGATTAACTAGAAATAAAGCTAGATTCATCAAACTTAAAGCAATGAGATATTGTATTCTAAATAATGTGCTTTATTGGAAAGAACAAAGTGGAATTTTACTTAACTGTTTACTAAAATCATAAGTTGACAAAATTCTTGAATAATTTCATGTAGGTGACTATGGAGGACACCTATAATGGAAATGTACAACAGATAAGATTCTTAGAGCTAGTTTTTACTGGCCTAATTTATTTGCTGATGTCAAAAAATTTGTTATTTCAGGTCACAAATGTCAGATTTTTGAAGGAAAAAGGAAGTTGTTACCTTTCCCACTCAAACCTATTTCTACTGAGATGCCTTTTCAACAATGGGGTTTATACTTCATTGGAGAAATTCACCTTCCATCCTCTAGCCAACACAAATGGATATTGACTCCCACAGATTATTTCACCAAGTGGATTGAAGCCATCCCAACCAGCCACTGACTCAGTCATTCTATCTTTCATAGAAAACAACATTTTATCTAGATTTGGATGCCCATAGAAAATTATTACTGATAATGCATCTTTATTTAAATCTAAGAAAACGATTTCCCTTGTCACAAGTACCATATAACCCTAGGGAACTCTACCTCTTATTACCCTCAGGGTAATGGCCTAGCTGAATCTTCCAATAAAAGCCTTGTGAGTATCATCAAAAAATGACTTGAAGAAAATAAGAAAACTTGGAATAAGAAATTAGTATATGCCTTATGGGAAAATAGAATTACTACCAAGAAGTCAATTTGAACATCTCCTTACCATATTGTATATGGGATGGATGAAATTTTCCCATTATCTTTAGGTGTTCCACTAGTGAAAATTATCCAAGAATCACAAGTAGAACTCAATGAGATACAGAGAAGGATAAATCAGACTATTCATCTGCAACAAACTAGGGAAGAAGTATATGAAAAATCTCAAGTCATTCAAGAGAAAATCAAGAAAATCTTTGATAAAAGAACTAAAGAAGATGACTTTTCCATAGGAGATAAAGTGTTAAAATGGGATTCTAGGAGAGAAGAAAAAGGAAAGCATGGAAAGTTTGACATTCTATGGAAAGGGCCTTATGTCATTTATGGGTACAAAGGTAAAAATGCATTTTTTATCAGGAATTTGGATGCAACAGACATTCCAGAAGGACCAGTGAATGGTAGAATGCTCAAACACTACTATTCTTCTGAGTTAACTAATAGTTAGTCCTAATTTCCTTTTATATGCTTGTAAACATCCATTATAGTTTGTAGATTGGATTGAATGTTTTATTTCCAAATTTGAAGCCTGGAGTGAAGGCCCTAAGATTTGGAGAGTAAAATATCATGAGTATGAGTTTTTGCAGAAATCAGAAGACAGTTACAGAATCATCATGGTCAAAATGGAAGGCTACTGATCTTAGAGTTCTTGACATTTCACCAGGAAATGCCATCCCCATATGGAGGCATTATTAGGGTCCTATGAGTATAGGATTCATAATTTGGAATTGAATTATGATAGTCTTATAAATATGCACATACCTTGCTTTCTGCAAGTTGTTTTGCCATATTTTGTAAAAAGAAAAAATCAAAAAAAGAAAAAGAAAAGAAAAGGGGTAGAAGTCCTAAAAGAAAGATCAAACGACTTAGAAAAAATAATATACCCCAAAGAAAAAGAAATAAAACATGAAAGTGTGCAAGTCCAAATGCCACTAATTTTTACTTTCTTACTGATGATTATGATAGAGTGTCAATAAATTCCATAGTCCATGACGAGTTGAAATGCTTAATCTTGACTTGTCATATTTCAATTTTATTGTTGTAGAATAGTGAATAAATATTAGTTAGATAGTTTAATCCTAACTAATCAATAGATAGGTAGAGAATAAAGAGGAGCTCATCAGTTTAATCTGAGCCCTTAGATGATATAAGGTAGATTTAGATAGTTTTATTGCTTTGAAAATAATAAAATGTTTCGAGGTAGCAAGCTCAAATGCACTTGTAAACTGGAAGAAAAAATGTTATATTAAAGTTGGGTAGGTAGAAAGAAGTGGGAAAAGCATGTAAATATTCATCACCGGGCAAATAATCACTAATTTCCCCTCCCCTATAGTTATTCTTCATTCTAAAATTTCAGTCAAAGGGGGTGTAATTGGGGGTTTTTATTTAACATGTGGTTAATTAACTTTGGCATAAAATCTTATAATAGTGGGTTTAGTGGGATATTTAAAATAAATGGAGTTATATTAATAGGATAAGATATTTTCTAAGGAATTAATAGAATAATTTAAAAATTAATATGGTCTGGTCCTGCCCCCTATGGTTTATTAAACCATTCAAGAGGTTTAAAAACTATATAATATAATGAAAAATGGGCAAAAATGTTTCTTTGGGCTTATCCTATGCCTTTGAAAAAGAAAAATACATCACTACCCCTCAACTGTTATTGTAAGTCTTTTTAAATCTAATTAAAACATAAGATTTGAAAGACTTAACCCATTTCACTCTTCCCTGCATACATTCATAACCTAATGTTTGATTAAAATAAGAATAAGGTTTTGTTTTAAATAAACTCAGAAGCCCGCCAATACTATATGAAGCCTCATGCCTCATATTATCAATCCGTGGCATATTTAAACTATACATAAATGTCGAATTATGTATGTAAAACCTTTGTTTTTATTTTTATAAATGTGTAGAACGTAATTTTTAACCATCGCCCAGCATAAAGCCGCCTAGCCCCACATCCTTTCGATCACAAATTCTAAACTCATCTCGACCGTTCGCTTCCACTTCTCAAATCTGACGATGGATGATTCATTTCACGTCCACAAACCAAACGATTTACAAATGCCCAAACAAGCGTGAAATGGGCAGTGTTTTCATTACCGCCTCCTATGACGTGTCACATTCTGATACAGTCATGTTCGTTTTGAGAAAAACCATTTACCACCCAAACCCAGCGTGAAACCCACCTATATTTTTCTGCATTTGCAAAAAGAAAAACCACTCCCGCCCAAGATTTGACTCGCAGTTATTGCAGTTTTTAAAGATTTATAATAAATATTAAAACCTTTGTTATACATTTTATTGATGTTATTGTGCATTCCCGACTGTGAAAAGCCGCTCGATTGTACAGAAAATCATTTTGTGCAAATTATTGACCTTTAGCCAAAGAAAAAACCCGATTTCAACCATTGTTCCATTGTTTGAAGATTATTTAAAGCAATTCTCTGCATTAGTGCTTCAGACCAATCCATAGGAACTACCAAAGCTTCAGAAACCATTTTTCGGCTACCAAAATACCTGCAAATCAGGTATTTTCCAGAATTTGGCTTGCAATTTCACAATTTAAACCACCAATTGAACCAGTTAAGCTTTAAAGATTAAAATTTCCCATCTATTTTGTCCGAAAACTTGAAAAAACAGGGCAAACCCTCGCCATTTTTTCCCAGAAATTGCCATTCACTGAAAACCTCATTTTTAAGCCAATTTCTCAGTTCAAGACTCTTGAAAGACAAATTCCACGGTTCAAAAGGTTTTTTAACCTACAGAATACCTTAAAAAATTCCTTTTATAGTCACAATCTTTCAGAAAACCTGCATTTTCTATCTCAAAACCTATTGCCTATGCCCTAAAACTCCTAATTGAGCACTGAATTTCCCACTGCTATCATCCTTGCCCATAAAATTGCTCCATTACCCTCTGTTGAAGAAAAATCAACTATAGAAAACGGTATAATCTTGTTGTAGTTAACTCAAAATGACAAAAAAGAAAATCACACCTAAGGCTGTAGGATCCAAACATGTTAAACCTGGAGGATCCAAGCCTCCCAAGACTAAAGCAGTAAAAGCCCCAAAATCTACTCTTGCTATCACTTCTAAGACCATTGTGACTGTTAATCCTCTTCAAACTCCAGTGTCCAATGAATAAGTTATCCCTTTAATTGATTTGGATTACAAAATTGTAGACCCTCTAGTAGAATTCAATCTTTTAGAAGTTCACAACTGGTGTTAAGAGAATCTTCTAGACAAAGAAGAAATGCCTCTCTGGGATACAAATTTACCCAAATATGTAGTCCCAGTAACACATCCTGGTTGGGACCTGATAATACTATGCCAACATTATTATGTACTAGATTGAAGATCAATTGTGTATAATGACAGGGAAATCCTTTTTTCTATCATTGCAGAATCAATCAATGAAATGTTGTAGTTACAGTTTGACCCTAGGGTAGTCCCATTATCCATTGAAGCATTGAATCAATTATATTTAGGGTTAGATTTCCCTAAAAGATTCATGATTTTTCAGAACTTCATGCCTATTCATGTGGACATCCCAAAGCGTAATCCTCCCTATTCCACTTCCAAGTTTCCAGAGGGTTCTAGGCATGTTATTTCAATGTTATCCTTCATCTTAGGATACTTCACTGATTAGTTTACTGATGAATCTATCCTTGGATTTTTATCCACTTTATCCCCTAGTGAGCCTCTTGCTGTGATCTTTGATTTTGCCAGATTTATTGTTGATTCCATACAACATCAATTGAAAAAGTTACCCACTGAAGGGGTATTTAGGTACTCTTCCTATTTATTTCATTTGTTCTTATTTTCACAAGAAGAACACTTTCTGATAGCATTGAAAAAAATGAATGTAGAGGGCCAGCCTCTATCAGTTGTTTTTTGGACATCATTATTGAGAAAGGAAGGAAGTGAGTACAGTTACACAAATTTCACAGATTTTTCATTAGCCTAGCTATGAATTTGCTTCATAAGTCAGAACAGCCTAGGATAAATGAGGAGATGAAAAGAATATTACAGTTTTCATAAGAATGTAAAATGGGAGATTGGTACTTGTATGAGAATCATACTGAATTAAGAATCTTTGGAACCAATATGCTTCCATATAAGTTACCTAAGATTTTAACTATCAGAGCCTTCGCTGTAGAATATTTGAGACAAGTTTTGAATGCTGATGCCATCAATTTCATGGCATCCAAAAAGAAGACCCAATTAAAACTAAAAAATCAGATTGGTCCATTCATAGTGAATAACGGGGATGCTGAGAAAGAGATAGAAAAGAGATTATCAGAGCTGAAATTCCAAGTGAGTTTCCCTTGGAATTATGACCCCCAAGGTGTTTTGAGTAGTATAAGAGTTAAGTGTAAATTAAATCCTTTTATACATGATCCAAAGTCTGATATTGAAATTTTTTCTAATCAGGCAGAATAGGAAGAAAATAAATTGGTTTATCTAACTGAAAATACATAGCCAACAGAAAAAGTGGATACCACACTTATTGTGGTAACTTCTAAATAGCCAGAGTCTTCAAACAAAAGAAGAAGAGAAGAGCGAGCCTATATAGCATAAACTACTTCAGATACTAAGTTCAAACTCATCTACAATAAAGGCTAAGATTTGGTTCCATAGGCAAAGAAAAACTTATTGAAGTTGAAGAGGAACCAGAGGTCAGTAATGATGAGGTCACTACAATAATTAAGTAGATTTTGATAGAGATTGAAATAGAACAAGAAAAATCCAAAGGAAAGGAGACCCAAATGATTGAACGATAGGTTAATATGGAAATTTCTTCTTCTCAAACAATAGAAGAAAAGGATTTGGACATCAAGGAGAGATATAAGAAAATCAAAAAAAGGAATGAGGAAATTAAAAGTGAGATTTATTCTCAATTTCTCAAGCAGAAGCCAGGAAATCAAGATAGATTTCTTATAGCATTTGATTACTCTTCAAATAAAATGATCATGTCCTATTTACAACCCACTACTTCAACTCCAAAAATAGTGGCTGACTACAAAAATATGGAATTTGAAATAGATACTAAAAAGGTGCATGAATTGGATCAGATAGAATTTCACAGACATAGCTCTGAGATTTTATATTCCACTCTGGTGACAAAGGCCATGAGTGTAACAAATTTTCAAAATACTATTATCAACCTACGAGACCAGATGAAACTTGACAAAGGCTCCTTATATGCAAAAGATCTGAGGATCAAGGCCTTGGAAGATTTGATTTTACAATTTGGAGTGGACCGATCAAATGTAAAAGCTGCTGAAGTATTAATCAAGAAGAAAAATGATGATATTTCTTCTTTAAGGAAATAGTTAAAACTTCCTCAATGTGAGCACCCACAGAGTAAGGAAATACTTCGAGAACATAAAGGGAAATAAGATATGATGCAGTTGATCATAAAGCTTACTGCCAAAATCAACGATATGGAAAGCCAATTGGATACACTGATGAAAGAAAAAGAAACTGTGAAGGAAACTAATACTTCCACCATTCCCACAGTTATACCTATTATTACAGCTGTTGTTCCTTCTACATTGGGAGAAAAGTTAGCACCCAAAGAGCCACTGGCAACTGTAGTGTCAGTGCAATCAGCTACTACTTCCAATACTGAATCCTCAACATCACATGTGCAACAGACAAATGATGAAGGGCAAATTGTCAAAGCAATGAAAGAAATGACATTGAAAACCAATGAAATTAACAATTTGAAGAAAAAATTTAGAACATGGAAGTTTCCAATAAAGCAACATTGATTAATGCCAATAAGTATGAACAAAATGCCAAAAGACTTGAAGAAAAAAGTCAAAAGCCTTCAAAAGGATTTTAGTTTCACTTCACAAATTTCTTACATAAGAAATCACCTTTGGACCAATATTATTGAAGTTATACATCTTCAATGGTCATCAATCTAGATAATATATGAACAGAGTGACCTCCTTCTAGCAGCTCAAGGTGCAATACAAAGGACAATAGAAGAGTTAGTAGATGAACCAACATAATAACTAAAGCTAATTACCTTCTTAAACAGTAAAAATAGGACTGAGCTAGAAGAATTGAAGATACAAGACAGGACAGAGACTATATTACAAATCAAGAAAGTATTGATAAAGAAAACCCTAATGAATAACTTAAAAGAAAAATGTGATGCTATGATTTTTTCCATTACCAAGTTCTTAGCAAAGTATACTACGCTAAGACAAGCAGGCATTCCATACATCCATGTATTCGATGATAAATTGATGGACCAAAATGAATATGATAAAAATATAAGGACCATGCCAAAGAACAGGTGAATAAGCAACTGCCACAGGGATCTCCAACAGGGAAAGTTGTTCTCCAATACATTGAATATTTATTCTTCCTTCAGAATGAAATAAAAAATTTGTTCATAATTAAGCCAAATTTTTCCATGTACACTGATGCAGATGAGAATTACAGAAAGCTCAAGAGTGTAAAAATACCAGATGCTGAACAATGGCAGACTTTTACAGATTTATTATAGCAGCAAAGAAGCAAACAATGAAAGAGAGTGCAGATGAAGCAGTCAGTTTGAGAAGAAAACAAATAAAATAGTATTTGGTTTTGATTTTTTATTGTTGAAAAGTCTCTTTTTACAGCATTTAGAGGTCAAAATATCAGGTTAAAGAGTATGAGAGTGAAAGGCCATAGTCAAAGTGTATCAGAGAGAAAATAACAACTAGCTGATTTGACTGTTGTAATTTCCCTTTTTACAGCAGTGAAATGATAAATAAACAATGTGAAAGAGTGTCAGAGATGAAGTACAAGGTCAAAGAGTATAAGTGGAAAGAGTATCAATGAAGTCATCTTCCAAAATATAGTTTCAAAATTCCAGCAAGCATGGACAGCTATTCAAAAAATAGTTTTTTTTTAGATAAGATAGCTCTATATTTTCTAGATAAGAGGACAACTTGCTAAAGTTGTTAAGCAGCTATCCCTCTTAATGTGTAAATATATTTTTATTTCCTAGAGTTATTCCTAGATCTCTCTAGGATATTTGTAATAAACATTTGTATAAATACTTCAGTTTATGAAGTGTTTAGTGTGGAATAAAATTTCTAAGAACATTATAAACATTTTGCTGGTACGTTGGAGGCTCACATGTGTTGATTTCAAAGCAGCAGTCTAGACAATAGACAATTGGACTTCATAATTCAGGATTCATGTGATAATTTGAAGATTAAAGTGCATCTGTATTGTCATTTTTTTCATTCTATGTTACATACAATTTCATATATGTTGTTCAATCTTTATGATTAATTAGGAGAATTACTTCAGGACTAGTGTAAGAACTCCCCGTCTTAACTACTTAATCATTTAAATTTTTTTTGCTGATTTCCGGATTTAGGAATTACTAATTGATCCTAGCCCCGGTTTACCCCTGCCTCCTTCCTATTTTTTCTGATTAAAGGATTCTTCATTGCCCTTTATCCCTAAGCAAGCCATCTCATCAAAAAAATCTATCCAAATCTCTGAGGGTTATCTACCTTGCCCTGAATACATTAACATCCTTTTGGCCTTGCCTTCTAGTTTTGCTTGCTAGATTTTAACTCCATAGCCCAATGGACTAGTAGATCCCTCTTTAATTTATCTTTAAGTAATCTTATTTTCCACCAAACATTTCAAAACCAAAACCAAATTGAACTATCATAACTAGCCTAAAATATTAAAGAAAAACAAAGTTAAATCATTTAAGAGAGAGCCCTCTCTGAAATTTAGGAAGGCTAGATCCTAAATTTCCAAAGTAGGTTTGTGGTTCCCCTAGTTTTCTTTAACTAAAAACCAAAATCCCACAATCTTGAGAAATTAATAGGGTGATAACAGGAACCACTTTTTATTTCTTTACTCTAAAAATAAACCGATTGAGCCTCTCAATTCTTATTATTTCATTTTTATTTTTTATTTTTTATCTATTTATTTATTTATTTTTATTTTTTACGAATTATTATTATTAATTTTTTTAAATGCATTTTAAACCACACAATTCCATAATTTTGTTAAAAATTTGTTATCATATTTTAACAATGAAAACTAAAAACATAGAAGAGTTACAGTACACCTCAAATTTAATGTTTTTATTTTTAAGTAAGATTTTTATGTTTTTGTTCAACTAAATCTAAAAATCCCTAATACTATTAGGAGTGTGATAAGGGTTTATAAGGCCCACAAGTTGTAACCTTTCTCTGATACCATATGTAACAACCCAAAAATTTAACATGAAACTAATTATATCAAATATGCAATTAATAATCAACAGAAAAACTATTCAACTAATTAGCATAGAATTTTGAGAAAAAACCTGAGCAGAGACGACTTACATGTAGCGATGATATTCCTTACTTGTGCTTTCGGATTTGAAAACTATTTGAATCCCGCTAACCACAACAATGTTTTTGGGACGACTCTCCACCCAACCATAGGTTCAACTGCCTATAATATTTCTACAACTGGCCACCCTCGAGCCCTCAATCAACGTACTATTTCCAATGAATCATTTATCTGTCAAAAATTTTCTCCCAAGAGAATGGATGAATGAACGATGAATCTCAGCTTCCTCAATGTCTATTAAGTAGACCAAACAATGGAAATGGAACCGTATGCACATGTTCTGTGTGTCAACATGCAACTTTTATTTCTTTACCTTAAGTTTAACTTAATTTAATGTTTCTCTTAATTTAACTATTTCTTATTTTATTTTATTTTACTTTTTGTTAAATTTACTTATTTTTACTATTTTAATCGTTCCCTTAGTTTAAATATTTTTTATTTTATTCCTTTTTACTTTTGTTAACTTCTCTAATTTTATAGTTTACTTTTATATATTTTTAGTTAGAAATCTAGTTTATTGTATACTATTTTATTTATTGATTATTGTTATCTTTATTATGTATTATTTATATACTACTTATTTTAATATTATGTTATATTATTTATTTATTATTTATTTATTATTATTAGGGGACATTACACTTACTTATATTTTTATAGGCTCGTCAGCTATTAAGGATAAACTATCAATAAGTATAATCAAAGAAATAATCAATATCAAGGCCATACCTTGGAACTCATTATCTTGACTTCACCAGATAACAGTAGAACATAAACAAATATGAGTCAAGGAGCTTGCATCATGCAACACTCTTTACAAGCATAGTGCCTTATCATGCCATCATATCAAGCCTTACCAAAATCAATGTTGTGTAAAAAAAAATAAGCTCATCAAAGTTTAGAAGTGAGTCAAAACGACTAACAAAGATATTGATTTCAAAGTGTTAATTCTTTCAACCAGAGACATGTAGCACACATATCAAGTCTTGACATCATTTCATGTCAATCTCTCAAGTCTATTATTTAATCATGTCACTTCAAGCAATTTCCTTCATTACATGTAAGTGCATACATATCATAGTTAACTCATGCATATTCATACTAAGTCACAACATCCATTGTGATAGGAAAATGGAGGAGAATACAAAAATATACATCTGTATACTCACATATGACGGTAAAGGTCATTATGGCCACATAACATAGTCATTTGGAACAATCGACTATCACTAGATCAAATCATGCCAAATCAAAATGTGCGATCACTGTAAGATCTATAATTGTATACATATATTAAGAAAAACTTGCCAATATCAATCAACCAAAACCATGATAAAAAATCCTCAAACATAATGACATATGTTTGGTTCAAACATATGAACTTTACCAGCTTATAGATCTTACTGGCATATGCAATAGATCTGCATAATTGACATATTCCAAGTGACCATCTGATTTCATGCTCAATTACAAAAATTCAAAAAATCAGTTTACAATGAAAAGACAAATAAGAGATCCATGGATTCAGAGTATAGACTAAATTCATTGTACAAGACTTCAATTATGTGTCTCTCAATAATAGTCACTTCAATGAGACTTCCTTTGCGTGAATGAGGCTCAAATATCTACTGTGGATTAATCAATGTCAAATACTCATAAATCATATTTAAATAAAACATATACTGGTACATGAAAAATAATGTTTTAGGAGAGAGTTTCTCCCTCTAAATGAGAATCCACTTCATTCATGGCATCAACCTATATTTACGGGGATCATGCAATAACACATCTATTAGATCATAAACGCATATCTATCATGATCTTAAATATTATGTCATCAATATTTCATCAAGGGCTAGACTTGAAATATCAAGATGACAGGTTGATGTGACAACAAAAACTTAAGATCCCAATAAGAATACATCAAGTTAGAGAATTTAATCTCACTGCATGTTATAACTCATATAGTCAAATATCTGAAACATCAATCTCATAGATATGGCTTTATCATCACGGTTTCCAATACCATTCATATACTAATCAATAGGATCAAGTTAGGTTAACCGATAAACCAACAATGTGCAATAACTCTTTTTCTATGAGCTTCCATCATGCCTATCACAATCATTATTAACATCATATAAGTGAGGTATCCTTCTATAATATATCCAATATATATTATGCATATTATTGGTCAAGAGTACCATTGACTAGAGTTAGAATCAGGATCAAAAAAAAAAAATAGATGTTAGCAAATTGTCAATCTCTACTACTATATCCCAGATAAACAATCACATCAAGTACTCTTGCAAAATCAATTATTTCATCATGATCAAAAAATCAAAAACTAGGTGCACCATTTCATCATAGGAAACATAAATCAAAATCACTCATATATGCATGCATGAGCCATCTGAGAGGTAGACACTCTCCATATACAATAGGGCTTGCCTAGCCATCCAATGTTATAGCTGAAACATACCACTAAAATAATATACCATGCAGGCCTTCTGGTATTACCTGTGCACCTCCACATAGGAAATATTTAGTGTGCAAGTGCCTCTTTACCTTTTATGGATCTAGCCATATTTACTTTTCCATATCTAGCTTTGTTTCCTTTTCTATATTTTACTATCTTTCATTTTCCAGATCTAGCCAACCTTCCTTCATTTTCCAATGTAGTCATGTTTCTTGCATTTCCCTATATGAACATATTTCCTGCATTTCCAAAGATCCTCAAGAGGGATCCACTCATCACATCTCATCACGGAGGTTAGACATATCTAGGTGCTCAAATATACATGTAAGAAGTAATGACTAGAAACAATAATCATAGAAATCAGATCCATAAGCATAAAAAAGAGTAACACTAGCACATTTGGCCCAATTTTTTATGACCAAAATGTCACTTTTGTGACACATAGGCGTCCTAAGAGAGACACTTTTAGGTTCGGAAAAACTTCGTTTCCTGTCATGTCACAAGTTCGACACTTCTAATAACTACCAGTAGAGTGACACTAGACATGAAACATGTCTTCATTTATTCAATCTTACAATCACACTTTTTATTGTCTCTATTTTGGCGATTTTTGGGTAGTGTCGCTATTTCGATGATTTTTGGGTAGGGTTGTAAGAGCAACGATTTTTGGGTAGTGTTACTATTCCAACATTTTTTGGGTAGTGTCGCAAGAGCAAAACTTCTTGAATGGTTGCATTATTCCAACGATGTCACTATTCTGATGTTTTTTTGTTAGTGTCGTAAGAGCGATATATTTTTGGGTAAATTAGTCAGACTTGCGATGTTTGGGTCATGTAATGATTTGCCTAGCTGTTACTAATCCATCTCTCCATTTTTCCTTTGTAAGTCTGAATCATGTGACTTTAGCATGAATGAGTACAGTCACATGATTCAGAATTAGCAAGGCAAAATGGAGAGACGACTTAGCAACACCTAGGCAGAAATATTATTACATTTTTTACATAATAATTTCACATATAATCCAAGGTAATCTCCAAACCACCAGAACAAAATAAATCAAAAATCAATGTAACCTAATCACTGAGGCATTTTTTTGATACAATCCTTGTATTACTGAATTGCAAAATGTGAAATCAAGCAAGATATTTGAAAACCAACCAACATGAGAATTAGTGATATTCCAATAGTATTCATAAATAATGAATTTTTTCAGCAAAATCCATGACTTCAGGAAGAAAGCTCGTATTCTCCAGGGTTCTTCGGTCACAAACAATTTGATAAAGTAACAACATTACACACACTAAATCAGACAAATGATTTCCCCCAAAATCATTTTTGAAAACATCAACATGACAGGTTACGTTTAGATTGATATTGAGTACAAATAGTGATGCTCAATATAGATTTATTAAAATACCATCTCGAGAAGACTTTCAAATGTAAAATAAACTCGCAAAAAATAACTTTGACGACAAAAATAAAATGAGCAATAAAGAAAAGCTATGAAAAAAATTGTTGGCATGACTTTCTCATATTCCTATTAGTGGCATAAAAAATAACAATACCATCCATCAGGACAGTTTGCTAACAAAAATACACAATTGGATTCAAGAATGCAAGCCTCCAATTATCAATCCGGTTAGGGAGTCTTGATAGACAAAAACCAATGAACACTAGCATTGAGAAACACCATGAAGTGTTTTACACATTGACCTATGAAAAAAAAATTCCAAATAGATGCTGCTTAAAACTCTGCTACATGAGAAGGTGATTCTCATGTTCTCTATGTTTGTATACAGCCTTGTACATCCAATAAACTGGCATCTTTCATATATATCATCATCCAATCATGTTCTTCTCCCTTATCTTAGTAATTTAGGAGGGAGTATTTTACATGCAATACAATCCTTCCTTTCTCAACCCCCAAATTTGCACTAGTGACCAAACAATGGCCAGGCATATCTTGAGGCCCTTTGGTCATCTCTTTCACATCAATGAACTTTACCAGCTTTCCTATTTGGACAGTTGATCCGAAACTAGGATTACCTAAGATATTCAATGCTGATTGGTGTGATGTATACGTGCCAACCTTTTGATGTGATACAGGTGTATGATCCAATACTGATCTTCGTATGGTACAACTAGGAACCTTTGAAAATAAAATCCTGAGATGCAAAACACTTTTATTCCCAAAATCCCAGACACCAAGTTGTGCTCCAGTAAAAATATAAACCCCATAGAGGTCCCCTATCCATGTTTCATTGTTCTCTATAGGAGAAGTGCGGACATGTGAAAATTTCTTCCATTGGACAGGCTTAAACCATTTACTATCTTTCTCTTCTTGTCCTTGACACTTAGGAGGCCCAATTGTAACATGTGCATCCCAATGTGGCTATAGGATTTTGGGTAGAGAGAACAAATGTTGGAAATTTATTGCAAGTATTTTTTTTATTCCTTCCCTCAAGGCATAACCAAAGCGTTGTCACTAGTTTTTGACCAACAGTTAGCTGAATCCTGACATTCAAGTCAAAATCTGAAAGAAGAGAGGCATAATAATATAACTAGATAAGGGAAGTAAGATCACAGTTCTACTCACCTGAGATGTGCTAACATGAATCTTAGGACCCACCAAACTGAATTACAGTGTTGGGCATATTGGTTCCTTCATTTCTTGTTCTCGCAACTCACTGAAAAGAGGAGCCCATGAATGAGGAACTTGAAATTCCAAGAAATAGTAAAGCTCTTTGATTGGAGGTTTGTATGCACATGATTTTAAGAATGATGTAAACTATATTTTCATAATGTGAAACTTCAAACTGTTAGCCTAATGTAATAATCCGAAGGCATTCTTAAACCAAAGAAACAATTCACACAAATTTTGGCTTATATAGAAAGAAACCATGTTTGATTGCAAGCATGCACATGATGAAATGTACTAAAAACCCACTAGATTCCTAAAACTCAAACAAATCCATTAATAAGGGCCTGATCATGAAAATCCATGCACTATGAAAGAATACCAAGTTCTACATGAAATCTTCATAGTAGAATACTTTATACGATATGGTGAGTGTATTAGGAAATATGCATAATCTCAGCTCTAAGTTCTGCAGCATTCATTAGCTCTTCACATTCCTTGAAACATGAAATAATTTTTAAAAAGGATTTGCAGATAGATTTTAGAGAGATTTATCCTTGTACATCATTTAAGGTTTCTGTAAGGTGGATTGAATCTAACCTAGAATGTTAGCTCGATCCCTGTATAAGACAATGAAAAATCAAATGTTATTCTATATCAATAACAACTTTTTGCAGACTTAAAGTGCCTCCTTGAACCATGACAAACATTGACATCTACAAAATAGGCGGCCCTCCAAAATCAGAATTGTCGAAATGGTGAGAAATTTATACACATGGGGTGCTAATTCACTACAAAAATTTCCATTCTCCAACACCTTTTTCCCTTCCTTTCCAACCATTAATCCCAAGTGCATGTGTTCTTGGATAAGGCCCGTTGAATTCTAAGATCCCTCCTCTGTAATACAAATGCTCAATCCAATTCCTCACAGAAAATAAAAAGAGATACATACCCGTTAACACCGAGCCCAACTTAAGAAAAAAAGAGGAAGGGAAGAAAGAAAAATTGGAGAGCAAATATCTATCCATAATTTCAAAGGAAGAAAACTGGATAAATTTTTCCATATTCTTAATACTTATGTGCGATACTATTTTTCCTTAACCATTAATGTTATTTAAATGCAATGACATATTTTTGAGTTTAAATACTCCTCTCTATTTATTATTTTTTTGAGACAACAAACCTTTTCCGACATTGCAGTGACAAAACTACTTAAATCCACAAGAGTAATACATCTTCTCACAGGTTTAGGAAAAGCCACCTACAAAAAAATTAGATGTCTCATAAAGAAATAATGATGTTTTTAGAGAAGTGTCTAGTCCCACTGCATCCCCACTCCCTATCTGCAACCATATAGAGTGCTAAAATTATATTAGATTACACTAGAAAAATTCTTAGACAATATACTATAATGCGGTAATATAATCTCACAAACTGGTTCTAGAGGTAGAATCCTGGTTGGCATCAATGGGAAAGAATTGAATCAACCATCTGGGATGTGTAGCTTCAAATTTACATGACTAATGTAAACCATTTTTCCACAAGGTTTTTCCTGGTCAGAAGCTTGAATAACAAAAAATTCATAGCATTAATAGGTCTAGACCACATAAAGAAAGAATAGTGGATCTTGCATAAAAAATGAGTTTGATTGCCTTATCAATAAACAAAAACAAAAGGGCAGGGAATCAGGTATCCTTTGGGCTGTTATTTCCTAGTCTAAATCAAATATCTGTTGGGCTGTGGTCTAGGACCAAGTTGAGCATTTGCAACAATGATGATCCAGGTTCAAATCCCCAGGGTTTAATCCCTATGGAACCCTTCAATGGTGGAAGATAGACTGTTTTTAAAGTAGATTTTGTGTGGTTTTTTTACCCAAAATGACTTGCAATTTTTATTTCTTTTACAAAAACCACCCCTTGTTTGGCAGGAAAAACTCCTAGGACGTGTGCCCTTGGGGATTTCCATTGGTTTACCATTAGAAACCCAGTGAAATTGTTAATAAAAGTTAAGAATTAAGGTGAACAAGGGATGGACTTAAGTCTAGGGTCATGAGCTCTTTGTGGCATAAGTTCACCGCAACCTTCTCGTGACCACATGACTATTGAAGGTGCCAAATGAAACCTAGTCAAGGTATTGGGTAAAATACCACAAAGGGACTTAACAATTACAATAAAATATTTAAAATAATGGGGAAAAGTAGGG
This sequence comes from Pinus albicaulis, assembly GCA_034641835.2. Classification (NCBI taxonomy): domain Eukaryota; kingdom Viridiplantae; phylum Streptophyta; class Pinopsida; order Pinales; family Pinaceae; genus Pinus; species Pinus albicaulis. The sequence goes on from CM076576.1 coordinate 468,440,276, forward strand.
GTAATGAAAGAGGGCATACCAAGCAGGGGCATGGAAGCGGCCCTGCCTATAGCTTCTCTACCTCTTTTGTCCTAGCTCGCAAGACACAACCCCATTATCTTCATCCTCCTCATCATAATCAATGTGAAAAGCTACAACATTCCTTGGAATTGAACTTGTATATATTGCTTCTCTCACCATAAATGTTACAATTCTGCCATCGGTAATGTCTGCACTAAATGTGAGCATAAAATCATCTAGCCTGTGCACATGGTCGAGAACTCGTTCCCTAATGGCCCACAAAAACTGGTTCTCCAAGTTCCTTCCTCAGGCCACTTGATTATACAGCACCTCAGAGCTCGTAAAAGCTTGGATTCGGTCCACACCCTGCTCCAATGCCAATTTCTTGACAATGATTTCTGCAACATAGAACAAAGGCCCTTTTAATTTGATATGAAATTTAACTTTTGCATTGATTCAGCTCCTTCAGTTCAAGTAACAAGCTCTACACTTTAGGAAAGGAAATTTGCCTCCTGACTTCCTAACTCAGTCCATCAAGGTATGCCATGGGATATTGAACTCCAAGATAGTCCTTACCTTTTGAGTACTTTATAAAATTTCATGATTCCTTCTCTTGCTTCAATGAAAAACTTGTTGGAATCATGATTGCTATTAGAACAAAACCCACAGGCATTAGTATCCACTACAATCACCAGAGTTAGGATACACGAGAGGCGATTAGTCCATGTCATGAAACACATGAGGAGCATTGAACCCAATGTCCAAAAATCTCCCCCCCAATGCGAGCCAGATGAGTTTCGAATTCGAGACACGTTACTCTGATACCACTCGTTGGAATCATGATTTTCGTTAGATGACAAACCGCGGAAATTAGTCTCCACTACAATCACCAGAGTTAGGATCCACGAGAGGCATTTAGTCCATGTCAAGAAACACACGGGGAGTGTTGAACCCAATTTCCAACAAAACTTATACTTAAGGATTAAAAATCCTTACAATCCCAATGCAACAACTTCTTACCAAATATTCTGTATATAAATTTCAAAGTCTCGAATCCCATCAGATACAAAAATACTGAGCCACAAGAGACTTCAAAAATGCACCAAACGGATTAAGCCTTTAAAAATAGGAGAATCTACCTTTTGGCAATACGATACAAAATAATACAATAGAATACATAGAAAAAAACACGAATTCTCCCACATAATACCACAAAGGAGCTTTGGAGAAGCAGAGTTACCCTATAAGCTACACTAAAATGAAAAATCTTCACAATCTTTGGTCATGCAGAGATCTTCACATGAATCCAACTCCTAAAACTTCCTCCAATTTGAATCTTGGACCTATGGCTTCAAGAAGCAGCGGGGAAGAAGTATAGAAATAGTAAGGCATGCCAGGGAATTCCTAGAAGTATGGTATTTAGAATCATATGTTTAGATTGAATAATAAGGACAAGAAAAGGCATTGGCAAGCTTCAACAAATCGTTGATGGGAAGCTGCAATCTGAACGGATGAAGAAATGGTAGGGTCGAGTCATGGAAAACATGTTTAGCATTCAGGGGAATTAGGTGTCCGCAGGGCGTTGCACAGTTCGACAGGGTTGAGTCGGGATCAACCCGAGTCTATGTGCAGAACAATGACAGTGCGTTAGGAATAGTGATTTAGGCGATAGATAGTTTCTATGTCAAGTCGGGAGTAAGATTTGGACCAAGAACACGATTCCACTTGCTCTGGATCTTGAAGGGTGTATTTTTTGCAAGAAGGAATAGGGAGGTTGGGTGAAGGGTGAAATTTTTCTGAGGTGGGAATCAGAATTAAAAAAAAATTAAAAAATTAAAAATTAAATGTAAATAATAATATTAAAAAAAAAACTATATATAGTATTAAATTAAAAATTTAATATAAATAAATAAGATATTAAGGTGTATATAAACTACTTAATATGTAATACTAATTACATCTTTCCATGCACATGACCTGACCCGAACCCGACATGAATGCCTTTCCTTGGGCGCATCCACACGGAACACACGGTACAACGTGACCTCCTTGAACTAAGGCACAAGGGAGAAACCAACAAACTGGTTACACATACGTGCACATTAAGGGATGTGGGCGGTCACAACTTAGAATTTTTGATACGGCCTCCCTCACATAACCCGACCTGACCCAAGCTGAATGTGTTTCCTTAGGCACCCTCACATCACATCACCCAATCCGCCAGAATGAAGGCACAAAGGAGAAAATGGAAAATGGGTCGCACAAACATGCACAAGGCACACAAGCAATCACAACTTAGAATTTTTGATACGACGAACCTCACACGACCCGATGCGACCCAGATCGAACACGTCTCCTTGGGTTCCCTCAAACAACATGACCCGACCCTCCTGAACGAAGGCATAAGGGAGCTAATGAAAAATAGGTCGCACGAATGTGTACCAGACATATGGGCAGTCAGAACATAGCATTTTTGATACGGCCAGCCTCACACGACTTGACCTGAACGCGTTTTCTTGGGCACCCTCACATGGAACGATCTGAACCAACCCAAACTCAACATTTTTCCTTGGGTGACCTCACATGACCCAACCCAATCCGACCCGCCTGTATGAAGGCAGAAGGGAGCAAACGAAAAATGGTTCACACGAATGTGCAAAAGACACATGAGCGGTCACAACTTAGCATTTTTTATACGACCTCCCTCACACGACTCGACCTGAACGCATTTCCTTAAGCGCCCTCACACAACACGACTTGACCTGATATGACCCGAATGAATTTCCTTGAGTGCCCTCACATGACTCGACCTACCTAAACGCATTTCCTTCGGCATCCTAAAACGACCCTACCCAACCCGCTCAAACGAAGGCCCAAGGGATAAAAAGGAAAATGGGTTACACGAACATGCACAACAAGGCACACAAGCAGTCAGAACTTATAATTTTTGATACAATTTCCCCCACACAACCAGATCTGACCCAACCCGACCCAACCTGACCCGAATTGACCTAAATTGACCTAAACACGTTTCCTTGGGTGACCTCACTCGACACGACTTGACCCGACCGAACGAAGGCACAAGGGAGAAAATGACAAACAGGTCGCACGAACATACACAAGGCACACGGGCAGTCACAACTTAACATTTTTGATACATCCGCCCTCACATGACCCGACCCAACCCACCCGAATGCGTTTCGTTGGGCACCTCGCACGACTTGACCCGACTCGACCAACCCAAACACATTTCTCTGGGGGCCCTCACTCGACTTGATCCAACCCAAATCGCCTGAACACATTTCCTTGGGCGCCCTCACATGACACGACCTGACCTAACCTGCTCGAACTTGTTAACTTAGGTGTCCTCACACGACACGACCCAGCCCGACTCGCCCGAATATGTTTTCTTGGGCACCCTCACACAACTAAATCCAACACAACCCGAACGGAACACGTTCCCTTGTGTGCCTTCACACAACCCGACCGACCTGAACGCATTTCCTTGGGTGCCCTCACACGACACGAATAGACCTGACCTGACTCGAATGAATTTCCTTGGGCGCCCTCACACGACGTGACCTGACCCGACCCGACTCGCCCGAACAAAGGTATGAGGGAGAAAACAACAAACGGGTCCCACGAATGTGCATAAGGCACAATGGCGCTTTAGCATTTTTGATGCGGCCTCCCTCACACAACCCAAACCGACCCGACCCAAATGCATTTCCTTAGGCACCCTCACACAAGATGACCCGACCCTCCCGAACGAAGGCACGAGGGAGAAAAAAAAAAACGGGTCATACCGATGTGAACAAGGCACATGGGTGGTCACAACTTAGAATTTTTGATACAGTCCCCTCACATGATCCAACCCAACCTGAATCGAACGCATTTCCTTGAGCGATGTCACACATCACAACCCAATCCGCCCGAATGAAGGCACAAAGGAGCAAATGGACAATGGGTCACACAAACAAGCACAAGGCACAGGGGGAGTAAAAATTTATAATTTTTTATATGACCAGCCAAACACGACCCGAACTGACCCAAACACATTTCCTTCGGTGCCCTCACATGGCATGACCTGACCAGCCCGAACAAATTCATAAAGGAGAACACGAAAAATAGGTCACATGAACGTGCACAAGGCACACGAGTAGTCACAACTTATCATTTTTTATACGACCGTCCTCGCACAACGCAACCCAAATGCGTTTATTCCTTGGGTGCCCTGACAGGGCTCGACCCGATGTGCCTAAATGAAGGTGCGTCGGAGAAAATGGAAAACGGGTCACATGAACGTGCAAAAGGCACATGGGTGGTCAGAACTTAACATTTTTAACATGACCGCCCTAACATGACTTGACCCAACCCACCCGAGCTCACGACCCGAACGAAGGCACGGGGGAGCAATTGGAAAACGGGTCGAACGAATGTGCACAAGGTACATGAGTGGTCAGAACTTAGCATTTTTAACATGGTCCCCTGACACAACATGACCTGACCCGACTTGCCCAAGTGCACAACCTGACCCACCCGAACGCACGACCTGACCTGCCCGAATGCACAAACCGAATGGCATGAAGAGACCCTACCAAACACACGACTCGACCTGCCCAAGCGCATGACCCGAATGGCATGAACAGACTCACTTGAACGCACGAACTGACCCGCCCTAATGACACGAATCGACCCACTGAAACCACACGACCTGACTCGCCCGAACTGACGACCCGAATGAAGGCTCGTGGGAGAAAAAGACAAATGAGCCACACGAACGTGCAAAAGGCACACGAGCGATCATTGATTATCATTTTTTACATGACCGACCTCACATGACACAACTTGACCTGACCCACCTGAACGCATTTGCTTGGGCGCCCTCACATGGGTGAAGCACTCACACCACTACCGCTTCATTACAAACATTATCAGAGCTCGATTCATGGAAAGTTGACCTTTTTTGAAGATAGAATATTGAAGCAAGAATACAATGACATGGCTCCAGTTTGTATCGAAGCTTTGACATTATATTGGTTCGTCTCCATTAGGGGAATTTTGAGGTCTAAAATGGGCCTCTTAAGAAAAATGTACAACCAAAATAAACTTTATAAGAACCAATAGGATTCAATATGATGATATCAACCATGGGGGATGATTCACCGTTTTTGATGTAAAAGGGTAAAAATATTAAAAACCTACTTTTTCAACTCGTATTTTCAACTTATCTGCCAAATGTTTTACTCAAGTTTCGAGTGGGAGTACTTGTTGGATGAAAAATTTAATTCCTCATTCAAGGAGTATCATGTTGCATACTTTTGATGGACATTGCTACATGAAAAATGATAAATACATGAAAAACCGTGATTGCAATCACATTTTTCCTATATTTTTCATTTTTCATGTTGCAGGACCAATCGAAAGTATGCAACATGGGTACTCCTTCAATGAGGAATTAAATTTTGCATCTAATGAGTACTCCCTATTGAAATTTGAGGATAAAATTTGGGAGATAAGTTGAAAATACAAGTTGAAAAACGAAGTTTTTTCTTTTTCCCCTCTCAAATTTGATGATGTAACGAAATATTATTTTATTATTTCCACTATTATTTTATAATTTCCTTAGGAGGCCCATTTTAAACCTCAAAATTCCCCTAATGAGTGAAACAATTGTAGGGGCAAGACATTGGTCACGATCGAAGCTACATAATAAGACATGACAAGTTGAGAAGAATGTCAAGGGAGGATTTTTTAGACCTTGTACAGGTTGAAGAGTATGAAAGAAGAGCACCCATAGATTCGTGTTGAACTTGAAGTCTTGGAGGAGAATGTTGAAGTAGAGCGTCTTCGACTTGGTTGGTAAATTGAGCAAGATGGAGCTACAAATTGCGATGGAGGAGAATAAGCTGGGACGTATGAAGAAGAGGATGTTGCATATGTGTCAATGATAGATGAATAAATTGATGAACACGTTGGACCGGGATTGTGAACTTTGCAGACATTGATGATGGAGGACACTTATAGGGGTTAGGGGTTAGGGTTTAATGGGGTTAGGTTTTAGGGGGTTCAATCTAAAGTCATCAAAAACCTTAATGGTTTGGAATAATTTTCTAAAATAACTTTCCTAAAGACAAACTCCGTTGGATATAGGATTCCAAAGTTGTATTTGTAGCAAGTAGTTCATCTTGAAAGCTGGAAGGGGTTGAACACAAATTGGAAGGGAAAAATATATTTATTAAAAATTAAGGCTAATTGTGGAAAACTCTGAAAAGGAATATTTGGGGATAGAGGGAGAAATAAGTATGACTATGAAATGGAGCCTTAGAAAAATAGGGAGGCTCAAATATAGTTCACCCATTAAAATTATGGTTCCAACAAAGTAAGAGGGCTATGAGCTTCCCATAAGAAGCTATCCCACAAAATATTGTTTATCAATTACAAAGAAGATATAATAATAATCTTGAAGCCTGCTACCCACCAACCTGTAGAGTAGCTTGAGAGGATTCCTCAATATACCAATTAGGAAAAAAATATTTAAAAGGAAAAAAAAATAATTCATGCGCTACGAAAACTTGCCATTAGTAGATCAAGAAAGAAATTAAAATCTATCATTGCAGAGCTGACCTTGAGTTTGTCATATTCCCATTTTTGTTGTACTAAATTTCCATATCATGAACTCACATAAAGGAATATTCAATTTATGTCAACATACCCATTTTTAAATGGCCTATATGCTTATAATGTTAGATTGAGTAGACTGCAAAAAATTGGGATTGTAGATCCTTTCATTGATAAATTTGGTTTCTTGGATTACAATTCACTCTAAGTAATGGTTCATTTTGTTCATACTTTGTTTGGAAATGTTGGAGGTGTTTTCTTTTATATATTATATTCAGCTACCTAGTGCCCCAACATGACTTGATAAGAATTGAGACATGTTTTCTTCTATTTTGGTTTGTTTTTGGAAGGCATTGATGTTGGTTGTTTCATAAAGGAAAGCAACATTGATGCAGGTTCTTTACCATTGTTTTTAATCAAGAAAAATCCAACCAAACTCTAATTATGTCCATGAGACAAAATTTCTACCAATATTCCTTAATTTTACATGCTTGTGCATCCTTGATAAATTTGAAATCACACACTTATGTACTAGAAATTCACCATTGGATAATCCACAACCTTGTACTAGAGCTAACTCCAAAAAGAGAAAAATAGTCTAGGGCGTCAAGATCCCCATCAAAAAAGGATGATGACCCAATGCAAATAATATGGAGCAACTTGGGATAATCCCAAGAAAATAAGGCCCTTGGATGTGACATGACCCGACTCAACTCGACTGACCCAAATGCGTTTCCATGGGTTCCCTCACGTGACACGACCTAATCTGACCTACTCGAATGAGTTTTATTTGGTACCATCACATGACCCGACATGACCAAAACTATATGCATTCCTTGGGTGGCCTCACAAAACCCAAATCAACCCAACCTGCCCAAACAGGTTTTGTTGGGCACCATCACATGAATGGACCTGACCCGCTCGAATGTCGAAGGCACGAGGGAGCAAACAAAAAACGAGTCGCACGAACATGCACAAGGCGCATGGAGGGTAACAAATTAGCATTTTTTATATGACCTCCCTCACAAGATCTGACTTGAACAATTTTCCTATGGCGCCCTCACACGACATGACCTGACCTGCCTGAATGAGCAAATGGAAAACGAAAAACAAATCACACAAACGTGCACAAGGAACATGTGGGGTGGTCACAACTTAGCATTTTTGATATGACCAATGTCACATGACCTGACCCGACCTGCCTAAACACGTTTCCCTGGGTGCCCTCACACATTCTGACCTAACCTGACCCACTCGAATGCGTTTCCATAGGCACCCTCACATGACCCAACCCAACCCATCCTGACCTGCCTGAACACGTTTCCTTGGGCACCCTGACACGGCACAACCCGACATGACCCCCCTGAATGTGTTTATTTAGGTGCCCTCACACAACCCAACTTAACCTGCACAAACACATTTCCTTGGGCACCCTCATGTGACCTGATGTGACCCAACCCACCCGAACGTGTTTTCTTGTGTACCCTCACGCGACACGACCTGACCCGACCCAACCCACCCCAATGGGTTTCCTTGGGCGCCCTTACATGACACGACATGACCCTAACCACCCAAATGTGTCTCCTTGGGAAACCTCACACAACATGGCCTGGCCTGACAAAATGCGTTTCCTTGGGTAATGTTACTATTCTTACACTTTTTGGGTATTGTTGCAAGAGTGACGCTTTTTTGGGTAGTGCCATTATTCTGACGATGTCGCTATTCCAATGCTTTTTGGGTATTGTCGCTATTCCAATGCTTTTTTGGTAGTGTCGCTATTCCGACTCTTTTTCGATAGTGTCAGAAGAGAGAATTTTTTGGTGGGATTAAAAAAATTGAGAAAAAAATGGAAACTTCCCAAAAATACGTCAAAATTGTTGGAAATAAAGTGTTGAAAAATTGACCATATGTACTAGTGTAAGGGTTATAAGTCAGGGAATACCTATCTTCAATGAGATATGATCCTCTCCCTCTCGAACCAACCTTCAAGAGCCATCCAATGACCATAAAACAATGATGCCTTCAATAAAAAATTTTATCAATACCTAGGTCAGTTGTCAACTCAATCCAAGTACTTGAACATATTTTTGAAGGCTATGTGAGGGTTTGATATACCAAATCTCAAGACTTTACTGGAAACCAAGATTTCTCTATAACCCTTATCCACTAACTGCCTAGGGTTTTCTTCATGCCCTAGAATCATTTAGGTATCTACCATCCTCTTCTTGTTACCATAAAGGTGTCCCCTTAGGGGTGATCTCCATGGATTTTCTTCAACCAACTCTAATACCATGTTATTTTTTCACAAAGAAACATTGTTATTTACTTTTATAGTTACATTTCATCATTAACATGTTTAATTCACCGGAAATAATTATACCTTTGTAAATATATGTATTATTAAGCATCATAATATGAAACTATATAGAAAGAATAATGTCATCGTCTTCGTCATCACCATCTAAGTAGCAGAAAATAAAAGGATCAAAGGAAGAGAAGCATGAACACATAGAGACTCCAGGATTGGTCCGAGACCAGGGAAAAACCAACTACTAGGAAAACCCTTGGAAATTAGTATTCTTATATCATCATCAAATAATTCAAAAAAAAGGGTACAATGATCCATAGGTACATATCTTTACGTTGTAGAAAAAAAAAATAACATACACACAATAAAACCATACCCATACTTCTACATGAAGGAAACTGAATCTGAGAACTAAAATGCACTGGCACTGGTTGTAGCAAACTAATGAATATGGATGATACTGAATGACGATAGTAGATACATCTTGTAGTGGAAAAAAAACATATCTGACCTACATATGAGTTCATATATAACACCAAAACATGGATCCGATAGATCACTAAGTGATCTCAACTCTGAAGTCTTATTTTTGAATCCAGAAGACTGTAAATGAATATTTTGATGCAACTTTTATTGAACAAGTCACGTCTACAGGCACTGCACAATCAACTGATATTGAACCAAATTATATTTTCTCGATAATTCCATGAGTTGCGACCTTAACACGCTCAACCCAAAACTTGGGGATCTAAGCCGCTATGACAACACTCTGTGCTCTTGGCTCTACTTCAGATAAACCTGACCTTATCTCAGAAGCTAGGTCACACCCTTAACAAGTTGCTCAAGCAGTTTTGACTCCTTGGCCGTGGGAACAACACCACCTACCTGCGGATGTACTCAACAAGGATGCTACATCAAATTTATCTGTCTGCGGCTCTACTTCTAAACATATTTATCAAGTGTGAGATCATGTGTGTGATCTCAATCCACTACGCGACCCTCTCGTGACGAAACTGTGCAAGCTAGAAACCTAAAATACAGAATAAAACCAAAAATAACATGGAGGAGATCTCATTATAGAATGTGTCCAAATGAACTTGGGGTCACTTATATTTATGAATTTGTGAGTGACTACTTGGGGCTTTCATCGAATGAACATGTTGTTAGGCCGACCCCTAAAATAATAAAATAATTCATAACATAATGTCTTCTTAGCTAATTGGGGTGATCTATAGGTATATTTTGATCCTCTCTAAAAGAGGAATCCAATTAGATCATTATCTTAATCATATGAGTTTTTCATAGTGGAATTTAACCCCAGTTGAAAAAATTAACAGCTGAAGCACTTTAGGAGCATGGCCATTGTGGGACAGTGGTACCCAATAGTGTCCATTGATTTCCATGAGCATGCTATGACAAGTATGATGGTTTTGAGGAAGGTATATGCCTTGGCTTTTGTATCTTCTAATGTGAGGAATCCCTCCCAAGGGATGGATCACATGGGATAGGGGTTGTCGGGGAACTTGGAAGGCAAGTGACTACAAGGAAGGGGATGACCAAATTTTCCGAGGGACTATGGAGCAGAGAAGGGAAGGTTGGGGATTGATTTTTTTTGTTCATTAGAATTTATATATAGAATCATATGTGCATTAGGAGTGTGCCTAGGAACACTAGGCCGATAACCATTCACTTAGAGGATAAGTGGCACAGGATTGTAGCCTAGGACATTAGATGCAACTTTGGATCTGATAATGGATTGTAGACTTCCTAGGAAGGATGTCAATCTTGATACAACTTTGAGGGGGGGGGGGGATGAGGCTCTATATTCCCTTGTTGTGGATCCACAGGCATCGTATCATTTTTTTTTGTTGCATGAAGAAAATGTGTATGTATATATGTGGTTTCTATTGTAAATATCATAATGACTTGTTTTATAAAGCTCCAGTAAATGACATGTTTTTCATGTTTTTAGTTGTGGTCATTGTAAATACTACAACAAGTTGTGTTATAAATCTCCATAGGTAGTATGTTTTATTTTCAATAGTATTCTAGTTTGTTGTTATCATTGAAAACTGAGGACAGTGTTCCCCCAAGGGGGGGGGTTCTGTAACAACCATGGTGAAAATTCCATGTAATAAATGTTAATAAAGGAAAAAATAATGACCATGGTTGATGGGACACTTATTCCCAGATGAATGTTGGAAAAACATCCTAGTGGGTGTTCATTTTGGTTATTACGGCTAAAGGAAATTGGAAAAGGAAATGGAAAAGTATTTGGAAAGGAAAATTGAATTTTTGGAATATTTATTTATGAAAATAATGGAAAAAATGAGAAAAGGAAGGTGACATGTCCCAGGTTTCATTAATTTACAGTATCACAAGGTGACTATGTACTTTCCCTTTGAATTTTTTTCATAGTTTACATAGATGTTAATATTCAAAGTCTCTCCCAAAGAAATATGAAGAGAAACAAAAGAAGAAGAAAAGATGATATTTGAAAAGGAAAAATGCAAAGTTCATGTAGTAGGTAAGCAACCTAAGAACTGCTTGATTGCTTTCCTACAATCAAACCGAAAAGACCAAATTTTTCTCTAAGGGTCTGAAAATGGATGATTTTTGTCAACTATGGGACCTTATGGTAGGTTTCTATCCTAAGCCCCTGACCATGTTGCATATTGTTCTACCCCGCCCCTTTGTTATTTCTCATATCCTAAGTTTCATTTTACCCCCTCGACTCTCATACCCCGACTCCACCTCACATTACCTGCCTCGACCCATCCATGTTAACCATATATGTTCCCCACCTCTGCATTCGATGGTTTTAGATGCATTTCACATCCCCCTTGGCCTTCAAGCTTTAACCATGAAGGGGGGTCTGAAATGGGCAGTTTCAAGTCCGACCCTACTCCCATGTGTCAAATCATAGTTATTTCATACCCCCCTTTCACAATACTGCTTACCACCTTAGGACCCCTCCGAAAACCAACCTTGGGCTTTGAGTTCATGATATAAACATTGAAGGGGATATGTGATGAAGTGGGACCCATTCACCCACATTACAATCTCTTTTCTTTTCATTTTCCTTCCAAAACATTAGACCTTAACTTTTCTTCCTTTTCCTCTTTATATTACTACTCTACCTTTTTTCACCATTATATCATTGTTTTACCTCCGCTTCTGATTTCCCTGATTGCGACTAATGTGCGCCATTCCTCGCTAACACGTAACCCTTACCCCCAGGATCCATCACATTTCACAGATTATAATCTTTCGCATTGCAACAAAACCTTAAAACTTCCGATCGCCGATTTGTGATATATCACATCGCACATTTGTTAGCTTATCTTTGAAGCGCCTGCAATGTATTTGGTTTAAATTGCAATGCGGTTTGCCCCACCATAGCAGATCCGCGCCCCACTTTAGGCCACTTGAATCATAAACCTTACCTTACCACAGAAGCTTTCCTACTTGCACTTATGATGTAGGTGGATTCCCCTCCCTGCGCTTCACAATTTTTAGTATTTAACCCCCGCACTTATAACTAAAATTCAAGATTTACGATACACGAGCTGCGATTCAGTCCCACCTTAATTTCCATGTCACTCCTCCCTCCCCGCAATTCGCACTTCCCATGATTTAGAATTTACCTCCGTCACTTATAGCTAAACTTTAAAATGTGCAATTTGTGATGTGGTCGGTCCCACCTTCCCGTGCCATGTCACTTACCTTCTCCCTGCACTCAGCACTTCACATATTTTAGTGTTTACCACCTCCGCTTATGGCTAAACCTTAATTTTTATGATCTGCGCAATGCTGTCCGGTCCCACCTTCCCTCCACGTCACCTCCCATTTCACATCGCATCACCGATTAAATTTATTATAACTCAAATTATAAATCATGCGATCTATGATTTTTTATGGATGCGATAAGGTTCATAATTGAAATATAAACATTTTCAGGTCCAGGTAAATGGGTTTTTTATGATGTTTTATGTAAAAAGGGTTAATTTGGGCATATGAGGTTAGAACATCATTTCATGAAGAAATAAGGTTAGACAAGGAAGAAAGGACTCAGGTAGAAAAAATACACCAGGGATCGAGTTGGGCAAGGCATATTTACAAAATTGTTATGTTATAATGGAAGAAATGGAAAAGGCAGAAAATCACATTAACACAGTCACTAATCGATGAAAGGTAGCTAGCGTCACTCTAGAATTAATTATTCAACGCCAGTTTTCGAAAGAGTAGGACCAGATGTCAGAGCCACCACTAGTTACTACTTCGTGACCATCACAACCACTTCCAAGCTTATTGTTTGATCTTCTAAGGAGCCATTGAAACATTTGTTTCTCCGAAGAGTTGCCCAAAATTAATTCCATATGCGGTGTTGTTGTTAGAGATTTATGATCAGGCCTTACACAACCACACTTGTCCATTTTCTTCTTAATTGTAATCAATGAAGGGTTGCCGAGTAAGATAGGGCAACTGACATAGTCTTTACATAAATAAAACATACCTTAGCAATATTATGGGTTTTAAAATTGGACCCTATTAAAACTTGCATTGTAAGAGGGATTGGAGTATTGTAACTATTTGAGTTGGGTATCAATAATAAGAGACCGTTCACAGGATTCTTAGTATATGTTAATGGTGATGTTTTTCTTCTGTATTAACATTTTTCTGCCGTCGTTTCATGCTATGCATCAATTTATCTGATCTCAAAACATAAAATTTAGATTAAGATTTTGTAAGAGAGCACCATAATTCTGTCTGGGTTTGTTATCTCTATGTTTTCCTGTGAAGTTTAGTTAAATAATTCTTAACTTCTATTTAGCTATTTCTAAACCTAGTACTTTCTCCCATCTCATATTCACACCGCCAACTAGATCTAGTATGCATAGTTAGCTTTCCCTATGAATTCCCTTGAAAATTTTATGCACAATTCAGCCTTTTATAACTCAGTAGCCCAATGGATTAAGTCTCACAGCTCCATATGTCCAACCATACAATAAATCAAATAAAAAACCCTCATAATCACTATAACTAGCCTAATATCAGAAATTATAATTCTCAACTTAAATCATAAAAAATAGAGAGAGCCATCTCTGAGTCCAGGAAGGCTAGGTCCTGGACTCCAAAGTGGTTTGATGTTGTCCTTTGTCTTGTTCTTGCCAACCCTACAAATTACAGAGGGCTAACATAATGGCGAATCCACTGGGGAATCATTGAAGAATCTTAGTATTTCATAAGAACTCAGAAAACCCAGTCAAAATATTGTGTGATTCAAGTATGTTCAAATATTGGTATCTAGTTGTTGATGGTGGACATATAACCAGACACAAGAAGGTTGAAATCATCCATCTGGAGACTCCACAATTTAAGGCTCCACTGGTAGAATAATCCATATTGGTTGTGAATATAAAGTGACCACATTATCTGACTGATTGACAAGATGAATCCAATAATACAATGCAGGTATGCTCTAATGAACAGAGATCACATTCCCGGATTCCCACACAAAATTCCTCTTGTAGATGATTCCCACAAAAAATGCCTCTTGTATATTGGTGAACAAATCTTCCAATTTTTCAAGATAAGAATGTCGATGATGCTTCGTTACATCTCATTAAATTTAATATACATTCATGGATGTTGAAGGTCGAATGGCATGAGGATTGCCTCTTGAAGATGTTCATGGCAACATTAGAAGGGAAAGCGAGGGAATGGTATGAAGGTTTGAATCCTATTAGTTTTTTTTATTTAAAATATTTACACAAGGTGTTTTATGAGAATTATAAAGAATATACTCCATCGTTATCATTAGCTGAAAATTTTTGTGATCAGTCTGAGGATCTCATAAAATACCTTGTAAATATTGATGAAGATCTAGGAAATCGGCATCTTGAGGATCTCTTAGAAGCAATTCATGAATTTCATTCACAAGTTAATTGTCATGATAACCAAGAGAGGTTAGTTGAAAATGAAAGCCATCAAGAAATGAAAGAAGATCCACAGGACCTCTCTATGGGGAAAATTGATTATTCATCTACTCTTTTGTGTGATGTTATAGGAGACATTCAGTCTCATGATCAGTATTCACAAAAGAAAGAAAAAAATTGTTGTTTAATCCAAAGAAAACAAAAAATGCCTCATCCTTGAAATGAAGAAGAAATTAATCATGTTCTAAGCATGCAACCAACCTTTAAATTCTTATGCAATGAAGAGATTATCTATATTTTTTCTACTTCTGATTTATGTACTAAAGCATTTCCTCATGAATAAACAGAAGAACAGATTGATACTGATATGTTATAACTTCTCAAGAATGCTTATTTCCAGAAAGTGCTCCTATTCATCAAAATGATGGCCTTCAAGCAGAGCTCAGACAACTTAGTCAAGACATACCAGGTTTTCTTGAGGAAAAAATAGTGGTACATAATGAGGATGCCATGTCAAATGACCTTGAAGAGTGTGTAGATATTCTCTTTCAGAAGTATCGTGAGCATGACAAAGTGGAACAAGGAGAAGCCCTATATGAAGTTTGTTATTTAAATCCTCAGGGCCAGGTATCATTCCAAGATCCTTTTGTTTTTTTCTTAGAATCATCTAAGGAAGGACTATGCTATGCCAGGAATGGTTTGTTGTAGATTTAAAGGAAATTTTTGAGCACTTTTTTTCAAAGGCAAGTAACATGTGAGTGGCCCTTCTGTTTTTTTCAGCCTACTAAAAAAAGTGAACAAGAATAAATCATTTAGTCATTTACTTGATTGGTTGCAATGGAGAAAGGAGTTCAATTAGTGTGTATATCATCTCCAAGTTAGATTAGGGTAGGTAGATGTAAGAATAAGCTCGGTACTCTAAGGATCTTTCAAATATCAGTTTTAGATTTCTTTTCATTTTCAGATCAGTATGTTTCAAACTTTAGTTTCAGCTCAATTCTGGTTTCACCATTCAATTTTTCAAGGTGAAAAAATATGTTCATCTTGAAGGATTGTAGTGGATAAGTTCAATTGCAGTTTCATTTCAGAGTTCAATATCCTGATAAGCCATCTGGCCAAGCATGTGGTCTATTTTTATCAGTCAAAGTCAGGAGGAAAAATCAGCTAGTTTCCAGTCATTAAGTTGCCTGATAGATCAATATACAAGCTATGGGATAAGCCCAATGGATCAAGCCACTAGTATGCGGTGTTCTTGACACTTCCGTAAAGAGAGGTGCTATCCCCAGCTATAACTGCTGTTAGAGTCCTGTAATTTAGAGTATCACAAGGTGACTGTGTACTTTCACTTTGCAAATTTTTAATATTGTACGTAGATGTCAATATTCAATGTCTATCCCAAAGAAAGATGCAGAGAAAAAAAAGAAGAAGAAAAGAGGATATTTGAAAAGGAAAAATGCAAAGTTCATGCTATAGGTAAGCAACCTAAAAACTGCTTGATTGTTTTCCTACAATCAAACTGAAAAGATCAAATTTTTCTCTAAAGGTCTGAAAAGGGATGATTTTTTTCAAGTATGGGACCTTATGTTAGGTTTTTAACCTAAGTCCCCAACTACATTGCATATCCTTAGACCCAGCCCCTTTGTTATTTCTCTTATTGTAAGTTTCATTTTACCCCCTCGACTCTCATACCATGACTCCACCTCACATTACCTACCCTAACCCATCCGTGTTAACCATATATCTTCCCCACCTCCACATCCGATGGTTTTAGATGCATTTCACACCCCCCTTAGCCTTCGAAATTTAACCATGAAGGGGGGTCTGAAATGGCTAGTTTCAAGTCTGGCCCTACTCCCATGCGTCAAATGACAGTTATTTCACATCCCCCTTTCACAATACTGCCTACCACCTTAGGACCCCTATGAAAACCAACCTTGGGCTTTAAGTTCATGATATAACCATGCACGACAATATGCGATGAATTGGGACCCATTCACCCGCATTACAATCCCTTTTCTTTTCATTCCTTTAAAAACATTAGACCTTACATTTTCTTCCTTTTCCGCTTTATATTGCTACTTTACCCTTTTTCACCGCTATATCATTGTTTTACCTCCTCTTCCAATCTCCGCGATTGCAATTAAAGTGGGCCATTCCTCCCTTACATGAAACCCTTACCCACACGATCCATCGCATTTCACATACTATAATGTTTTGCATCGCAACAAAACTTTAACACTTGCGATCGCATTTCACATTTGTCAACTTACCTTTGAAGCGCCCGCAATGTATTTGGTTTAACTTGCAATGCGGTTGGCTCCACCACATCAGCTGTGCCCCCTACTTCACGTCACTTGAATAATAAACCTTACCTTATTGTGGAAGCTTTCCTACTTGCAATTGCGATGTAGGTGGGTCCCTCTCCTTGCACTTTGCAAGTTTTAGTATTTAACCACCGCACTTATAACTAAAATTCAATATTTGAGATCTGCAGGCTGCGGTTTGGTCCTACCTTACTTGCCATGTCACTCCACCCTCCCCATAATTTTTACTTCACAGGATTTAGAATTTACTTCCGTCGCTTATAGCTAAACTTTAAAGTGTACTATTTGTGATGCAGTCAGTCCCACCTTCCCTTGCCACGTCACTCACCTTCTCCTCGCACTTATCACTTCACATCTATTAGTGTTTACCACCTCCTCTTACAGATAAACCTTAAGTTGTGCGATCTGCGGGCTGAGCTCCAATCCCACCTTCCCTCCACGTCACCTCCCATTTCGCATCACATTGTTGATTCCATTTATTATAACTCAAACTATAAAGCATGCAATGTGCGATTTTTTATGGATGTGATAAGGTTCATAACTAAAATATAAACATTTTCAGGTTCAGGTAAATGGGTTTTTTACGATGTTTTGTGTAAAAAGGCGTTGACGGGAAAAATTTTATTACCGAAAACAAAGGGGTCTCCCTGGTGAAAGGTCCCAATTAGACCTCACACCATTTGGGATAAAAGCCCCATTCAATATGTGGGCCCAGCTTTCGCCATAAGTGCTTCCACCCTTGGTTTTCAGATGAGAAGATGATGGAGCACAGGCAAAGGTGAAATGACCAATCAGTGAAGAAAAATCAGCCTAAGATTGACGAACCATTAAAAAAGATACAAGCAAGTCTTAGCAGCAAAATAAAAGGGTGGTATGCTGTGAATGGGATCAGTGAGCCGAAAAACCAGTCAAACATACATGAAAGAAAACACACCAGAAGTTAACTGCAAAGTAGTTCACAATAGATCACCGACATGGAAAGAAACAAATAAACATTGGTTCAAGAGAAAAAATACATGCAACCACTACGAATTAGCTCATAATCAATTGCATGCATGAAAGCATCTGCACAACATAGTGAAATATTAGACATCTAGTACTATCACCACAAACAAGCATGTGAATCAGTGTCAGAAAGAGAATATATTATTAATGATGTTGCAACGTCAAATACATGTTTACAACTCGTCAAAACCCAATAGTGGAACATGGGATATTCATCTCAATGCATGATACAAAAACCTTAGCCTCACCACCTCTCTCTCTACTTGATACCAAGAGCTGAATTCCTTTAGCTCTCAAGCACCAATTCCTCTGTCATATTGCTTCAATTGCAGAGCTAAAATTCCTTTGTATCCTTTCTCAAAGTTGTACATATAGGCTGAGATGACTCTTGAGTTGCCTTTGACTCTTGGTCTTCCCGAATGTTGGGATGGCTTGCGACTTGGGCCATTTGCGACCTGCGACCCAGGGTTATATGCGACCCGTGACTTGAGGTCATCTGCGACCTGCGACTTGGGGTTACTTGAAACTTGCGACCTTGAGCACTCTGCGACCTGTGACCTAAGTTCATATGCGACCTGTGACCTTGAGCAATCGGTGACCTGCCACCTGAACCAATCTCTGACCTACGACCTTGAGAAATCTACAACATGCAACCTTGAGCAATCTACGACCTGTGACCTGAAGCTATCTGCAACCTACGACCTGGAGTTTTTTCCCTTCTGAATTCTTATTTCGGTGATCTATGGATTTCACAGGAAGATGCCTTTTCCTACATTTCAGGCGTGTTCACGTGACTGGGTGCCTGTGAGCTTAGAGTGAGGTTCTTGGGAATTTTGTAAGGATCCACCTTCCTCACTGGAGAAAAACCCAGCTTTTTCCATGCAAGTCACCGGCTTCTGCATTCTGTTATGTGCTGGGACAAGGATACGATGTGCAATTTTGGAGGGGCTTCAAGAGGCTGCTACTTTTGGTAATCGCGAGGTCCCGGCTTAACATTTCTGTCTATGCTTGAGAAGTGCAAGCTCGTGACCTGGGTGAGGATAGGGAATCATGGAAGTCACATAGTCGTAGTTCTCAGTAGGTCTAATTTTTCCTTCGTGCCTCAGGCTTGCGACTTCATGACCTGTAGAGATCCATGACTTGAAAAGGTTGCATAGTCGCGTTCGGGGCCATGCCGCACATTTATTTCATGCTTTAGGATTGCGACTTTGCGACCTGTGGAAGTCTGTGACTTGATAAGAGGTCATGTGGTCAAATTTTGGGATGGGTCGCACCTGTCCCTGCTGCAACAGAAGTGTGACTATGTGAGTTGATCGCATAGTGTTTCCCACGACCCATTTTGAACCAAGCGAAATATGTATCTCCTTCATGGCATGGATTTCTCATTTGAAATCGATGAATGTGCATAATTTCTGACTTGCGGTTCCTCCATACCCATATTCTCAGGCTTCTACTTGCATATGAAATTATTAACGTGATGAGTTGTGTGCCAATTTCCTGCATTTGAACACTCTCTAGGACGTGTACTTCTAATGTCAAACACAAATACTTTTCGCCTTCTCTCACTCATAGCATCGAGAAAAATGACACTGAAGCTATAAACATATGATTTTATATATAGTTTCCTTAGCATCGCATACTCTAGAGCGATATAATCGTATGTGCCAGCAACACTGGCGTGAACATCAAACTCATCACCTCCACTTATGGAATCTTCAATGCGATGGTGATATGTTGGGTGCATCATCTATGGGTTCGACCTGCATGAAGTATTATAGTATTAGGGCACGATCACTTTGAGAGAATGGTGTCCCTAAATTTGAAAGTGATCTACATGGGACCATGAGCTTGGTGGCGTACCCAAATATAATGCCTAAAAAACCATGGTGAAGGTGCTTCTCAGAGACACGTCATGTACTTAATGCACCGTCTAGACTATCAATGCGTTTTCATGATAGTGAGTAAGGTTGAAATAGGGAGGGGATAATTTTGTATAAATTACGGTCTCGACAAACCCTAGAATGGTCAACAAGCAGAGGGGGGACCCAAAATTTTGAATACACCCAAAATTTTGGGCGGTGTTGTAGTGGCTACAACAATTGGCAAACCACTGGTAGAATCCAGAACCTCTGTCAACATTCCAACAATAATCCAAGTCCAAATAGTGTTGCAAACAAATATTGAACAGGTTTTGTGGGTACCCTTTGTATTACTTTGACCTTTACAGATATGCCCAATCCTTGTGGCTTAGCTAGGTCTTGTTAATCAGAAAATGTCCAAGTGGAAGGTCACAGATGTCAATAACTTGATGATGATGTGGAGAGGAAGGTGGCGGGATTATTATATTTAGAATTCTAAAATAAGTTTCTGGTGTTGCTCTGTTGCCAGTAGGCTTGGACAGTACCTCGGCAGAGTCACCTCAAGAAATCACAAATGTTGCTCCACTATCAGCGAGTGTAGTCAGTACCTCGGTGAATTCATTCTGTTACCTCTTTTTGCAGGAAGCCTTTCTCAATCCATTACCCTTATTTTCTTCATGTGCTTGTAGCACTTATTTGTATGTGCTTGTGGCACTTATTTTGCATGGGAAGATGATGGATCCTGACTTATTTTACAGGTAAGAGAGGTTGTTTCTTTTTTGATAGAAACTGAAAGATATTCTGATTTGGGTTTGCCCTCATTCCAAGCCTTCACATCCCATCTACCACTCACAGGAAAAATGTGAAAAACATATCATTAAGATGTTCGAGACTATGCAGGGCACAAGGCTTAGGTTAAGGGTATAGTCCATACAAACTTGTTAGGGTTCTCCACAAGAAACTGGCTCGTATATCCCTGGCTAATGAATTTAAACTCGTAGGGATTATGTTGAGAAAATGACTTTGATGACCTTTTCTGAGAGAAGCTACCCCTTGAGGTAACCACCGTAATCTCATGCAAACAATGGGGTTAGGGTTTCATCAATAAGGGAAAAACAAGTAAGAAAGATGGTCATGATTTCGATGTGTGCAAAGAGGTAGAAGAAATCCATCCGGCTTCAAACGCGTGCAAGGGGGAGTAAGAAGGCTAGTCTGGGCACCGCAGGTTTCAAGGCCCTGGGTTCAATGAGGGCTCATGTAGTGGCATGAAATGTACGAAAAATTTCACAGTTATCTCAACAACCAATGAAAATGATGTGAAGAAGAATGCGTACAACGCGATGCATCAGAAGAGGCTTATGATGCAATGCAATGCCATGTGTGAGAAATATCAACTAGTTGCAGGTGGAAAAATAAGGCAAAGCACATGCAGTGATTATCTGAACATTATGTAGCAATAAGAAAACTGAATGATAAATGAGTGAAAAATAAATGGAGAATTATAATGTATAAATCTACTGACTGTAAGAGAATACATCGAACATAATTTTAAACCATAAAACAAAACTTTTGCAAGTAAACCTAATTAAAAAATTGAACAAACAAAATTTTATTAACAGATCCTAGCTAGCCTAAACCTAAAATCCTAGTTTAACCAATGAAGCAGTCATTTTATGTGAAATCAACTTTCTAGTGCAGCAACTGCATTAGTTCCCACCCTGTAAGAACAAAAATATTCACAATTAAAGCCAGCATACAAAATTGTCCACCAACAACAAGACTTACCTGAAGAGCATGTGCAACAACAAGAAGGTCATGGCTACTTACCATAGATATGTACTTGAAACCTAAAATCATCTATGAATGGCACACATCCATGCATGTAAAACCCTAAATCCAATGGAAGTGAGGTAAAAAATTTCCTATTCGCATTTATATTCATCGTATAGGATCCGTCAAACCAACCGGGAATTTCATCATGATGTTGAGGATGATCAATTTGATGGAATGGAAAAAATAGGCATCAGTCAGGAGAATTTGAGGTGCTTGTGAATCCAAGTGTAGAAATCCTAGTTTGAAGTCGTCCTTGGGTTTCATCGAGGCTATGAGGATCTCAAGTAACCATTAGCAGAGGCAAAAGTGCCTTAGCGTCCTGGACAAACTCAGGAACTTCGAGCGGGGGGCTTTCAATATTCGAAGGTTTGGTGAGATCAACTGGCAAATGGATGTGATCATTAATTGCTGTGATTGGAAAAACGTCGGTGGGCTTATTATCAATTGAACCAAATGTTTTAGAACTGATAGATTGACAATCCCATGTATTAGATTCTTTAGATTTCCCACGATGGGATGAATTGACTGGAAAATTTTCAGGCAATAGAGAGGTTTGAAAGACATCACACACTAGTGCCTGAATGAAACTGGTACTGGTTGGGTAACAACCAAAAATATTATAGACAATGGAGGGTGTTTCCCTTCTAGTGAATAAAATAGGGTATATCGGTTGTTGCATATCAACTATTAGGGGACAATAAGACGTGCTCACAGCAAAATCACTCGAATCGAAGGCTTGCTCAAATGAGGTGATATCCTGTAGGGTTATACTGATAGGAGTGTGGTGCGTGGGAGCCATAATTTGAGGAACCCTAATTAGGGAAACACTAGTTTGACTTGTTTTAGGGGTCTCATCAGGATCATGCAAGCCTGAGATAACCGTTAGCAGGAGCTGAATTGCCTCAACTTCCTGATGGGTCCCTGAATAATCAAAAGTGAATCGTCGAATATTGGTGGCTTCATAGGGTCGAAAGATAGATATGAATGATAGTCCCCAGAGGCATGAGTGAATATGTTTTCAAATAAATAACCATCATTGGAGCCGTTAATTTAATTAGGTTGGGTATCTAGCATGTTAGGCTCCCATGGGGTTAATAATTGGGATGAGTCAATAAAAGAAAACATGCCATAAGTTAACTTCAAAGTAGTTCACAATAGATCACCGACGTGGAAAGGAAAAAATAAACATTGATTCAAGAGAAAACGTACATGCAACCACTATGAATTAGTTCATAATCAATTGCATGCATGAAAGCATCTGCACAACATAGTGAAATATTAGAAAGCTAGTACTATCACCACAGACAAGCACGTGAGTCAGTACCGGGAAGAGAATATATTCTTAATGTTGCTACAACGTCAAATACATGTTTACAACTCATCAAAACCCAATAGTGGAACATGGGTTATTAATCTCAATGCATGATACAAAAACCCTAGCCTCGCCACCTCTCTCTCTACTTAATACCAAGAGGTGAGTGCCTTTAGCTCTCAAACACCAATTCCTCTATCATACTGCTTCAATTGTAGATCTAAAACTCCTTTGTATCCCTTCCCTACGTTGTACATATAGGCTAAGATGACTCTTGAGTTTCCCTTGACTCTTGGTCTTCCCGACTATTGGCCTAGCTTGCGACTTGGGCCATTTACGACCTGCGACCCAGGGTTATATGTGACCTATGACCTGAGGTCATCTGCGACCTACGACCTGGGGTTACTTGTGACCTGTGACCTTCATCACTTTGCAACCTACGACGTAAGGTCATCTGCGACCTGCGACCTGGAGCAATCGACGACCTACGACCTGAAGCAATCTGCGACCTGTGACCTTGAGAAATTTGCGACTTGTGACCTTGAGAAATATGCGGCCTATGACCTAAAGCCATATGCGACCTTCAACCTAGATTTTTGTCCCTTCTGCATTATTCTTTCAGTGATCTCTAGATTTCACAACAAGATGCTTTTTCCTGTATATTAGTCCTCTGCAAGTGAATGGGTGCCTTTGAGCTTAAAGTGAGGTTCTTGGGAATTTTTTAAGGATCCACCTTCCTTACCAAAGCAAACCCAAGATTTTTCCATGCAAGACACCAGATTCTGCATTCTGTTATGCGTTGGAACAACGCTACGATGTGCGACTTCGGAGGGCCTTCGAGAGGCTGCGACGTTTGGTAGCTACGAGGTCGCAGCTTAATGTTTCTACCTGTGCTTGAGAAGTGCCACCTGGTGACCTGGGTGAGGATAGGGAATTATGGAAGTCACATAGTTGCACTTCTCGGTGGGTCGCATTTTTCCTTCGTGCCTCAGGCTTGTGACTTCATGACCTGTAGAGATCTGTGACTTGAAAAGGTCATGCAGTCGTGTTTGGGGTTGGGTCGCACATTCCTTTCATGCTTTGGGATTGCGACTTTGCGACATGTGGAAGTTTGAGACTTGATAAGAGGTCACACAGTTGCATTTGGGGATGGGTCACACTTGTCCCTACTACAACAGAAGTGCGACTACGTGACTTGATCGCACAGTGTTTCCCGCGACCCATTTTGAACCAAGCGAAATATGTATCTCCTTTAGGGCATAGATTTATCATTCGAAAATGATGAATGCGCATATTTTCTGTCTTGTGGTTCCTACATACCCACATTCTCAAGCTTTTACCTGCATTCGACATTATTAACGTGATGAGTTGTGTTCCCATTTCCTGGGTTTGAACACTCTCTATGTCATGCACTTCTGATGTTAAACAAAAATAATTTTCGCCTTCTCTCACTCACAACGTCGAGAAAAACGGCACTAAGGCTATAAACATCTGATTTTACATATAGCTACCTTAGCATCACATACTCTGAAGTGATAAAATTGTATGTGCCAGTAACACTAGTGTGAACATAAAAATCATCACCTCACCTTCTCGAATATTCAATGCGGTGGTGATATGTTGTGTGCATCATTCATGGGTTCGACCTGCATGAAGTATTATAGTATTAGTGCACAGTCACTTTGAGATAATGGTGTCCCTAAATTTGAAAGTGATCTACATGGGACCATGAGCTTGGTGCCATACCCAAATATAATGCCTAAAAAACCATGGTGAAGGTGCTTCTCGGAGATGCGTCATGTACTTAATGCATCATCTACACTATCAATGCGTTTTCATGATAGTGAGTTAGGTTGAAATAGGGAGGGGATAATTCTATATAAATTAGGGTCTCTCCAAACCCTAGAATGGTCAGCAAGAAGAGGGGGGACCGAAAATTTTGAATACACCCAAAATTTTAGGCAGTGTTGTAGTGGCTACAACAATTGGCGAACCACTGGTAGAATCCAGCACCTCTGTCAACGTTCCAACAATACTCTAAGTCCAGATAGTGTTGCAAAGGAATATTGAATAGGTTTTGTGGGTACCCTTTGTATTGCATTGACCTTTACAGATATGTCCAATCCTTGTGGCTCAGCTAGGTCTTGTTAATCAGAAAATGTCAAAGTGGAAGGTCACGTATGCCAATAACTTGATGATGATGTGGAGAGGAAGGTAGCGGGACTACTATATTTAGAATTTTAAAATAAGTTTCTGGTTTTGCTCTGCTGCCAGCAGGCTTGGACAGTACCCAGGCAGAGCCACCGCAAGAAATCACAAACGTTGCTCCGCTGCCAGTGGGTCTAGTCAGTACCCCGGCGAAGTCATTGTGTTACCTCTTTTCGCAGGAAGCCTTTCTCAATCCATTACCCTTATTTTCTTCATGTGCTTGTAGCAATTATTTGTATGTTCTTGTGGCACTTATTTTGCATGGGTAGATGACGGATCCTGACTTATTTTACAGGTAAGAGAGGTTGTTTCTTGTTTGATAGAAACTGAAAGATATTCTGATTTGGTTTTTCCCTCATTCCAAGCCTTCACATCCCATCTACCACCCACAGGAAAAATGTGAAAAAAATATCATTAAGATGTTCAAGACTATGTAGGGCACAACGCTCAGGCTAAGGGTATAGTCCATGCAAACTCGTTAGGGTTCTACACAAGCAACTGGCTCGTATCTCCCTAGCTAATGAATTTAAACTCATATGGATTATGTTGAAAACGTGACTTTGATGACATTTTCTGAAAGAAGCTGCCCCTTGAGGTAACCACTGCAATCTCACGCAAACAATGGGGTTATGGTTTCATCAATCAGGAAAAAAAAAGTAAGAAAGATGGCCAGGATTTCGATGTGTGCAAAGAGGTATAAGAAATCCATCTTGCTTCAAACCCATGCAAGGGGGAGTAAGAAGGCTAGTCTGGGCACCGCAGGTTTCAAGGCCCTGGGTTCAATGAGGGCTCATGCAGTGGTATGAAATGTATGAAAAATTTCACCGTTATCTCAACAACCAATGCAAATGATGGGAGGAAGAATGCGTACAACACAATGCAACAAAATAGGCTTATGACGCAATGCAATGCCATGTGCGAGAAATATCAACTAGTTGCAGGTGGAAAAATAAGGCAACGCACATGCAGTGATTATCTGAACATTATGCAGCAATAAGCAAACTGAAATATAAATGAGTGTGAAATAAGGGGAGAATTATAATGCATAAATATACTGACTGTAAGAGAAGACATCGAACATAATTTTAAAACATAAAACAAAACTTTCGCAAGTAAACCTAATTAACAAATTGAACTAACAAACTTTTATTAACAGATCCTAGCTAGCCTAAACCTAAAATCCTAGTTTAACCAATGAGGTGGTCGAGTTATGTGAAATCAACTTTCCAGTGTAGTAACTGCATTAGTTCCCACCCCGCAAGAACAAAAATATTCGCAATCAGAGCCAGCATACAAAATTGTGCACCAACAACAAGACTTACCTGAACAACCTGTGCAACAACAAGAAGGTCATGGCTACTTACCATAGATATGTACTTGAAACCTAAAATCATCTATGAATGGCACACATCCATGCATGTACAACCCTAAATCCAATGGAAGTGAGGTAAAGCATTTCCTATTCGCAGTTATATTCATTGTATAGGATCCGTCAAACCAACCGGGAATTTCATCATGATGTTGAGGATGATCAATTTGATGGAATGGAAAAAATAGGCATCAGTTAGGAGAATTTGAGGTGCTTGTGAATCCAAGTGTAGAAAACCTAGTTTGAAGTCATCCTTGGGTTTCATCGGGGCTGTGAGGATCTCAAGTAACCATTCGCAGAGGCTAAAGTGCCTCAGTGTCCTGGACAAATTCACGAACTTCGAGCGGGGGGCTTTCAATCTTTGAAGGTTTGGTGAGATCAACTGGCAAATGGATGTGATCATTAATTGCGGTGATTGGACAAACGGCGGTGGGCTTATTATCAATTGAACCAAATGTTTGAGAAGTAACAGATTGACAATCCCATGTATTAGATTCGTTAGATTTCCCAGAATGGGATGAATTGACTGAAAAAATTTCAGGCAATAGAGAGGTTTGAAGGACATCACACGCTAGTGCCTGAATGCAACTGGTACTAGTTGGGTAACAACCAAAATTATTATAGATAATGGAGGGTGTTTTCCTTCTAGTGAATAAATTAGCGTATATCATTTTTTGCAAATCAACTATTAGGGGACAATAAGACGTGCTCAGAGCAACATCACTTGAATCGAAGTCTTGCTCAGATGAGGTGATAACCTGTAGGGATATATTGATAGGAGTGTGGTGCGTGGGAGCCGTAATTTGAGGAACCATAATTCGGGAAACACTAGTTTGACTTGTTTTAGGGGTCTCATCATGATCATGCGAGCCTGAGATAACTGTTAGCAGGAGCTGAATTGCCTCGACTTCCTGATGGGTCCCTGAATCATCAAAAAGTGAATCGTTGAATTTTGGTGGCTTCATAGGTTCGACAGATAGTTATGAATGATAGTCCCCAAAGGTGTGAGTGAATATGTTTTCAAATAAATAACCATCATTGGAGCCGTCAATTTGATTAGGTTGGGTATCTAGCATGTTAGGCTCCCATGGGGTTAATAATTGGGATGAGTCATTAAAAGAAACATCTTGACATTGTCGAGATAGGAAATCACTCCTTTGGCTGTTTAAACATTGCGGATGAAAAATATCAGATATAAGAGATTCATAAATTTTGTAATGTGATTGTGAAACACCCCCCATGCATTTGTGATTGTCATTGATACTAGTATAAGACGACTTTGAATTACTTGAAGAAATTACTAGTGTGGCTGACTCACAAAATGAATCAGGGACAAACAAAAGAAATTATTCAGATGTGGATGCATCAACCATACAAGGACCTTCATCTTGCACATATGTGTCATCCGCAGAGGCCAATGATTTTTTATACCCATCATAGTCCTATGATTTTGTGGGGAAATCAACTTTATCTGGGCCAAGAATCAATTTTTTATCATTATATGAATGAGATTTAGGACTGTGCCCAGGTAAAAATTCAATGGACTCGAGATAGGTTTTGTTAACAAGGAGAGATGTTAGGCCAATATGGTTTCGAATCTCTGACTTGATATGGTGCGTGAAAGATTCAGGGGTGGTACAACAAGTTTTATTTTATTGCACACATCTATCATTACTCAGAACTTCTGCGACCCCAACTCCATTACACGGAAATTAAGGAGGAGGAATAGGGATGTCACAAATAGTAATACTCCTCTTAGAGGCTTGAATGTGTTTTGGACTCGGGGATATAGAGAAGGAAATATTAGGGACAAAGACTGAATAGCTTGCAACTTGAAGATCATCATAACAAACACTAGGGTCAGGCTTGGTTGCCAATTGAAATTGTTCAAGGGAAACGAAAACCACCTGTTGAAACTATTCAATTAGATATGTCCAATCGACATCCCTTTTAGGGAACTCAAAAAAATAATGAACAAATCTAATAGTGAACTCCTCTAGAGATTCTTGAGGTTCCATTCTGATCTCATTTAACTTTATTAATACATTTTGAAAATCGTAGCTGTGAAAATCTTGTTGTAATTTATTGGAAAGTTGTTCGAACGAATGGATGGAAGCTACCGGCAATGTGTGGCACCATTGCTTAATGCAACTTCAATAATGAAGGAGAAAAGAACACAAGCCAACTCCTCATCATCAATTTCGTAACACTCACAAAACTCACAAAAATTTGGAAGGTGTTCGGTTATGGAAACTGCATTCTCACCTTTGAATTTTAACTCGAACAAGTGATGTCGAGGTTCATCAGGGATTGAGCATCGAGAATGAGATAAATCTCATAAAAATCATGGGAGAATGCTTTGGGGACGAGCCATTATAGATATGAAACTAACTGCAGGCTCTAAGGGCTCACCTTGTCATCAAGCCCTCTTTCTAGTGCCAATTTGTTGACGGGAAAAATTGTATTGGTGAAAACAAAGGGGTCTCCCCAGTGGAAGGTCCCAATTAGACCGCACACTGTTAGAGATAGGAGCCCCATCCGGCTGCCGCCATAAGTGCTTCCACTCTTGGTTGTCGGATGAGAAGATGATGGAGTAGAGGCAAAGGTGAAATGACCAATCAGTGAATAAAAATCAGCCCAAGATTGACGAACCATAAACAAAGATACAAGCAAGTCTAAGCAACAAAGTAAAAGGGGGGTATGTCGTGAATGGGATCAGTGAGCCGAAAAACCAGTCAAACATACATGCAAGAAAACATGCCATAATTTAACTTCAAATTAGTTGACAATAGATCACTGACGTGGCAAGGAACAAATAAACATTGATTCAAGAGAAAACGTACATGCAACCACTATGAATTAGTTCATAATCAATTGCATTCATGAAAGCATCTGCACAACATAGTGAAATATTAGAAAGATAGTATTATCACCACAAACAAGCACGTGAATCATTACCAGAAAGAGTATATATTCTTAATGTTGCTACAACGTCAAATACATGTTTACAACTCATCAAAACCCAATAGTGGAACATGGGTTATTAATCTCAATGAATGATACAAAAACCCTAGCCTCGCCACCTCTCTCTCTACTTAATACCAAGAGATGAGTGGCTTTAGCTCTCAAACACCAATTCCTCTATCATACTTCTTCATTTGTTGAGCTAAAATTCCTTTGTATCCCTTCCTGACGTTGTACATATAGGCTGAGATGACTCTTGAGTTGCCCTTGACTCTTGGTCTTCCCGACTATTGGGATACCTTGCGACTTGGGCCATTTATGACCTGCGACCCAGGGTTATATGTGACCTGTGACCTGAGGTCATCTGTGACCTATGACCTAAGGTTACTTGTGACCTGCGACCTTGAGCACTTTGCGACCTGCCACCTGAGGTCATCTACGACCTGCGACCTGTGACGTGAGGTCATCTGCGAAAGCATCCTGGACAAACTCAAGAACTTCGACCGAGGGGTTTTCAATCTTTGAAGGTTTGGTAAGATCAACTGGAAAATGTATGTGATCATTAATTGCAGTGATTGGACAAACGTCAGTGGGCTTATTATCAATTCAACCAAATGTTTGAGAACTGACAGATTGACAATCCCATGTATTAGATTCTTTAGATTTCCCAGGATGGGATGACTTGACGGGAAAAATTTTAGGCAATAGAGAGGTTTGAAAGACATCACATGCTAGTGCCTGAATGCAACTGGTACTGGTTGGGTAACAACCAAAAATATTATAGACAATGGAGGGTGTTTTCCTTCTAGTTAATAAATTAGGGTATATCAGTTGTTGCATATCAACTATTAGGGGACAATAAGACGTGCTCAGAGCAACATCACTCGAATCGAAGGCTTGCTCAGATGAGGTGATGTCCTGTAGGGTTATAATGATAGGAGTGTGGTGTGTGGGAGCCGTAATTTGAGGAACCCTAATTCAGGAAACACTATTTTGACTTGTTTTAGGGGTCTCATCAGGATCATGCGAGCTTGAGATAACCGTTAGTAGGAGCTGAATTGCCTCGACTTCCTGATGGGTCCCTGAATCATCAAAAAGTGAATCGTCGAATTTTGGTGGCTTCATAGGGTCGACGGATAGATATGAATGATATTCCCCAGAGGTGTGAGTGAATATGTTTTCAAATAAATAACCATCATTGGAGCCATCAATTTGATTATGTTGGGTATCTAGCATGTTAGGCTCCCATGGGTTTAATAATTGGGATGAGTCAATAAAAGAAACATCTTGACATTGACGAGACAGGAAGTCACTCCTTTGGCTATTTAAATATTTCGGATGAAAAATATCAAATATAAGAGATTCATCACCCCCCATGCATTTGTGATTGTCGTTGATACTAGTATAAGACGACTTTGAATGACTTGATAAAATTACTAGTGTGGCTGACTCACAAAATGAGTCAGGGAAAAACGAAAGAAATGATTCAGATGTGGATGCATCAAGTATACAAGGACCTTCATCTTGCACATATGTGTCATCCGCAGAGGCCAATTATTTTTCATACCCATCACAGTCCTATGATTTTTTGGGGAAATCAACTTTATCTGGGCCAAGAATCAATTTATTATCATTATGTGAATGAAATTTGGGACTCGAGATAGATTTCATTAACAAGGAGAGATGTTAGGCCAATATGGTTTTGAATCTCTGATTTGATAGGGTGTGTGAAAGATTCAGGGGTGGTACAAAAAGTTTTATTTTATTGCACACATCTATCATTACTCAGAACTTCTGCGGCCCTAAATCCATTACACGGAAATTCAGGAGGAGGAATAGGGATGTCACAAATAGTAATACTCTTCTTAGAGGCTTGAATGTGTTTTGGACTCAGGGATATAGACAAGGAAACATTAGGGAAAAATACTGAATAGCTGGCAACTTGAAGATCATCATAACAAACACTAGGGTCAGGCTTGGTTTCCGATTGAAATTGTTCAAGGGAAACGAAAACCACCTGTTGAAACTGTTCAATTAGATATGTCCAATCGACATCCATTTTAGGGAACTCAAAAAAATAATGAAAAAATCTAATAGTGAACTCCTCTAGATATTCTTGAGGTTCCATTTTGATCTCATTTAACTTTATTAATACATTTTGAAAATCGTACCTGTGAAAATCTTCTTGTAATTTACCGGCAAGTTGTTTGAATGAATGGATGGAAGCTGTTGGAAATGTGTGGCACCATTTCTTAATGCGAATTCAAGAGTGAGGGAGAAAATAACACAAGCCAACTCCTTATCATCAATTTCATAAAACTCACAAAACTCACAAAAATCTGAAAGGTGTTCAGTTATGGAAACTGTGTTCTCACCTTTGAATTTTAACTCGAACAAGTGATACCGAGGTTCATTAGGGATTGAGCATCGAGAATGAGATAAATCTAATAAAAATTATGAGAGAATGCTTTGGGGATGAGCCATTACAGATATGAAACTAACTGCAGGCTCTAAGGGCTCAGCTTGTCATCAAGCCCTCTTTCTAGTGCCAATTTGTTGACGGGAAAAATTGTACTGGCGAAAACAAAGGGGTCTCCCCAGTGGAAGGTCCCAATTAGACCTCACACCATTTGGGATAGGAGCCCCATTCGAATGCCACCATAAGTGCTTCCACTCTTGGTTTTCGGATGAGAAGATGATGGAGTAGAGGCAAAGGTGAAATGACCAATCAGTGAAGAAAAATCAGCCCAAGATTGACGAACCATAAACAAAGATACACGCAAGTCTAAGCAACAATGTAAAACAGGGGGTATGTTGTGAATGGGATCAGTGAGCAGAAAAACCAGTCAAACATACATGAAAGAAAACAATCCATAAGTTAACTTCAAATTAGTTCACAATAGATCATCAACGTGGCAAGGAACAAATAAACATTGGTTCAAGAGAAAACGTACATGCAACCACTATGAATTAGTTCATAATAAATTGCATGCATGAAACCATCTGCACAACATAGTGAAATATTAGAAAGCTAGTACTATCACCACAAACAAGCATGTGAATCAGTACCGGAAAGAGAATATATTCTTAATGTTGCTACAACGTCAAATACATGTTTACAACTCATCAAAATCCAATAGTGGAACATGGGTTATTAATCTCAGTGCATGATACAAAAACCCTAGCCTCGCCACCTCTCTCTCTACTTAATACAAAGAGATGAGTGCCTTTAGCTCTCAAACACCAATTCCTCTATCATATTGCTTCAATTGTAGAGCTGAAAGTCCTTTGTATCCTTTCCCGACGTTGTACATATAGGCTGAGATGACTCTTGAGTTGCCCTTGACTCTTGGTCTTCCCGACTATTGGCCTAGCATGTGACTTGGGCCATTTACGACCTCCGAACTAGGGTTATAAGTGACCTATGACCTGAGGTCATCTGCGACCTACGACCTGGGGTTACTTGTGACCTGTGACCTTGAGCACTTTGCGACCTGCGACCTGAGGTCATCTGCGACCTGCGACCTTGAGTAATTGGCGACCTGTGACCTGAAGCAATCTGCAACCTGCGACCTTGAGAAATTTGCGACCTACGACCTTGAGCAGTCTGCTACCTATGACCTAATGCCATATGCGACCTTTGACCTAGAGTTTTTTCCCTTCTGCATTATTCTTTCAGCGATCTCTGGATTTCACAACAAGATGCCTTTTCCTATATATTAGTCCTGTGCACGTCAATGGGTGCCTTTGAGCTTAAAGTGAGGTTCTTCGGAATTTTGTAAGGATCCACCCTCCTTACCAGAGCAAACCCAAGATTTTTCCATGCAAGATGACAGCTTCTACATTCTGTTATGCGTCGGCACAAGGCTACGATGTGCGACTTCGGAGGGGCTTCGAGAGGCTGCGACGTTTGGTAGTTACAAGATCGCAGCTTAATGTTTATGCCTGTGCTTGAGAAGTGCCACCTGGTGACCTGGGTGAGGATAGGGAATTATGGAGGTCACATAGTTGCACTTCTCAGTGGGTTGCATTTTTCCTTCATGCCTCAGGCTTGCGACTTTGCGACCTGTAGAGATCTGTGACTTGAAAAGGTCATGCAGCCGTGTTTGGGGCTGGGTCGCACATTCCTTTCATGCTTTAGGATTGTGATTTTGCAACATGTGGAAGTTTGCAACTTGATAAGAGGTCACACGGTCGCATTTGGGGATGGGTCACACTTGTCCCTACTGCAACAGAAGTGCGACTACTCGACTTGATCGTACAGTGTTTCCTGCGACCCATTTATAACTAAACGAGATATGTATCTCCTTCAGGGCATGGATTTCTCATTCAAAAATGATGAATGCACATATTTTCTGTCTTGCGGTTCCTACATACCCACATTCTCAGGCTTTTACTTGAATTCGACATTATTAATGTGATGATTTGTGTGCCCATTTCCTGGGTTTGAACACTCTCTATGTCATGCACTTCTGATATCAAACAAAAATAATTTTCGCCTTCTCTCACTCACAACATCGAGAAAAACGGCACTAAGGCTATACAAATCTGATTTTACATATAGCTTCCTTAGCATCGCATACTCCAAAGTGATATAATCGTATGTGCCAGTAACACTGGTGTGAACATAAAAATCATCACCTCACCTTCTCGAATATTCAATTCCGTGGTGATATGTTGTGTGCATCATTCGTGGGTTCAACTTGCATGAAGTATTATAGTATTAGTGCATGGTCACTTTGAGAAAATGGTGTCCCTAAATTTGAAAGTGATCTACATGGGACCATGACCTTGGTGGCGTATCGAAATATAATGCCTAAAAAATCATGGTGAAGGTGCTTCTGGGAGATGCGTCATGTACTTAATGCACCGTCTACAGTATCAATGTGTTTTCATGATAGTGAGTTAGGTTGAAACAATGAGGGGATCATTATGTATAAATTAGGGTCTTTCCAAACCCTAGAATAGTTAGCAAGCAGAGGGGGGACCCAAAATTTTGAATACACCCAAAATTTTGGGTGGTGTTGTAGTGGCTACAACAAAAGGGTTAAGTCCGACATATGAGGTTAGAACACCATTTCATGAAGAAATATTGTTAGGCGTGGCATAAAGGACTCAGGTGGTAAAAAGACACCAAAGGTCTAGTCGGGAAAGGAACATATACAAAATTTTTATTTTATAACAACATAAATGGAAAAGGAAACAAGGCACATCACCATAGTCACTAATCGATGAAAATTAGTCAGCACTGCGCCAGACTTAATTATTCAATGATGATTTTTGGAAGAGCAGGTCTATATGTTAGAGTCATCGTTGGTTACCTCTTCATGACCATCACAACCACCTCCAAGCTTATTGTTTGATCTTCCCAGGAGCCATTGAAGAGTTTGGACCTATGAAGACTTGCCCAAAATTAGTTGCAGAGGTGGTGTTGTTGTCATATATTTCTGATTAGGCATTGCAGGACCACACTTGTCCATTTTATGCTTAATTATAATCAATGAAGGGTTGCTGAGTAATATAGGGCAACTCACTTAGTCTTTAGATAATTATTACATACCTTAGCAGTATTAGGGGTTGGAAAATTGGACCCTACTGAAACGTGGATTGTAAGAAGCATTGGAGTACTGTCACTATTTGAGTTGGGTATCAATAATAAGAGACCATTCACAAGATTCTTAAGCTATGTTAATGGTAATTTTTTTCCTCTATATTAATGTTTTTCCTCTATCTTTTCATGCTTTGCAAAAATTTATCTGATCTAAAAACGTAAAATTTAGATTACGATTTGCTAAGAGAGCACCTTAATTTTGTCTATGTTTGTTATCTCTATGTTTTCGTTTGAATTTTAATTAAAGAATTCTTAAATTCTCTTTATCTATTTCTGAACCCACTACTTTCTCCCATCTCATAATCACACTGCTAGTTATATCCAATTTACATAGGTATCTTTCCATGTGAATTCCCTTGAAAATTTGATGCGTAATTCAAATTTTTGTAGCTCCATATCCCAATGGATTAAGTCTCACAGCTCCATATGTCCAACCGCACAATCAATCAAACAAAAAAACCTCATAATCACTGTAACTAGCCTAATATCAGCATTTATAATTCTCAAGTTAAATCATAAAAAAGGGAGAGAGCCCTCTCTGAGTCCAGGAAGGCTAGGTCCTAGACTCCAAAGTGGTTTGGTGTTGTACTCTGTCGCTTTTTATTTCCAATATTACAAATTACGGAGGGATAACACATGTGAGGAGGAAAAAGAAGGAAAGTAATAGAAAATGAAGGAAATTGAGCCCTAATTGATAAAAAGGATTCTGAGGGTTGGCTGGCAATATTTTTCCCAACAGCTTTTTTGGTTCATATTTGGAGCTCTCTGATTATTCTCTCTCTCTCTCTCTATCACTCTTAGACACTTATAATTTTCTTGTAGCACTTTGGAATTGGATAAAGAAAGGAAAAGAATACAAGAGGAAGGAAGGAATGACCAAGGAAGAACATGATTAAGAAGCTACAATAGTATTATTTTGCAGGTAACAATTTGCATGTGTGATTTCCTTCCTAAATTTAGCATGCAACATGGTAGTTCATGTGATTCTTTTTTGTCTTGGTGTCAGTTTTTCTTGGTGTCACATTGTTTTCATCCTAGCCTAGCCATTTCTAGATAACAATATTGTGATGGGATTGTCATGTTTTATTTGAGCTAGATTTCTGGATGGATTTTAAGCTGAGTGAGATGGACCTCTGAAATGAAAAACACATGGCCTAGTGATCCCTAAACTAGAATTTTGTTTACGGTAAAGCCACTAGCATAGTCACCTCTGCACTAGACTGTGGGTTGTGGTAAATTCAAGATTGTGTGCCTTGGTGGGCCTAGGAATCGTTGCCAATGAGTGGTGGGATATATGGTAAATCCAAGAGGTGGGTGCTCTCTACCAGGCCTAGTAGTCCTAGGACATGATGTATGATAAAGAATGAAGACTGGGTTTCACTGTATGGCCTATTAATCCCTGGATCAGACTGTGGATCACTATAAATCCCGAGAGACTAGGAGGCAGTAAAATTCCTCACGATGTAGGTGGAGAATGTCGGTAGCATCTATTATCACTCTGTAATTTCCTTAGGTTGAGGAGAGAAACCCAGAGCTAACCACAAAACCAATTTTAAAGCTAGGATATAGCCTTTCTAGCTTCAAAGTTGGATTTCTCTATCTGATTTAGGTTTCTGCTTCATATTTTAGTCTAGGTATTCAAGTTTGAGATGGGATTTATCAAAATTTTGGTTGAAAAATGTACAGAAATTCCATTGGGCATGGATTGATGGATGTTTTGGTAATCAAAAAAAAAATTTACAGAATCCATAAAACGGTAGGATAGGAAATATTTTGGATCTTATAAAATATCTGTGGGTGGAAGGATGAATATGATTTAAGTTAAATTAAATGTAGAGAATTTTGAGATGAATTCTATACTTAATATCAAAAACAAAACATTGATATTGTTTACCATCCAGAGCAGAGTACAATTAAGTAAATTTGACCCTTATTCTTCTTGAAACGATAAAGAGAGAAACCATATGGAAAACTAGGAGAATATAAAATTCCACATAATAATGAACATCACCAATTTCTTGACACAGGAATCCTGAAAAAAACTCTGTAATATCTATAATTCCATCACTTCAATACAATGCAAAATTTTACATCAAAATGCAACCCTTTCTTCATACAAGTTCCAAACTTTTTTTTAGTCTCTTTACAAAGTATTAGTAGAATTTTATATCTCATTTCAAACTTCAAAATGAAATATATTTACAAAATAATATATGTTCAATATAGATATATTTCAGATATAGAAGAAGACTATAAGAAAATGAAGGTAAAATATATTATGTTGTTGAAATTCTCAAGGAAATTATTGCTGATTGTAGCTATTTTGCTACAAATGTTGTTTGTCTTTTACCAAAATTTTAGGCCTATAGTGGTGCTCATTCGATCAGTTCTAGTAACTTGTCCAACCTTTCTTCATTGGGGATAGAAAAAATTACCATATTTCTAAACCTTTCATCTGCTTCAGTGTAAGTTTCAAAAGTTTCCTTATTTTAAAAAAAGGTGATGGATCTCATCTTGAATATTGAGATCAAATTGCAAGCCTTCTAAAAATTATCTTTTGCTAATATCTGCTTTTTCATTTTTGATTATTGAGGCATCAAAAAATCTGTCACAGAACTGGTCCTGGTAATTCTCTAATGGAATAAATTTTCCATTAGAGTTCTTCGAAGTTTGTAGACCTTTCTCCTATAGTGGGGAAAATTTCATGTTAAATATTTTGACCTATTATTCAAGTTCTTTACTTTTATTTTCTAATTATATCAACAAGTTATTTTTAGTTAGGACTCTTTTAATATCCATCATTATTTTTTTTTCTGTCCTCAGTTTTTAGCTATTTTAGTTCATCTCTAGATTTAGAATTTAGCAGTTTTATCATCTTCTATGCCTCTTTTGGGTTGTGTTCAAGGTATACTTTAGTACCTTGAATTGATGCTTTGACTCTATGCACTAATTCTTCCTGGTTGGCATATTGTTCTATATCATGCCTTGGAGTATGTGCATAGGGAGTACTTTTCTTTTAAACTCTAAGCTTTGAAAAAATGCCCACGTGATCATAAGACAATGAGAAACTAGGCCTGAATTTCATTTGTTTTAAAATTACTTCCACTTCCTTTGATGCAGTTCTAGTGTTGAAAATATAAGGACCTATATGGGCCTTCAGTTTGAATTATTCATTCTTCTTTTTTGACACAAAATTGATTTTTTCCATATTTATCATTTGTCTGGTGTACTCTAATGAAAAAATCCTGACTGGTACAAATACTGATAACTTGTAAGGGGGTAGTTCTGATCCATAAATCCCAATTTTAGTGTAGTTATAGTACAAATACCGGTCTCCAAATTTGATTTCTCAGACACATGTAACACTTTCTTTATCTATGGTGCAATTCTTGGAACAATATCAATGTTAAATAAACATAATGAGGTATGAATAAATTTATCATATACTCCTCTGAGTTATTTCTTACTAGAGAAGTCCGGTGTATTGATGACAATGGATTACCCTCATTAATTATCTTATTTAAGGGAAAACAGAATATGTCTTCATTGTAAAATAACATGAGATAAACCAACACTAATTGATACTTAAAAACAACTTCAACCTTAAAATTACAAACTAATGATGCATAACATCACATAGAAATTGACTGTAATAAAAAATGATTGAAGGTTTTTTATCAGATGTAAAGATTGCCACGAATCCTAAAACTACTTCATCAACCCATTGATTTTTGTAATACCCAAGTAAATAGGTAACCATGGAAATGATTTTTTTGGAAATTTATAGAAATATTGCAATCGGGTATGGGGGGGTTTTTCTGGGAAATTTAGCATTTTAATGGAGAAAAAATTAAAAAATGTGAGTTCTTTGGGTGAAATTGAGTTATTTTTATATAATTCCATAATTACATCAACTAAAAATGGCTAAAGGGAAGCTTGTGGAATTATTTGCAAAGATTGACAAATACTCTCAGGGGAAATGGCAAAAGATAACCTCATTATTGTGGGCAATGACTACTTTATTACTAGGTAGGTATCAGATATGAAGGTCAGGGACAGGGGGAATCAAATGATATTCATCTGTGACTTTTCCATTTTCTTTCCTTCCTAACATTTTCAATCAAAAAAATATGAGTAGGGATGCAGGAGGTTACCAGGGTGTCTAGCTTATTGAAATTATGTTGGAGAATGAAAACAAGCCACATTTATTAACTATATATTTTCATTGCGATGAACTGTACTAACTATAAAAACATGAAAGGGAGGAAATGTAGCCTTCTAAGGTGATTTTATAATAGAATGTGTGAAGGATGATAATGGAGAGATTATCATTTTAGGAGCGGGGGTAATCCATTAAAAAAATAGATAAAAGGCAGGATATCTAATGTACCAACATTTATTTTGATTTGGAGGGTTATTTTAAATATTTAACCATTGAATGAAATCGAGAGAGGACGTGGAAATGGGGGATGATGTGGTGGTCTGAGATTTGTGGGAGGTAACGCGGTGGAAAAAGTGACATATCCGAGGTGATTGGGGTGGCAGGAGCGTGAGATTGTGGTTTTTCAAGGGGGGGAGGTAGAGCGGTTTGTGGCTTTGAGAGGATACCCCCTGAAATGATTTTGGGGCTGACACATCAGGTTGGGTGGTTTTGACACAGACCATTTTTCAGGATCTCCCCTTCCATCTCCCCAGCCCGCCCCTCCGATAACCATAGAGAGTGTGTGGGGGCCCGAAATGCTCCCTCCGCTGAAGATATGACAACGGGTGTTCATTGTTGTCGATTGGTGCGTGAATATTATTGAAAAGACGACAAAATGTTACATCAAGTGCCAAGTAAAAATATAGCCAAATTTTATAAAATACAATGAAAAAATAATATTTAGTAGCAAGTTAAAAGCGATATTTTGATTGCCTCATTGTAGAGGTCTATATTTTTTTATATTTTTAAATTATTTTTCGTTTATTCCTTTTTTTATATAATTTTTTTTATATCCCCTATTTATTATATTTTTATTTTCTTTTCATATATTTTTATTTTTCTTCTTTTCCTTTAATAACTGAAAATAATTTGCAGAATGTAACAATTAATTACAATATCACAAGGGACACCACATAGATAATCATCAATTGGTCTCTATAAATTATAGGACCCTAAAAATGGCTTCAATTGGAATGGTAACGTCCCTTCGATGTATCAAGAAAACCATAGATCCATAGCCTTCTTCCATTGGGAAGAAAATGGTAGGTTCCTTCTCTGAAACTGAATTCATCAACTGTCATTCTATAGATATAATGGAAAATTTCTTAGAAACTTATGGCCTTCTCTACAGGATTCATTTATTGATAGTAGTCATCCACACTTGAAGTATTTAAAAAAATCCAAATATATATACAATGATGTGTATTGTGACCAACTGAGTTTAGGTGAAGTAATTTTTTAGCAACCTGCCATTAACAAGTCCTCCTGATAATGTTTCTCTAGTGAAATCTTCGAATAAAAACACATTAGTCATATGGAATTCTAAAACCTTATAAGGACCTTTCCATAAATTGTCAAATTTTCCACGTTTTCCTTTCTCTTCATTTCTAGCATCCCACTTGAAAACAAGGTCACTTAGCTATAAATTGTATTATTTGATTCTTCTATCATGAGACTTTTTGATTTTATCATGAATGACTTTTGTTTTTTTTGTAGACTTCTCCTCTTGTTTGCTGCAACTATATCATTTGGGTTATCCTTCTTTCTACATCATTTGGGTGTACTTCTATTTCCTCCAACAATTTTAGCACTGGAATTCCTATGGAAGGAAGAAAAAATACATTTGTTCCATAAATCAAATGGAAAGGTGAAATTCAAATAGACCTATTTGTGCTTATACTATAAGTCCATAGAGAATTTATTAATTTCTTGTGTCAGGATTTCTTATTTTCTTACAATTACTTCTTTACGATGTTTACAAAATATTTATTAAAAGATTCAACTAACCCATTTCCCCAAGGCTAATAGGTAGTATAATTCCCTAACACTATGTGATATCTGTTGCAGAAATAAATCATACTTTTATATTTGAAAGAAACAACATTATGAGTAATTATTTTGTGTGGACAACCAAATCTAGATAGGATATTACCTTTTATAAATTAGATGATTACACAATCTATAGCCTTTCGAGTTGGGACTTATTCTACCAAATTGATGTGATAATCTGTAGATGTTAGGATCCATTTATGCTGAGCGGAATAAATTGTATGAATTTTGCCTACAAATTCCAATCCCTACTGCTGAAAAAGGCATCTCCACTAAAATGGGCTTCAAAGGTAATGGAAATTTTTTTTTGTTTCCTTGAAAAATT
Source organism: Pinus albicaulis (assembly GCA_034641835.2). Lineage (NCBI taxonomy): Eukaryota > Viridiplantae > Streptophyta > Pinopsida > Pinales > Pinaceae > Pinus > Pinus albicaulis. The sequence goes on from CM076576.1 coordinate 468,481,985, forward strand.
TGACACAGATGGCATATTGAAATCTTTTTATGAATATCATCAAACAATGTAGGCCAGTAAAAACCAACTCTCAGAATTTTGTTTGTAGTGGCTTTCTAGTATAGATGTACTCCACATCCACCTTTTTGAAATTTGTCCATTGTTTTCTCTGCTTCATCTTTCAACAAATAATTTAGTAAAATATCTGTAACATCTTTCCAATATAAATATTGATACAAAATATAGAATTTCATAGCCTTCATCTTGAGGAATCTTGATTTGGTTTTTGTGAGATGAGGTGGAGGCTCTTGTAATTTTTTTAGAACATAAACAATATCTGCATACCAAGGAGTGGTAATAAAGTATTATGATACCTATGGAGTCTCCAACCCTTCTTGATTATTAAGTGCAGCTATAAAATTTATGTTCATTACATGAAAATTTGATTCAGCCATTAATTTGGCTAATCCTTGACCTTTGATAGGCTTTGTTTGCTTTATTTCAATATCATAATCCATAATAGTTTTTATCCATTTACCTCTCTCTCCATCTGGATCATTTTGAGTAAGTATGTCTTTTACTACTTCATTTGGAATAAAAGAAACTATGTGATAATGTAACACATACAATCTGAAATTCCTTAAGGCTTTGACTAAAGAAAAAGCTTTTGTTTCCACGATGTTATACTTCAAAGAAGCATCTCTCAATCGTCTACTAAAAAAATCTATAGGTTACTCATGTCCTTCTTCATTTTTAATAACACTGTAGCAAAAATATTCTCTAAAGACAAAGAAAATATCATGAAGTATTTAGTATAATCTGTAATAATCAATACAAGAGCACGAGTCAATGTTGATTTTACCTCATTAAATGATTTCTTTTCTTCTGTATTCCATTTTATTTTGGTGTCCTTTCTCAACATGTTGGTTATAACTGTCAAAAGTTGAGCCAAATTAGGTATAATTCTTCTCAAAAAATTTATCCTACCAATAAAATATTGCACTTCTTTCTTGTTTCTTAGGGGATAAATTTTTATGGTAGCTTCAATTTTTTTAGGACCAATTTTAATAGCATCCTTTGATATTATATGGTCTAATAATTTTCCCTCTTCCATTCTGAAAAGTGATTTCTTTAGATTTAGAGAAATGCCATATTTTCTACACCTTTCAAAAATAATTTTCAAGATATGCAGATTATCTTCATAAAACTTGGAAAAAATAGTAATGTCATCAATGTATATAAAAATCAATATTTCCCTTCCATCTACCAAAGAAATAGCCATTGATATTTGAAAAATTTCTCCTACATTCATGAGAGAAAAAGGCATCTTGAAATACATAAAATTTCCCCAAGGTGTCGTGAAATTTGTCTTTTAGTAATCATCTGGATGTACTAAGATTTGATTATAACCAGAAAAACCATCAAGTAGAGAAATTATTTCCTATCCAACTAATCTTTGAAGTATATGGTTGAGTTTTAGTGGGGGGTAGTTTTCCTTAAGGGAAACCTTCGTTAGGTTTCAAAAATCTACACATAGTCTTATGTTCCCATACATTTTTATTACTAGTACTAGATCTGATAGCCGTTTATAAAATATGAGAGGTACTATAATCTTTGCATCAAATATTTTTTTAACTTCCTTCTCAATTAGATGCAATAAGACATGATTTACTCTTATTAGTTTATGTTTAAAAGGTTTTTTTATCCTCTTCTATATGGATAGTGTGTTGAATAATAGCTTTATCCTAAAATTTTAAGTCTTGATATACCCATGTAAAAACATTTGTATATTCCTTAAAAAAATCAGTGTACCTTTGTTTTTCTTTTGGAGACAATGAATTTGAAAGTTTCAGAACATTTGGATTATCTTCAGTGCCTATATTACAATCTTCTACTTCAGATCTAGTTGGTCAAATTAAAGGATTTTTAGCAACATCATTAAATTCAAAAAATTCCTCAAGTGGGAGAAGATATCTTGTGATTTTATTGTTCTTGAGCTATAATATTTCATATTCCTCAAACTCTTCACTAGTATGGTTGAAAATGTTATCCTCTTCACTATAATCAATGTTTTTCCTTCTATCAATGTCCAAAGTCTGAAATTCATCTTTTAATTGTAGGAAATTTTTGAGTTGTTTTTCATTATCAAATACTTGCCAGTATCAAATATTATCAGGAATTAGAGGTATATGCTTCACATTAATTTCCAATTTCACGCTTCCTCTAAAAGGAATTTTGCACTAACTTGTTGAAGTAGCTAATGCATCAGAAAATACATGCTTATACCTAGGAATTAATGACAATTGGTATTCTGGAAAACATTGAAAAATGTATAAACAACATTCATGTATGCTCTCATTCTCGGATGTTTAGCTGAAAATTTACAGTTGATGAGTTTTATGATATGTTATGAATCCCCATGAATTGAAATTCTCTTAGCTCCAAATTCTTTTAACCTTTGGAGTCCTACTAACAAAAATTCATATTCAGCTACATTATTTGTACATTCAAAATTGATTTTGTAAGAATATTTCTTTGTTGTACCTGATTTCATATCTGAGATCCATAATCCAATCCTCGACCCCTCTTTTCTAACTGATCCATAAAAGTACATGTTCCATAAGAAATCTTCTTGTTCCTTCTTCACTTCTTATCTGTGATTTTTCATTATGTATTTCTTTTAATTTGGCATCTACAACTTAATTTTATTCTTCCAAACAAATATCATTATCTAGGATGAAAGATTCCATGTCTGAATGTACATATTAAACTAGAAAACTATTGGGTTTATCCTCACTACTCACAATGCATTTCATAATATTCTCTCTATACAATATTCCTTGTTTGAAAAAAAACAAGAATTGTTGCATATGCCATATCGATTTGTAATGTATCTTGTAACTTTCCCCCCATGCCGTCCTTCGCAAAGGAATTCCATATTTGGGAGGGATGTCATCCACAACAATGTCCATCACTAGAATTTTTGTTGGAATTTGAGTAACGGTAACACACAAATCTTTAATTAATCCCAGACATCTTACTCTATTTAAATCAAAGGAGTAATGGTCTTCATAAGGTCTCGTTATATATAATCCCAATTTTTCCATGATTATCTTTGGCATCAAGTTGTGTGAAGCACCATAATCCAACATGGCATTGTGCAGAATAAAATCATGGATGTTAAGACTAACATATAATGGAGGAACAATTCCATCTTGTGTATTTCTATCTACTTTAGACCCAAACAGTAACTTAAGTTAATCATTAGTAACATTGATATTGTATGTTCCTTCCTTGATCTTTAATGCCTTTACAACTTGAATTCTATACACATCCTTTTTCACCAACTCAAGTAATGGAATGGGAATTTTCAGTTTTGAATGTTCATCTTCAATATTAAAATAAGGCTGAGGTTTTTCTACTTCTTCAATGATTACCTCTTTATTTTGGGGAATTTCTTTTTGGTTATCAACATTTGTTTGTCTTGTAGAAGGTATATCACTGTGAGTCTTCATGGGAGAGTTCAAAGAAACTTTTTTACTTCTTAAATTGTATTATTTTTGTACTTCCATCATAGCATTCTAATATCATTTTAGATAATCTGCTAATTCTGTAGGCATATCCTGTAGATTTGATAACAAGAAAATATCTTGTTCCTCCTTGGTTAGAAAAATGGCATCTGTTTTTCTTTCCCTAAAGAGATTAATTTGATCTTCCCTTAACTGTTGTATGGTTTCTTGTTCTTCTTCAGAAAAATTACCTTGAAAAGGGGGTCTAATTTACTATTGATGAACTTGGTTTCTTTGCTCTCTTTGCTTGATTTTTGACTCGTATCTTATAAATTTTGGATTTCTAATTTGAGGGCATCCTTGAGGTTCTCTTGGAGGGGCTCTATCAATGACAGTAATTATCTACATCATCCTTTCCATAGATTTAACTAAAATATAAAACTTTTCATCTGATGAAGAAGAAGAAGGTTCTTCTTTAATGGTAACTCTTCTATAATACATTAAATTTTCCATTTTGGATAACAAATTAGCCTCTACACTACCAACATTTATTTTCATTTCTTTAAGGGTAGCTAGATTTATTTATCTCAATTGATAAGCCATATCAACATCAGTTTCATGTGGAAAATGAATCAAAGCTAGTCTTGATGGGGGTTTTACTGTTGTTGGGATGGAATTGTTGATGTTATTAAATATAATGCAATAGTGATGAATAGTTTCACCTGGATCTATCCTTAATCCTTAATATTCTGCAATAATCTGAAGAGGATTCTTTTTTACTTCCCATCTAGAAAATATTTTTTGATGGAATATTTGTAAGTTTGCAATATTTCCAGCTAGTATTCCTTTGTACCATTTATTTACTTCCCTGATAAATATTTCTGAAAACAATCTCATTTTTACATCACCATCATCGAATTCCTCTAGATATGAGAAGCAATTTATTCTATCAATGTTATGTTGTGTTATTACACGACCTGTACCCTCTAATTGTTGTATTCTTTGTGGATAGATTTGTGGCATGGAATTCAATGGTGCATGTAATGCTAAAGGAGCATAGTGACATGCCATGAATGGATTATGAGAAGAGGATGATATTACAGTAGTGGTTGATGAAAAGGGTAGAAAAGGTGGTGGGGTTGTTGATGAGGAAGATGATGTTGTATTCTATAGAATTGGTATATTAGGGCTAGGAGTTGAAACAGAAATTGGAGTAAATGAAATTAGGATAGTGGAAGAAGGAGGAATGAATGTAAAAGTGGGTAATGGAGAAGAGGAAAGAACAAAATAACGTTGATAAAAAAACAAGTCTTCTATTGTTTTACTTAATATATTTACCAGATCTTCAAGTTTTTCAAACTTCCTTAAAATTTACTTTTCATATTGTGAAATGAATGAATTTTTCATTGAATGGTAGCATCTCAATTGAATGTCATCCAAAACTATTTTAGGTGCAAAACTTTCTGACTTAGATATGAAAAGACTATGTTCAAGTTGTAAGTCAAATTGAATGTCTCAAATTGTTACAAGAGTTTCTAGAAAATAATTAGTTCTTGGTAGAGGATTATTAGTAGAGTGTTATTACTAGATTGAATTTCTATTAAACTCTTCTTTCTTATAATTTCTTAGGATCATTCAAAATTTTCAAAGGATTAGGATCTAGGTGGGATCTGGTATATATCATTTTGGGAGCCATATATTCTAAATATATTTTTCACAGTATGGTGCTATTAATATTGAGGTGAATATACAGATTTTGGGTGAATAATTCAGCCTTTTAGTTTTTATTTCACTATCACCTACATGGAATAGTATTCAAGCATTAAAACCTAGATTTTCCATGGATTTTTTTTTATAAGATCTCCCAGTATGGTCGCCATAATGTTCTCACTCTATAATTTCTCTAGGCTGAGGAGAGAAACCCAAAGGTAACCACAAAACCAATTTTGAAGATGGGATCTAGAATTTCCAGCTTTAGAGAGGGATATCTCTACCTGATTTAGATTTTTGCTTCATATTTTAGGCTAGGTATTCAATTTTGACATGGATTTTTTCAAAATTTTGGTTGAAAATGTAGGGAAAGTCCCTTGGGCATGGATTCATGAATTTTGGTAATAAAAAAAAATCTAATGAGAATTTGTAGCAGGGCAGGATAAGAAATAATTTGGATCATATAAAATATCTATAGCTGGAAGGACGAATATGAGTTAAGTTCAATTAAATATAGAGCATGATGAGATGAAATCTATATTTAATATGAGAAATAAAACATTGATATTGTTTACAAGATAGAGCAAAGTAAAATTAAGTAAATTTTTCCTTCTTATTCTTGAAACAATAAAGACAGAAAGCATATGGAAAAGTAAAATAATAAATAGTTTCACATAAGAAGGAACATCTCCAATTGCATGACACGGGAATCCAAAAATAAAACTCTTTGTATTATCTATAATTTCATCACTTCAGTGCAATGCACAACTTTAAATCAAAATACATGAACTTTTTTCATACAAGTTCCAACCTCTTTTTTAGTATCTTTACAAAGTATTTATAAAATTTTACATCTCATTGCAGACTTCAAAATGAAATAGATTTACAAAATAATATTTGTTGAAGATAGAGATATTTCAGATATAGAAGAAGAAGAATATAACAGGTCGAAATTTGGAAGGAGAATGGAGTGCAAAGGAGCTATGTCATATGCATTAGTGTTCCATGTATCTTTCTTGGCCTCTTCTCTCAGGCTCCTGATGGTTTGGAGGGGATTCCATGGTTTTGCGGATATGGACCCCGATCGACAACTGTTCTTAGAAGGCAGTTTCTGGAAACGGAAGACTAATATTTAGTGTGTGGCTCTTCTGGAACCTCCAATAGCAGAATCCCAAAACTCATTGATACTCCTACATGCCACAAATGAGGCTCCCATATGCAGAAAAGACATCAAGTGTAATATATATGTGTTGAGGCTATATCACTTGATTTTCACGATGAGGTATGAACAACACTATGATTTTTTTTTTTGCTCCGGTTTACGAGCGGCAGCGTCTGATGGCTCAAAGACTTCCAGAAATTACTCTCATTTGGATGTAGTTTACATTACCTCCTAACCTAGTGAAGGGGGCCAAGATCTCCTTAAGCCATTGTGCACTGAAAGACTCTACGAGGGGGACTCACCTTGCCCATGTACCACTTGTCATTATGACCCTGATGGATCCATGCGAGATTTCTCATCATCTACAAAAAATAATTTCCTCAAGATAGAACTTGGAGCACTGAGCTTTGGAGACACTGACTAGTATTCATTTTGGTAGCATCCCCATCACTGACCGATTGTACTTACATGGGGGCTCCCAAAACTGGCTGGGAATGAAGATGTCAAAAGGGCACCAGACACCAAGCAACAGGTATCCCAAAATTGTTCAAGTTTTTATTAGAACTCCTATAGTGAAAAAAAAATTACCCTATGTTTCCAACACAGAGAGGGTAATTAATTTGACTTAGAGCATCAACCAAAAAATGGGATATTCAATACACAGGAAATAACTAATCAGTGGAGGAAATGTTTTACAAGAATTCAGGTCAATCAATTCTTACCACATTAGCTTAGGCTCATCCATAAAACTCAATCGAAGTCTCAAAGGAGGAGCTGTGGAATAGGGAAAATCCAAAGGCCAAGGGGGGTCTAGGGGAATCAACACATAAAAATAGGGCTCCTCCTATAATAATGTCCTACAGGGTAAAAACAAATATAATGTACCTATAGAACCAGTGGGAAGCGCCCTGAGCTGATACATAGTAAAGAAAATGAACCACACAATAGAACTGTCCATAAACATACCAGAGATTGATGAACATCACAAAAATTATGAATAAAAATAAATTATATGCGGATCCAACTAATTTTGGCCCAAACCAATGGAAATCTTCCATTGGATGTTCACAAAATTGACCATGTACTGCGAAATTCATCTCTGCTCCAAAGGATTTTTCATCGTCAAAATATCATCCTTGGAACTCGGAGATATTATACTACGCGAGGGACCGTGGTTATGGGGTTCTATGGAACTCTTAATTACCCCATGGTTTCTATATTTTTTATGTAAATTCTATGTCTGTCTAGAGAATTCCAGTTTGGGTCAGGTTAAACAACATTCCCATGCATTTCTGGAATTAAAGCATTCTTGAAGGCAGTGGAAATATCATTGGGAGATACATCAAAACATATAGATAAATCTTAGAGGAGAGGATCTATACATTTACACGTATATGTGTGGAAGTGTATTTAAGAAAATTATTCCTGGAAAGAAATCAATTGAAAAACAAACAAAAAATATCGATAGAGAACATAGATTATGAAAACACTTCATTCAGATGCAGAATTTGCAAATGGACTGGACATTTACAAAACCCATGTCCAGATGAAAAAAGAGACAACCAGAAGAAAGAAAGAAAGAATGGGAAGGTAGCTTAAGGGTGGAAATTTACCCACTATGAACAAGAGGAGGATGCAGAAGAATAAGTGGAAGAACCCACTCCCAATGAGAAAGAATAGCTAGTAACAGAGTTAGAAGCAATAGGGAATGAATCAAAAGATCCTTTTGACTTAAAAAAACCCATAGAATGGCATACAAAGGAGTATATGGATACAAAAAATGGTGGGATTAAACGACAACATTTATCAGATACCTCAAAATCGGACAAGGATAATGGGGCTCACATAGAGGAAAATCATCTCGCTCTCGTCTCTCCTACACGATCACAAGGTGCATGGTGCAAGGTCGAGAAGAAGAAAGGGAGAAAAACTTGATCTTCTCATCTTTTGTATTTTTATGATGTCTTGTATGTAATTTGAAGACCCGTTTTGACTGGTTATTCCAAAACTACAAGCTGATGCAACATGTAATTTTATTTTCATTAATAGAATTACAAATTTTTCCTTGGGAAAAAAAATCAGATATAGAAGAAACAGATAAGAAAAAGAAGGTAAAATTTTTTGTGTTATTGAAATTCTAGAGGAAATTGTTGTTGACTATAGCTATTTTGTTGCAAAATTTGTTTTTCTGTTTCCAAAATTTTATGCCTTCAATTGTGCTCATTCGATCAGTTCTAGTAACTTGTCCCACCTTTCTTTACATGGGATACAAAAGTTTACCATATTTCTAAAAATTTCATCTACCTCAGTGTAAGTGTAAAAATTTAGCTTATCGAGAAAACAGTGATGGATCTCATGTTGAATATTGAGATTGAATTGTAGGCCTTCTAAAAATTATTCTCCACTAATAGCTCCATTTTCCTTTGGAAATCTCAATGCATCAGCAACTATGGCACATAATTGCTCCTAGTAATTCTCTAATGGAATCAATTTTCCATTAGAATGCTTTAAAGTTGGTAGACCTTTCTCTTGTAGTGGAGAACATTTATTGTTAAATAGTTTGATCTATAATTCAACTTCCTTACACTTATTTTATAACTATATCATCCAATTATTTTTAGTTAGGACTCTTATAATATCCATCACTGTTGTTGTCCTGTACTTAATTTTTAGCTTGTCTAGTACTTCTCTAGTTTTATAATTTAGAAATTTTATCATCTTTTGTGCCTCTTCTAGTCTGTGTTCAAGGTCTACTTTAGTATATTGAATTGTTTCTTTGAATTTGTGCACTAACTCCTCATAGTTGGCATATTGTTCTATCTCAAGCCTTGGATTATGTGCATGGGGAGTACTTTTCTGTTCAAATCTAACACTACAAGGAAAAAAACCTCTAGCAGAGGTTATAAAGGAGGATTTTAGTGTTGTAAAATTTTCCAAAATTGTCAAAAAAACATTTTCTACAACATCTGTTTTTTGTAACGGAGGTTTTGGTGGAGATTCTAACGAAATTTCAACGAAACTGAAAAAACTGGTTGGCCGGATGTTATTCAGGTATCAACACACTGGTGCATTTTAGAGTAAATTTCTTGGTATGTTTCATCCAGACGGTCGGCTTGGGGGCAGTCGAAGGCACATGCACCAGGCCGTAATGGTCTAAAATCGCACCAAGCGCAGTGTAGGTGATACAACGTACTGGGTCATTCTAATTGGTATTGGGATTTTTGTGGTACCCATAGGTCGTATCAATGCACCGGTTTGTAGTATTATAGAAACACACTGGTGCGCATTATCACACAAATGCACCTATTATTCTAATTTGTATTGGTATTTGTGTGGTGCCCATAGGTCGTACAAACGCATCGGTGAGCACTCTCACATAAATGCATAGGTGCATAGTATCGCACAAACACACTGAAAATTATAATTGGTATTAGTATTTGTGTAGTTCCCATAGGTCATACAAACACACCAGTGTGTTTTATCATACAAACGCATCATTGTATAGTAACTGACATGCACCGATGTTCATTTTGTATTTTTTAGAAACATCAACCTGTGGTAGTGCAATTATTGTGATTTTTAAAAATTCATTATTCATCAAAAGTTGACACATATCTTAAAGTAATATTCATATAAATTAAATTTTTATTAGTGCATTTGAATGTCATGTTTGGAATAATTTTTTATATCATATCATAATTATTGTGATTTTTTTAATTTCATTATTCATCAAAAGACAACACATATCTTATAATAATATTCATATCAATTAAATTTTTATTAGTACATTTGAATGTGATGTTTGGATTATTTTTTTATATCATATCATCAGATTTCACAACTCTTCATTATAATATTTAATCATCCATAAATTTAATCAGTGGTGTTACATTTCACAATGACAATGGAGAATGAAATAGAATAAACTAAAACATATTTTATTATATATATATATATATATATATATATATATATATGAATAAAACAATCTTTGTCATAAAAAATGGGGAGTTATTGGTATCCCTTTGTCTTTCAATTGGGACACTATGTCCATTACATTAAACAAAATGTCTGATTTCACAGTCAAATAATTCAAAAAATACAACACCTTTATTTTATATGCAAACATAATGATCATCATTATTTTCTTGAATGGTTGTCACTGCTCGAGCTACTTCCATGAATTGGGTTATTTTAAGGAATGTGTTGTTCACGGTGTTGATTGTTTTCTTCTTCTTCACCTTCCATATACAAACATAAAAATAAATTGTAATGCATGTATATACATTGGTGAGAATAATGAAAATTTCAATATTAAATAATATACATCAATGTAAATCGAAAAGAACTGACATACCATAGAAACAATTGACTCATGAACTATACACATTGTTCCAAAAACAAATTTCGTGCCAACTTTCAAGATTTCATCTGTTGGTGCGGTTCCATACTTTGTTTCCTGCACGTTTTATACCCCATAACAAATCATATATTTCATATAAAATATTTTTTTGTTCTATTAATTATAGATGGAACTAATTAAAACAAGAACAATAGATGCTTACAAATTCCACAATTAATTTCTGATCCACAATTAATTTCTGATATGCCAACATATACTAACAACCCATATTTAACCCAATGTTAACCAATTCGTCTGATGGTTCTTCTTTATATGTTAGCAACTATTTGAAGACATTCAATGATTATTGTTGTAAAACAACTTAAAATATACAAAAATGAGATCTAGTTAAGTTGTTATAAAGAAGTAACAATTACTCACACGCTTAGATATCAAGCCTTTTCTTCCTTGTCATCCTGTTTTATGTGCTGAATGGGTTCCGTTTTCTTTTCTTTTCCACAAGAAAATACTTGAAGATTAATAATTAATACTAAATTGTTTATTTATTGTACCTAATCGAAAAATTCAATGATTACATATTACATTTGAAGCACGTTATTGTTGAGATGGCTCCTCCTGCGATGAAATTTTGTCCATTTCTTTGACCATCTCCTTGTACACCTTTTTGGACATTCCTACGGCCATATTTCTGATATCATCTCGTTAAGCTTTTGAGATTTTCATAATATTCCTGAAAATGTAACATGAAAATAAACTATTTATTTTTTATATTGATATATGAAAAGTAAATATAACAAAAGTGATATTTATAAATGATATTTATAAATAATTTTAGAAAAAAAAATTAAAGGAATATTAATTTTTCGTTCCTTTTTTTGTTGTACGTTTTTTATATTAAAAGTCTAACATGTCTCATTGACCAATTCTCTGGAAACTCTTCCTGTAGTTTAGATAAAATTTGGTTCTTGGAATCGTTGGATTGATTTTGTATTGTAAGTGGAAAGAAAGCTTATACATTTGTTCCACTAGATCCCTCAAAATTTTGTAAAAGTTTTTCCCCCTTTCGTTAACCTCTAGCACCACTCCAGATGAGCCAAGAAGTAATTCATTTTCATTTGCATGTTCTATTTTTTTTTTCTTTTCTTAGAACAAAACTCCTATGCTGAGTTGTTGGTCCCTGCAGAACATTTAACATATGTGAATTAATAGATTGTTTGAAACATTTTATCTAATAATTTTAAGTATATTATTAATGAAAATTAAAAAAAGAAACTCATATTGGATCGATAGTACTTTTTCATTCACCTGATTCGTCCTTTTGAAATTTTCCATCAAGATTTTACACTCTTCTGGTCCTAAATAAGAAATAATCTTATCAAGCTTCGTCATTTTGTGGTTTTGCATGATACACAGTAAACAATACATATTAGTTAAACTTACATATAGTTCAAAATAATATTTTTTGTAAATAATTTACAAAGAACTTGTCCTTTTTGCTTTTGTTGATGTGCTATTAGTAATTTTTTTACTTGGTCTCTTGTCATCCATTTCTTTATCAATATGAAACCTATACCATATCATTCCTTAATATATTTTATAAATAAATCATCAACTTTTTTGGTGAAAAAAAACAATATATCTCAAGAAACCAGTGAGCTTTTAATGTTGTACACACCGACGTCGGTGAGTCATGTTCTTATAAACGTAACAAAAAAACAGTATAAAACACCGTATGGTGTTCTATGTTAGTAAAGAGCATCGGTGCGTTATATGTTAACTTGGCACCGATTAACATACACAAGTTAATAAAAATACTCTAGTGTTAGTTTTTGTAGCATATGGTGTCGTGGAGGGGGCGGTGCGGCTTATTTTCGTAAAAGCCCCGTGCAAATATGGGACCACCATACGGTGCTCTTTGTCCATAAGGAGACCTGACATGTTAAATAAAAATTGATGCCACATAAAATATAATTTGTTTTTTTTCCAAATAGTAGTACGTGTCTGGTGCACTATAATGAAATAGCACACCAGTGCCCTATTTTACATATGGCACATGAATTAAAAAAATATATTTATATTTTTTTTATCAAATAGTACGTGCGCGATGCAATGTTGTAAGATAGTGCACTAGTGCGCTAGGTTATGCAGGGCACACATATTAAAAAAAATCAGTTTTTTTAAAATTCACACAAGGGACGACATGGATTGGGATCCGACTATGCAGGTCATCTCATGGGTTAGATGTCATGGGCCTATATATCTAGCAATATAAACCCTATAAATCTAAAATGAAAATCCTTAATCATGAAATCACAGAAGCAAGAAGAATCAAGGGCAAAAACAAAAAGAATGAAGGGTTTAGGGTAAAATGGAATTTTTATTTATTTATTTATTTTATTTATTTATATTTTTTTTCTGAAAATGAAAATTAAATTTAAATTTTTTACTTACGGCGTAAAAATATTGTAGAAGGTATAAAAAATAAACAATCAAATTTAATCACAAGATCGTTTCAAATTCTATTCTACAGGGTTTGAATCACCAGAGGTTTGGAATTATGATTTTCTGAATAGTTATGTTCGATAGTATTTCAGTACTCCATAGTGCCCTCGTGCTCTCTTGCTCCAGGTATGTCTCGTGCAAATATCTGGCTAATTTTTTTTGCAAAAATAGTGAAATAATGAAAAGTGTTTTGTATTTAAAGAATTTTTTTTTGAAACTATATTTTCGAAAATATTTTTCTGCCCATTTTTCAATTTACCATTTTTTTTCATTTCAAAAAAATAAAGTTGTGCTTTTTTTATTTGCGGCTTTTCATCACTGGTGCGTCGATTAATAATACCACACTGGTGCATCAGTTAATAAAAAAACACCAGTGCATAGTAAATAAAACACACCACTGCAGTTAAGTGTACATTAGCACCGATGGCAATAAGTCAATTTTTAAGGCACCGAAATTACTTTTAGGTGTGTCCACAAAAATTTATTGTTGATATTTCTGAAATGCAGGAAGAAAATATCATAATTATATCGAATGAAAATTTCTTCAAAATCGAGCTCCTTCAATAATATTTCTCAAAGTCCATTGCGGAGTTCTCCCTATCCATCTCAAGACGTAATATTTACTTCAGATTTTATTTATATTTTCATTATCTCATTGAATTTATGTTTTTTGTCCATGTCAATTAGCTTAATACAATTTATAATGTATACAAATTTGCAGATTCATGTAGATTCAGAATCGAGTTCAGATGCACAAAATATTCAAACAGCTCCAAAGCATCAGAAGCTCTTATAAGGAGCAGCATAATACAAGCCGAATTTGGTAGATGAAAATGGACAACCGCTTCAACCTGCCAATTGTAACAATATTGCATCTTCTAGCCACAATCCTAGGAAAATGATGGTAATAATAATTTTTTGGTATATTAATGTAATTATTTCAATGTCAAATAAATTAATCATGTATTGTCAACGTTCTTACTAATTGATATCATAGATTTTTTACTAATCATGTTCAATTTTTTTTTTTTTTAATTATTATGATTCTAGTGATAATGAGTGACCTACCTACCATCTTCTGTTGCACCCCACAACAATGTCAAATCAAGATAAGGTTGAATTAAGAGAAAAAATTAGAGAGGAACGATACCAAGAATGGTTGAATCAACCACCGATTCAATTCCCACTATGTCCAGATTTACCAATTAGGAATGACTACATAAATAGTAGTTCTTCACAAGATGGCAATGGAGGCAATAAAATAGAGGTTGGTATGGATGATTACTTAAGGGATACGACTACCATGGAGACAATGTTGTTAGATGCATTCCAAAACCATGATCTTCCAGGGGATGATGCTCATATCGCTGACACCTTTTTTGAAAGCCTTAAATTTTCTTACACCACCCCTCTTTGGACCTGGTGGTCAGTAAAAGTATACCCAGTTGGGGACAATGATGTTACTATACAACCTGAAAGCAAATTTTGGCTTATCAAATGCATGTTTCTCAGAGATTTTGAGGTAAGTTACATAAATTCCTCCCTTATATAATTTTGAGAAATATAATCACACAATGAACATTACAAATGGTCAATTTTATGAACGTTAATTATTATATCAGCATTAATCTACATTAAATATTTCCATGATCACCAACTATAGGTTATTCAAAGATAATGTTCTTCCGAGTGATAATGTCTTTCCCGGTAGCTACGAAGAGGGAAAGAAATTGTTGAAAATGTTGGGTGTTGAGTACATAACATATCATGCATGTCCAAATGATTGTATTCTATATAGATGATAATATGCAGACAAAGATATATGTCCAAAATGTGGGCATGATAGGTATGAAAAATAAAAAAATAAGGGTAAATCAAGTGGTCCTCATTTTAAGATATTGAGGCACATGCTTATAATCCCAAGGATTCAAAGACTCTTTCATTGCAAAGAGTTAGCTATGTTGCAAGGATGGCATGCCTCAAATAGAAGTGAGTTGGGAGTTATGTGAATCCCAACTAATTCAATAGCGATGAAGCATATAGAGGATACATGGCTCGAAAAATTCAAGGATGAAGTATGAAGTCTACGACTTAGCATAGCCATGGATGGCGTCAACCCATATTCCCTCGAGAACACCAGCTATTCTATTTGGCCTGTAGTGGTGATCAATAACAATATCCTCCCATGGATTTCCATGGAGAATGAACATCTTATGTTGGCTCTCATAGTCCTTGGGAGAAGATAAGTGAAGAATATGGATTTCTACTTACAACCACTGGTAGATGAAATGAAGGAATTATGGGATGGGATAAATGTATATGTTTTATCAAGACCCATCGCAACAGAGAGGAGTTTTACAATGTATGGCATATGTGCTTACACGACACATGATTATCTAGGCTTAATATTTTTCTCTAGTAAATTACATGTTAATTGATTTTTTTATATATGTAACAATATTGTTTCACATATTAGTTATTTAAATTGTTGTAATTGTTTTGATATTCATGCTATTCTTTAATGTGCCATGCATATAAATTATATACAATAATCTTGCAGGTATTGTAACAAAAGGGTATTTTGGATGCAAATGTTGTGGACCTTCTCTGAAAGCTAGATAGCCCAACGACCTACGAAAGTCAGTGTATGATTTCTCTAGGGTATTCCTCCCAGAGTAACACCCTTATAGAAGAGCAACATCCACTTTCAATGGTAAAAGAGAGAGAACCCAAAGGCCTCCAATAATGACACCAGCTGAATGGCTTACATCATATGAGAAGGAGAAGGAGAAGGAGTTCACAGAAATGCTCGATTCAAATGGGGAGCCTATGTTCGATGATCCAAAATTCTTCGACACATATGTTGAGAAATTTCCCATTGGGATGAAAAGGAAATCTATATTTTATAACCTCTCATATCGGGAGCACCTTAAGATTACCCACTCATTAGATCCCGTGCATATATTTAAAATTGTTTCATCTTCTTTATGCAGGAACATATCATCAAAACAAAGTGACACATTGGTTGTTACAAAATATATTATTACTCAGAAAACTAAAAAGAAACATTTCCGAAGACGATTAGAATGTACATGATCAGAGGCAAGTGTTGGTCCCTCTAATTCATGGTATTTCAAAGAAGGTGATGTCCCATGGATTTTAAGAAAAGATGATATTTATTTAGCAAAGAAAGTTATAATGGTGTGAGGGTACCATATTTATACCGGTCTTCACAAGGGCATTGGTTCACCATGGATGACAATTTATCGGGGTTGAAATCACATGACCATTTGAATCTTATAAGAGTACGTATAACCTCAAAAGCATGATTTTATTATTTTTTATATTAATAAGTTTTATCCCATGCAGGGATAATAAAACATAACTAATTCTGTATATTATTGCACGTCTTTATAACTTTTCAGTGTCATTATCCTTTTTTTGTGCATGGGTGTGTGAAACATGAATTCCCCCAAGACCTAGCATGTGCCATATCTAAATTATCTGCATTTGTACGTTGGATCACGTCAAAGGAGATTCATGTGGCTAACATCCCACGGTGGCGTCAAGAGATAGTTGAGATTGTTTGTATGTTTGAGAAGGAATTGTCGGAGAGTTTCATGGACTTGCACGTTCATATTCTAATCCACCTATTAGATGAGGTTGAATTAGTTGGGGTGGCTTCCTATCATTGGATGTTCTTCTTAGAGAGGTACATGAAAAAATTGAAAGGTTTTGTTCGACAAAGGGAAAAACCTGAGGGGTCTATGGAAGAGGGGTACATATCCTATGAATCTTTCTATTATTCCAGTGATTACATCAAGAAGATCGAAAACAGACTAGATTTGGTGATTTGGGACAATGAAAGGGATGAAGAAAAAAGAGAAGGGGAGTTGCTCCAAACTAATGGAAAAAAGCGCTTGATAAAGAGTAAACGACTTATAATTTTTAAAATTTACACAAAGTAAATATTCATGTTGAAATTTGATATAATGTATATTTTTATCTTTATGTACTATATAATATGAGTTTGATTTCATCAAGGAATGTAGAAATTGAAGCAATCAATAAATTCATTCTTTACAATTTCGAAGCGACACAACTGTTGGTTGCATTGTACGGAAAAAAAGAGGATGAAATGGGATAGTGACAGGAAATAATTTAGGTGGCTGAATGGTATAAGTGTGCCTTATCCCGGTCATTTAAAAGAAAATATGCCAAAACTATGCCCGAACAGTTGGGTTGACCAAGTCCGAGAGAAATACGGTGCAACCAGTCATTACCCACATGCTGAAGAGGATGCGCTAAACGTAGGTATTGGGTGCACCAACTCAGTAATAATATATTTAATTTATATGTACATTTGAAACTTAATAATGGACCTTTCAAATGTAATTACATATATATTTCATATTTTAATTGTTGGGTTATTATAAGACACATGACACTATGATTTTTTTAAATTTTTTATATGTTCATTTATTCCCATCTATGTGGGCATATGGACACCATTTTCGCACTTAAAATTCCAATGATGGGCACATGATACAATAATATGGAGTGGAAGTCGAGTTCGATCAATCTAGGCGAGTTCGATCCATCTAGTCGATCTAGCCACTGTGATCAAAACATAGTATGAGGAACGTTATGTTACATCGAAAAGATACAAGAGATCATTGAAGTGGATTTCTCTTCTTTCCAATGTGTTATTTTTAGATGCAAGTGGTGGGACACCTTTGATCGGAATAATGTAAAGGAAGATCATGATAGTAGGCTGATATGTATCAACTCTAGGAAGATGTGGGATGAAGGTAAGGAGCCCTATGTTTTCCCCAAACACTGCAAGCATGTGTTTTTTTACCCAGATGTGTTGGATAGGGATTGGTGGTTCGTATTGAGACATGAACCTAGATCGAAACATATTTTTGAGAACAATAGTATTATCATGCCAGGCGAGCTAGAAGATAATGAGGGTGATACATGAGAACCGAGAGTGATATGGTACATCTTTTATTTCAAAATATTTATAGTTTTAAGATGGGTTTTTATAAATAAGAGGAATTAATTAACTTATAACTTATATGACTCTTTTTTTCAAAATATTATAATATGTATTTTGAATTAATTGGTAATTTGCATTGTGTTAATGTTACAATCAATATTTCACTTGATAATTTGCAATTATGTTGATCTCAAAAACAATGGCGTGTTGTATAAAGTTTTTTTTTGTATGTAAGATCATAATAAAATAATGATAATTATAAAGTACATGAATTTATTCGCATTATTTTCTAAACTTTATTACGTTACAAAAATTCATATTATTCTAGATTTATTATTTTACAATTATTTACAGTTTTACAAATTTAAAAATTTAAAATTTTTAATAAAATCATTTCACATTAATACAATTAAAATTTTCACATTAATACAATTAAAATTTTACAAATATTTTACATACAATTACAAATAAAATTAGAATTAGAATTACAACTAGAATTAGAATTAGAATTACAATTACAATTACAATTTTACAATTTCACATAAAATTACAATTCGAATTAAAATTACAATTACAATTACAGTTTTAGAATTTTACATACAATTACATTTACAATTTGAGAACTTTACATAAAATTTACAATTACAATTACAATTTTACATATATACCATTACAATTACAATTTTATAATTTTACATACAATTATTACAATTTTACAATTATAATAAATTCACATTAATACAATTACAATTTTACAATTTCACATATAATTACAATTGAAATTACAATTACAATTACAATTACAATTTTAGAATTTTACATACAATTAGAATTAGAATTACAATTTTACAATTTTACATACAATTAAAATTAAATTTCCAATTACAATCATGACAGAATATTTAATAAATATCATGATTTAATATTAAATTAAATAAACATCACGATCATGATAACCATCGTACAAACATCATATTCGACTAAAAAACACATTCAAATTCGCTAGCATCATCTAACCATCATGATCATGATCATCTAACAAAACACAAGCATTGTATAACATCATCAAAACACATACATCAAATATAAATCTCATGTCAAATAACTTCTATCACATACACATCTATCTACAAGATGCACATTAAATGAACATATCTAACATGACCTAACAATATACACATCATGATGATCACCAACATGTAAATTAAGTACAACTGCAACATGAACATAAAAGACATGGACTATATATATAATGTCAAAAATATGCAACTGTAATATAAATGTCAAATATCAGTTAGCGATACATCATAAATAGTAGTACTAGTCGAGGCCTGCTCTGTTAATGGTGCAGCCTTGACAAGCTTAGATAGATGTCGATCATCACGTGCCTTGTGATCTACTGGTGCCTCGTGCTGATCAGGATCAACTGTCGGCTGCTCATGATGACTCAACATGGATGGTCTAGACTACTCATGATCATGAGTAATACTAGATGCTATAGGCTGTTGATCATGATGAATTGGTGTGGATGGTCCAGCCTGCTCATGATCACGAATGCTGGATGCTGCAAGCTGAGAAGGCTAACTAGACGTGGATGGTCCAAATGGCTCATTATCATGACTGCTGGTCGATGCTGGAGGCTCCTCATCTATGGAAAGAGGTGAACCATAATCACTCCCCTAGTGATCGTGATCATCAGATGATGCATTGTTGCGCGACTATCGATGTATTGTGTCTCGACCATGCCTACGTCAAAGGGCCCTTTTCAAACGTGTTACTAAGCTCGTAGCTCCTACGACATGCTGTATCAGGGTGCACATATCACGTGGCATGCCTCTCCACATCTCTACTAGCCTAGAATCGACCTGTACCTTTCTCATAGTGGTGGGCTTGAATCCCACCTCCACAAGCAGTACAAAGATTTGGTCACCCAACTCCATCCTAAATCTAGTGTTAGGCCTATGCTTCACACCAGCATATACCTACGCAACATGATGACTAGTTCTATCTGCACCGGCCTTATCCTCGGCATCTACCATCTCCTAATCGTCATCAGGATCTACACCTGGATCATTTTGTGGTGGTGGCATCTCATCGTCATCAAATGACGCAATATTTTCAAAATATATATAAGTACACAACAATAATCAGAAATTTTTGTTAAACATTTTCATAAAAACAAGTTAAAGAATATGTTAGAATAAATTTAAAGAAAAAAATAGTATTAACTTTATCATCCATTGGCTCATGATCTGTGAAGAGGATGTTGTGACACCCTCACTAATCCAAACCAGCATATGGAAGGGACGGTAATCAACACTGGCTAGCAACCCCATTGCATCATGTGATATCCTCGCGGAAAACTCTGACTCGCCCCTCTTGGGCATCATTTGTCCCCACATCTACATTCGTACATGCAATATCAACCTACAAGGGTGCCAAAAAAGGGTAGGCCTTGTCACTAGAAAGCTCTCAAAAGATAAACAAAATAGCTTTGAAGCAAAAGGAAAGTTCACCCTCCCTTGTGCCTAAGCTTGAAATCTATCTAAAGTTGTACAGAATTGCCACAAAAAAGTGGCATTCCACCTCACAAGTCGTGGCACCTGTAATAAATAATCAACATAAAATAGAAGCAGGAAACTAATGCGTTGTCCATCACTAGTATGGTGTGCAATGGTAGAAATAAGTAGTGAGAGCCACCTCACCTCCTGTAATATTCCAAAATTTTCCTACAATAAATTGGAATATTAATTTTTGTTGATTTCACCTAGGAGGAGAATAAATCGGTAAGGAGGCCCATGCATAATGAAAATCCCAATAAAATCCCTCATAGTATGAAAGGGGATCATCATTGGAGCTTGTTTTCACACCCTCATGTGTGAACAAGATCATTTGCAAGTGGACAAGGTCAAGTTTGACCAAGTCAATAGCGTTGGGATAAGACGTGGAGAACACTTAGAGAAAAAATGCAATATGAATGGGAAGAGGGTTATTTGGTGGAGGAAACCATAAAAGGAGTGGGACCCATGGAGAGGGGGCCTTCAATAGTTTAAAAGGAGGGCAAGGAAGCCATTGTTTCTCGTGTGATGGATTATTGATTTCATTATCTATGCAGACATTGTGCATTCTCCTACTGTTTAGCAGATTTGCCGAGGGATTCCTATTTAGGATTTCCTCTCCTTCTTGAGAGGCCTCTTGAGGGATTGTTCTTCATTCTCCACATTTCTTGGCTCAAGGCCAAAGCCACCTCCTCCAACTACAATTTTATTTCTGCTCAAGTGTAACATTGTGTTGTAGGGTGTTGTAGTGGAGGACCCCAACACCATTAAGGGAGATGATTTTTAGAGGAGGGAGTCTCCAGTCCTTTGGGAAGCTAGTGAGGAAGGTTTCAGAACTTATTATAGACTTTGGCATTAGGCCAACTCATTCCCTTTCCCCTACAGTGTAGTTTCATCCAGTGACTGAGTTATTTTTAGTGAGCATTTGCAGTGGGGCTCTTGCAGATTGTTTGGAGGGTGAGATCTTTGGTGAGAGGATCAAAATTTCACTTGAAAGATCCATTGGAGGAGGAATATTCAGTTTGGACATCATCTACAATCATCTCGATCTAGTTCTATCTCTTGAGTTGCAGCTGCTACCCAGCAACTCTGGCATTTTGCAGATTTTGTATTTTATAGCCAATCCTTCCATGACTGACTTGAGGTAGCCTTTGGGAGCTCAGATCTTCACTCCATATGTTTTATGGGCCATATATTTGTATATCCATGTATTTGACATATGTTAGCATGCAGTTTCTCTTATAAAACTCCACATTCATAGCTTGGGCACAATTGTGTAGTAGTGTTTTATCATGATTTATGTACTTGTCTCTTGAGGCTGAGCATTGCCTATCTTGAATAAAATTTTACTCAAGGTATTGTATTAATTTTTTGTTGCTATTGCTTAATAAGATGGCTATGGATGTTTCTCACATTATTATGAGTTGAGTGTCACTGCTACTCCATTGTTGTGTTTGCATATTTCCAGATCTCCAACTATAGAATATATTAAGATGTTCTCATTGTTGTAGAAATTTCCTAACTTGGGATATCATAGTGGTATCAGAGCATAATATTGGCTCAGCCTGTGGATCTCAGCCATTATGCTATCAAGGAGAAATAAGATGAAGAATCCATTATGTGGAGATAAAATGGAAGATAATCACAAATCTTCTTCCAAGATCTGTACAGAGCATTCATGAAGATTTCAAGAAGATAAGGGGGGATATATGTATAGGATCTCTAAGAGGGTTTGAAACTGAGTCAAACTCTAGATTTTATTATGAGGAGTATGAGCATGCAGCCACACCTTGTGATGTACAACACAGTCTCATGTCCAGTTTTTCTATGAGAGAGAGGGAGGAAGAAGGAATGCCTAAGAGGGGAATTCTTAGTGGCTTCTTGCATGAATATCAATATCAAACTCAATATGTTTAGAGATCATATCACTTTCTAGGAGTTTTTGAAGGTCAAGGTGAGGAGGAGCAAGCAACATAATATGGATAGATTTCTTCTATATATCTTTTATGGTTCCCCTACATGTTCAGCCAGGGCTTGGGTGGAAGAGCTAGACACCTTTCTGCAGCAGCATCAGATTTTCGAAGATGAAGCTATTAGAATAACAATGTTGCACTTTGGAGGTAAGGTCTATGCATGGTGGTTATTTGATTAATTTAATTTAAAGAATGCAAATACTTCTTCCTATGCAAGTTTCATTAAAAATTTTGAAGGGAAGATTTGGTAGGAATAATTCTGAAACACATGTGGAGGAAACAAACACATATAAACAAACAAAACCCTTGCATGTGATGGAGGAAACCATAGAATCAAAATCACTTCAGAGAACCATAAAGGAGGTTGATATCTTGTATGATACTTTGTTGGAGACAAATGTTTCGTGAGATTGTGGATAATCCGGCAAACTCTCTAGTAAACAATAACCATAGGAACTTGAAAACCAAAAGACCTTCATCTTGTATTTTTGCACAAGGAGGTAAAGGGATCCCTTTTCCAAAAGAGGATCCAATTATTGGAGGGTTGTCCACTCATGTTGAGGAGGCTAAGGGAAACAACACTGTCATTTCTAGAGTTGATCTAGCACCTCATGGAGATGGAGGAGGAGCTCTTGCTCCAACTAGAAGGATTTTTTCATATTTTCAAGGAAGTCCCCATGATCTCATACATGGAGGTCCAAGAAAAATCAGTGAGAAGCATGATTGTGCAGCATTGTAGTTGGAATGAGGAGGTAGGGAGGAAGTACAGCATCATGTGATGAGAGGCACACACCCTTCTCTATTTCAGAGAGCTAGTGCAAAGAGGAGGCAGACTGTATTGCACTGTGAAATCAAGGGCAAGGTTTCCAAACCATATGCACAGTCCACTCTTGACATGGATGTCTCACTACATGGAGGCATTCCACCAGGGAGGCCACCAGATCTATCATTGATGAAAGACATTGTGTCTTTGGATTCACTGCCCTTGGATTTTGGAGAGGTGAAGATTTTGGAGGAGAAATTTGGCATGGGGGATGTCAAAGTAGTAGGAAACAACATGAGGAGAGCTTGACATGAAAAATCACCAGCGTTGTCTCTTAGGAAGGTTGATCCATATTGGAGATCTCAACTCTTGGTAGAGTACTCCAAGAATCTAGGTGCATGCATGATTCTTGATGACTCGGATAGAGATGAGGAGTATATGGTGGATGATATGGTCATATATTCACATGGAAGAGTCTTCTAGACTAGATATTCTAGTCTCAAGGAGAAGCTACTGCATGCAGCACATGAGGACTTCTTTTCCATGCATTTTGATGCATATCTTTCCTTGGCAGAGGAGTTCATTTTGAAGGGCATTCAGCAAGACATATTTCAACATATGGAGAGATGCATAGCCCGGATGATGATGGTGAGGATGTCACAACCACCTTCCTACTCATTGGGAGTAAGGGAGCATTTTTAGTTGAGCCATTTCAGCTCAAGTCTTCAAGTACATAATAGAGGATGTACAATTTCACCTTATGTTTTGTACTTATTGTCTTTCTATGAGAAGCATATTGTACCAAGAAGGATTATTCCTTCTTTCATATTGTATACTGTTGTACTTGGAGCCATTTTTAGCATTGAGATTGGCTATCTCATTGGTGGTTTGTGGGGGAGGCCACATGATTTTTTGGGTGCACCAATGACACGCTTTTGTACTTTCATGCTTATATCTTGTAAAATTATTGTGGCAGCAAACAAGTGGCTTGTGAAACACTTGTTATTTTTTATTTTGATGTAGGCAAAGGATGCACTGTGCTGGTTCCATGGGTGGGACTATGATTCACTCTCTGGTTGTCATTTGGCAAGTTGTTCTTATTGTACCTTGCTTCCATGTATTGCAGGTATCTTTATGTTCATGGGGAGATTTTATTGGAGAGTGGGTTTGATTCTCCCTACTATACATGTTGTACATATCAAGAGGACCCATGGGCCAACCATGATTGCCACATTACATTTCTCTCCTTCTTGTAGGAGGAACCACTTGAAGAACTTTAGGAGGCACTCCATGAATCGTGAGAAGATGGAGGAGTTAACACAACCAACCTTTTTCCCTTTGAAGATGAGGGGAGACTCATCTATGAGCCACTCCATTTATATGAGAAAAACATATGGTAAGTGTATTTTTTATTTTCATAGTAATTTTTCTATATGTATGCATCTCTTAACCATATATGTCAAGGATTTGCTCAAAGGAGGGATATTCTTCCTTCTATATTTGGTGGTCTACATAAGGCCATTATGGATGATCACTCCCTAAGTGGATATGGGGAGGAGATTTCTCATGGAGAATATACTCACATTTCACACTACATCATTCAGTTTCTCCAGACTTGTGAAGAGATTGGGACAACAAGAAAATGGTGGGGAGGCCACCCATCATTTCATTTTCTATGGAAGTGGAGAGTCAAACTGCGTTGGCTACATTTGAGGGATAATTATCCTTCTCCTTTACTTCACATGGCAGCCAAAATGATTCTCCTTATGGTTCCCTTGGTTGATATTGCTAAATATTTTCTTGGGGGCATGATTGGAGGAGAGACACATTGGGTGAATGTATACTTGGAGGGAGAGAACTCCCACACTCTTTGCACTACATGTTCTAAAGGGATCATGGGATATGGTATGGCCACTACAATAGCACATTTGTCTCCTTATGAGGTGATCCATATGAGGAATATGATGCCATATGATGATGACTACCAACTCATCACATATGAGATGATTTGGGCCAACATGTTTCATAAAGTTGGGGGAGAGGTCCGTAGAGGTCTAATCTCCATCTTGCCATCTGAGGGCAATATCATTGCAGCCCAAGATTAGAATACACTCTAAAATTATCCTAAGTAGAGAAGAGGACAGCGTGGGGTAGGCTATTTTGTCTACCAAAATCAGTTTTTCAGCCCACCTACATTGCCAGAGCCAGAGGTGGAAGATGACTTTCAGGAGTTGCCATGTTGGGAGGTAACTCATTTTTCATGGATGATTGCTTGGGGGATTGAGGATCCACATGAGGAAGATTTTCCTCAAAAAATCATAGACTCCATGCCTTGAGAGGAGGCTTTCTAGTTCTATCCTTGCAGTTTCCCGAGGACAAGCAACATTTGGGAGGGGAGGACTATAATATTCCAAAATTTTCCTACAATAATTTGGAATATTAATTTGTGTTGATTTCACCTAGGAGGAGAATAAATGGGTAAGGAGGCCCATGCATAATGAAAATCCAAATAAAATCCCTCATATTTAGAAAGGGGATGATCATTGGAGCTATTTTTCACACCCTCATGTGTGAACAGGATCATTTGCAAGTGGATAAGGTCAAGTTTTACCAAGTCAACAACGCTGGGATAAGAGGTGGAAAACACTTAGAGAAACAATGCAGTATGAATGGGAACAGGGTTATTTGGTGGAGGAAACCATAAAAGGAGTGGGACCCATTGAGAGGGGGCCTTCAATTATTTAGAAGTAGGGCAAGGAAGCCATTTTTTCTCATGTGATGGATTATTGATTTCATTGTCTATGCAGACATTGTGCATTCTCTTGTTGTTCAGCAGAGTTTCCAAGGGATTCCTGTTTAGGATTTCCTCTCATTCTTGAGAGGCCTCTTGAGGGATTTTTCTTCATTCTCCATATTTCTTGGCTCAAGGACAAAGCCAACTCCTCCAGCTACAGTGTTATTTCTGCTCAAGTGTAACGTTGTGTTGTAGGGTGTTGCAGTGGAGGACCCCAACACCATTTCCAGAGCTGATTTTTAGAGGAGGGAGTCTCCAGTCCCTTGGGAAGATAGTGAGGAAGGTTTCAGAACTTATTGTAGACTTTGGCATCAGGAAAAATCATTCCCTTGCCCCTACATCGCATTTTTATCCAGTGACTGTTATTTTTAGTGAGAATTTGCAGTGTGGCTCTTGTAGATTGTTTGGAGGGTGAGATATTTGGTGAGAGGATAACAATTTCACTTGAAAGATACATTGGAGGAGGCATATTCAGTTTGGGCATCATCTACAACCATCTCCATCTAGTTCTATCTCTTGAGTTGCAACTGCTACCCTGAAACTCTGGCATTTTGCAAATTTTGTATTTTATAGCCAATCCTTCCAGGATTGACTTGAGGTAGTCTTTCGGAGTTGAGATCCTCACTCCCAATGTTGTATGGGCCATATATTTGTATATCCATGTATTTTACATATGTTAGCATGAAAATTCTCTTATAAAACTACACAGTCATAACTTGGGCACACTTGTGTAGCAGTGTTTTATCATGTTTTATGTACTTGTCTCTTGAGGCTGAGCATTTCCTATCTTCAATAACATTTTCCTCAAGTTCTTGTATTAATTTGTTGCTGCTATTACTTAATAATATGACTATGGATATTTCTCACATTCCTATGTGTTGAATGTCACTGCTACTCCATTCTTGTGTTTTCATATTGCTGGATCTCCAACTATAGAATATCTTAAGATATTCCCATTGTTGTAGAAATTTCCTAATTTGGGATATTACACGTCCTCTCCATAAAATGAAGCAATATGTAACTGACCTCCAGAGACCTTAAAATCTGTGGGAGACAGTATATCTATGCTAATGTATCTCTGGGAGTACACCAACTAACTCCCTGTTGCATAGTGAATGGGGACCTCTGCGAACGAGGGAAAATCCACCCTTCTCCTTAATAGGCCAGTAATGAAATAGATGTCCTCCTTAGTGGCCGGGTACCACAGGTTAGGACCAACCCTAAAAGCCTCTCGGTGGGCATTCCACCAGTGGATAAGTTCTCGCAAAAACCCACCATGTCCCTTTAGGGATGTAGCCTCCTCATAGAACTTGAGGAGGCTTGCCTCCCTTAGGAGCGTCTGGATGGCTGATGTAATAGGGCAAGGGTACATATCTCTCTCCCTCTCTCACTCCTCCCATAGGCGAACCACGTTATACATGTCTAACTGTTGTTGTTGTTGTTCCCTCTCTTATTTCCATTAACGTCGCTGAATGATTGACAAACTAAATACAATTTTTTTATTAAATTATACATTTATTTAGATATATATATATATATATATATATATATATATATATATTAAATTAAAAAAAAACTAGTTAGTGCGCCACAAAGAACAAGCATGCATTGATAATAGTGCATTTGTTTTTGTCGCGCACCAGAGGCAGTGCACCAGGAAATTTTCAGCGCACTGTGCCTCCCGACATTGTTACAAGGTCAACAGTGTGGTGGCATAACAGACTGCACCATTGACTATATACCAGTGTCGAGAGGGCAGTGCGCTAACCAAAATATGCTCCCTAGGCCGTATATTTTAGGAAGTGCACCGCCCTCCTAACATCACTACACAGTCAACGGTGCAGTCATTTACATGACTGCAATATTGACTATGTATAGTTCGGGAGGGTGGTGCACTGACAAAAATACCTGCCCCCGGACAGATATTTTTGTCAATGCAATGCATTCCCACAATTTGACATTGTCAACGTTGCGGCTGGGTAACCGATCGCACTACAATTTTTTTAATTTTAAAAAAGAACAGTTCATTGTTTCAGTACCGCCCATAATTGGTACGGATACCATCATCACCAGTCATGGTGTGGCCTGTAAATTTATAGGCAGCACTGCAAACCAGTGTGAGCCAAATGGCTCAAGTGCACCGCGCGAGAATATACATATTTTAAATAAGGTGAATTTTAGGTTATTTTAGAAAGAGAATCCACTAGAAGGTTTAATTATGGAAAAGAAATTAAAATACATGTATATTTGGGCATCAAGGAGGTATATTGGCTATAGAATTTTCAAAACTAAATTTGGCCACCATTTTGTAAAATTTGAAATAGAGATGGTGGGAAATGGACAACAACAGTGCATGCAATGGGAGCATAGATGGTAGGGTGCCTCACAAAATGTAAATTTGCATAAGTGCTTGAGAGCACTAGAGCACTGAAAAGTGAAAATTGCGGATTTTTGGTCGTAATTCTTTTTTATTTAACCCTGTTCTCATGTGTGGGTTTTGTAGGTGCACCGGGTTGTTTCTTACAACTGCACAGGGTTGTTTCAGTTTTTGCGCAGGGTCTTAGGGCACACCAGTGTTGAATCTTTGTAGAGAAACGGTGTGCTATAGTAATGAGACGCACGGGTGGGTTTGTACCGAGCTCATAGTCTCCCAATCTGCCAATTTTTTGTATTCACTGGTACTTTCTCTAGTGGAACGCAATGGTGCGGTTTAGGATGAGAAACACACCGAAAAAAAAAAAAAAAAAACATCTAAAAAAATCTCCACCCGCCAACCTCCTCTAGTAACCTCTGCTAAAAATTGATGTCTAGGCTATTTTTATAAGGGATTACTCAAAAACATCCGCTATAGGGTCTTTTCCTTATAGTGTAAGCTTTGAAATGATGCCTATAGAATCATAAGACCATGAGAAAATAGTCTTAAATTTAATTTGATGTAGTTCGATTGTTGAAAATATAATGACCTATATGGGCCTTCCTCTTGAATTGTGCCTTCTTCTTGTTTTACAAAAAATTAAGCTCATCCATATTTCTAATCTTTCTGGTGTATTGTAATGCAAAATTCCTGACTGGTACAGATACCAGTCTGTAGCTTTTTATTTCTCATATAGGTGTAACCCTTTCTTTATCTTTGGTGAAATTCTTGGAATGATATCACTCCTAAATAAAAATAATACGGTATGAATAAATTTATCAACAAATTCATTATATGTATACTTCTCTGAGTTATTTCTAACTAGAGATGTCTAGTTCATTACTGAAAATGGATTACCCTCATTATTTGTCTCCTTTAAGGGAAATTTCAATATGTATTCCTAGTTATATAACATGAGATAAACCAACAATGATTTATACTTAAATACACCTTCATCCTTGAAATTTACAAACTAATCATGCATAACATGAGATATAAATCGAATGTAATAACAAATGATTGAAGCTTTTTTTATCAACTGAAAATATTGACAGGAATCCTAAAACTACTTCATTGACCCATTGATCTATATAATACCCAAGTAAACAGTAACCATGGAAATGATTTTCTTGGACATTTCTGGGAAAATTACAACCAGGTATGGGGGAATGTTTCTGTGCAATTCAACATTTTCAAGGAGAAAACAATAAAAAATGTGAGCTCTCTAGGGTAGAGTGAGTTTTGTATATAATTCTATCAATCAAAGCTATAAATGGCTGAAGGGAAGCTTGGGGAGTGATTTCCAAAGCTTGGAAAATACTCTCAAGGGAAATGGAAAAAATAACCTCATTATTGTGGGGAATGACTTCTTTCTTGCTGGGAAGGTATCAGAGATGACACTAAGTGGAGAACCTAGGGAAGGAATGAGTTTGGGGGAAGATAAATTAAGGGAGGAAGTATTCCCAAATACTAAAATTATCGCTATGTTCTAGGAATTTATACTTTTCCTAGTTATAAAGATCATAAAGATCGAATTCACACTGGGTATCTCCGATTTTGTATTGGGTATCAATTAAGGGGGATTTTTCAAGATCAGGTATAGGGGAAATTAAAGGGTCTTCTTCTGGGACTATTCCCATTTCTTTCCTTCCAGAAATTTTCAATCAAAACAATATGAGCAAGGATGTCTTTGGAGCAAGGTCCCCTGATAGAAATTTTGGTATATTTTTGTAATATTCTGTAATAGTTTAGTCTGGTGCAGGGCTTTGTGGCAGGTCAAAGCCCATAATGAATTCTAATGGGTCAAAGGGTAGACCAAGGGACCACAAACCGTGGTTTTTGGACCATAGAGCACTGCAGGATAAAATAGTATAAATAAAATGAATAGATTGAGTCTAGAAGTAATTTTTGAAAATTCTGAATGAGAATATTGAATTGGTGATACTTTTGCAGACTTCTTTGGGTAAGTGTGTTTGGTCAATTTAGTGTGTCCTAAATTGCTGCATTTAATTTGTCAATCTGGGATTCGTAAGCTGATGAAGTGCGGCGCACTATATGTGCAAGATAACCTATTTCTTAACTTTTTGTCGTTTTTTGTTTTCTAAGATGAAACGAAAATTCTAAAATGAAAACAAGTGTGGTTATGTTTTTTCAAGGAAATGATATCCTCTATAATGATTTACCAACTTGAAACTTAAAAAGGAATTTGAAAATTACATTGACAAAACTTGAAAGGAAATGAAAATATGTTGTTGAAATGAAAAGGTGCTGCTAATCTAATAAATCAAAACAGTGAACTAGTGAGCATGAAACCAAACTATTCTTGCTGTTGTCTAAACACAAAATAAATTATGCTGAAAGAAATCCAAAAGTTGCAATAAAGTAAATCTAAATCAGATTACATCAACTTGTCTTCTGATCCCTCATCATTAGTCCAGCTGGATTTCGGAAGCTAATATCAATAACCCCGATGTGACATGTAACTTGCGAGAAAGTAAACTAATATCCAAACCATACATTCATAATTCAATCCCTCACCATCGGTCAAGCTGTGGCTTTCGATGTGAAGATATATATTACACAATTTAATATATCTATTATGAACAAGCTGACTCTGAACGCACAGTTCATATACAATCCTCACCACGGTCCGATTTTGTGGCTTTCGGAGAACAGCGAAGATGTTATGAAGAAGTTTAATATATCAAATTTAGAAGATAAACTAATAATATAAACACATTTCATAATACAATTCCTCACCATCAGTCCAGCTGTGGCTTTCGGAGGCAACTGAAGATGCTATGAGCAGCTTAATATATCTAAATTTGCGGAAAAGAAACTAATACTAAACTACACATTTCATAATACAATCCCTCACCATCAGTCCAGCTGTGGCTTTCGGAGGCAACTGAAGATGTTATGAGCAGTTTAATATATCTAAATTTAACTACTGAAGCAAATAAACAAAACTGAATTAAACAAAGCAATACTGAAATTAAACAGAAACTAAGAAAAACACATTAGCAGCAGAACAATGTTAATTCCATGTCATTAGTCAAAAAGCTATGAAAATGCCCGAGCTGCCTATCTATAACCTGAAACAAGAACACTGATCAGTGATTAACAACATAAAACATGAAAGACAGAAGTGAAATGGAAAGCAGGAAAGTTTATAAACAGAAATGAAGCATATGTATCACGAAAAATGCAATGTATAAACATGTGAATGCATTATGGCACAATGAGCTTTAAAGAAATGAAATAAGAACTATACACTATTGCACAAAACCTTAGCTGAGCAGGGGCCCTCTACACCAGCCTTGGCAACGATCTTCAAGTACGAATTACGTTGAAAAACAGAGTCTTCTTATATTAAAATGCAGTCATAACAGTATGGTAGTATTACGGCACTAAGGCAGCGTAATTACATTACAGAGCAGACTAATAAAAGATAACAGAGACTAATCGAGAGTAACTCTATATGCGTATGCAAACGCGTTATATATAACAAAAGAAATATAACTGTCTCCTAAAGTTTATGCTGGTGTAGAACACGTAGACCATTACGTCCACGGATCTAGGATCATGGCCGTGTTGGAAAATAAATCTATGAGGAGTAGATGCTTGAATTCGGCTATGGAGCCATGTACAGATGTCGACTTGTCCTCCGCAAGCTCAGAAACGGCCATATGAACCTTTATGTGACACGGAACAGAGTCCTGTCACCGTAAGACTCTATGGTTGACTTCCATGTGGACGCCTTTGACCACGGCTTCTTTAGATGAGTTTGCTCGAACCAATAGGACACGAACCATGTCCACATCATTTCTGACTTGCCCATGTGGCTCGTTTTTCCTGTAGACACCTGTAACATAGAGTTTCACAAAATAGCTGCGGAAAGTTGCAGCAGCTGCGGAAAGTGGCAAGATTCCGCGGCTAAATGAACAAAATCTAAATCAAACAGCAGACACAAAAATATAGTTAAAAACCATGTTAGATGCTCTTTTGCAATTAACATACAATGATATTGACAACTTGGGAGGTTCAGGTGAGTGAAAAAAGGTATAGAAAAGTGTATGGAAAAGATGCAGAATTGAGACTCAACATACCCCCACTGTGAAGGTGTTGCATGTCCTCATGCAACCAAAATTTTGATATTCCTTCCTTAGTTCATATGCCTTGACACTTCAGCCAGCACATCCAATCCTCTCCTCCTCTTCTTTGGAGCTGCCAACATTCTGGGTTTCTTCATTAAGCACCTAAATTTGATATTAACCAGTGCTCTGCTCAACTTCTGGCATTTCCTTTTCAATTTCTTGTTCTTATTCTGCCATATTCCCAGATGTAGCATGGTATTATCATGGATGATTTTGTCCAGTTTGCCTTGTTATTTCAATGTCTCATTTTCATTTTTGATGTGTCAATTTAAAAGCTCTAGCTCAAAGATTTCCTGTTTTAGTGATTGGAATAAATCATCCTGTACTGTATGAGGCTGAATGGACGAAGTACTTGGACCTGTAGCTGCCTTTTCCAAAGATTCTATATAGTCATATAATTCCTGCTGCTTGGGGTCTATTTCAGGTGTCATTTTTGTTGGGCTATTTTCAAAATGCCGTGAAGGAGAGTTATCTTCAAAATCTGGCTGAGAAGGGCTCACATCAACATCTTGCTGAGAATGAGATGGAGTATGTTCAATGTCTGACTGAGAATGAAATGAACCAGGTTCACTAACTGACTGAGATGGACTATGGTCAGCTGGGGACTGTTCAGATGTTTCCTCTCCTAAATCAATGAAATGAGGACCCTTCATTTGCGTTTTCCTCAATTTCCCCTTAATTCTGCTGCTTCTTCTCACACGCTGTGGTGCACTATCCTTTTGTTTTTGTTTTCCTTTCTCTGTCTTCTTGGCCATAGAGGACTGTTTTTGAAGATAAACTAATCTTTCAGATAACACTTGATGATCTTCTTCTTCAGAAGAAGGAGTTTTATGTATAGCCTCAATAGTTTTTCTCTCTTTTGGTGTTATTGGCTTCTTACCCTTGATTTGTTTCTTCTTCTTCTTTGACAGTCTCTCTTCCCTATCAGTTATTTTAATTGTAGTAGTAGGAGTATTTTGGATTTCATCAATTGTTCTTTTTCTCCTACTTCTTCTTGTTGTGCTACCTTTAGGAATTTCTTGAGTAGGAGTAATTTGGGTTTCATCATTTATTCTTTTTCTTCTACTCCTTCTTGCTGTGCTACCTTCAGGAATTTCCTGAGGTTCCTCAAAGAAATTTCTAACCAGAAATTGTTCCCATGTGTCTTTCTTTTCCTTCAATTCCTTTTCAATCAAAATTTTTACAAGGCCGTGGTGATATAGATGTGGTTCTACATCTCCTAAATGTTTCCGAACAGTCACGGACATTTTCTTCAAACTATTGAATAGAAAATATGGGAGATTGAGAGTTTGATTATTTAGAAAATTCATCAGTAACCTGGTATGGTACATATACATGGACCCAAAACGGCCTTCACATGTAATGAATTTCTGAACAACTAGCAACAAAGTAGCCCATTCCTCTTTCAATGCATGCACAGGAATTCCTCTTTTAAAAATAGTTATTTCCATACCTTGGTCTCGTAAGATTTTTCTCCATGCTTCATCACTGATGCTTTTATTTTTAAACCAACGCTCACCCTCTTGAAGAAGTTCCGTGGTTGTTGCTATAGATGCTTCATTGACCGCAAACTTAAGGTCTCCAATCTCTGCTTCCAAGCCATCAAATGACCTTGCGAATGCCTTCGTGACTTATTTATGATAACCTCTGAATTTCTGGATAAACCGCAGCCAATTTGCTTTCTTCAATATATCCTTTACTTGTGGATATCCCTCCATAAACTTAGGTCCTTCCGGTTCTTCTCTTAGAAATTTACCCATTTTTTCTTTCTGCTCTTCACAAATTTGCCTGCGTGAGGGTTCAAATGGAAATAGAACGGCTGAATGCACAGAGATAAGCGCAATGACTGTGGGTAAATATCAGAGAATGGGAATGAGCACAATGAAAGAAATGGAGTGAGACAGAACAGAGTGGGGTTTTGTAAGCACAGCAGAGACACGACAGAGAGATTAACAGAGTATAACACATCCGACAGCGTTTTGAATTTTGGTGGCTGCACAATAAATATGAGCACGTTTCAACAACGGTTATGGATTTATGCGGCTGTAAGAGTCCGTGGTCAAATCAAATACGTCTCATTGTCACCGGTGGGATATTGGAACATGAGTGAAGATCGGGGATTTAATGATGAAACTGTTTGAGAATGAATGCAAGAGGATAATATGGATATCGTGAAAGGTTACGGAATTGTCAATATAATAATTGCACATAATGGATGGAGCTTATGGTTCAGAACTATATAAAAATGTGTTTTTCAATGCTATTTGAAATAAATTTTATTCATACCTTTGGAATCTTTTCCTTTTCCTTGGTCTTCAACTAGTTATTCTTTATTGGTGTCTTGAATGCTCCATGTCTTCATTTTTTATCCTCTCACCTGCATTTTATTTCATGATTATGGAAATAACATCTGGCTGTACATTATTTTTAAAACAGAGTAGTAGCTGCGGAATCTGCTTCTAGCTGCGGAAACTGGAGTTAGCTGCGGAAACAAATGTCAGCTACGGAAACTGACACAGCTATTACTTGGATGAATGGAGATGAATAGATGACAAATGACCAGATGGAAATGGTCATGAAAAATATTTTTATTGATGAAATGGAATGGAATGAAATGAAGTGAAATGAAATGGAATGAAGTGGAATGGAATGGAGTGAATCGTCACAAAATTTGTGAAATGAAAGAGAGATTTTTTTTTGGAAAATATAGAGTGTCAGGTGTTCCTGATTTTCACCCTATATTTTCTATATAAGACTGCAAATCAGTGATTGGTTTTCAAGCTTATACCATTTTCTTTTTTTCTTTTTTTTTAAAACTGAAAAGAACAAAAGCTAGGCTGGTGGAGAAGAAGAATTCTTCTGTACCAGCCTGATTGCAGAACCTTCTTGAAACATTTTGAAAAAATCCTCTTTTGAGAGTGGCTTATGATAAACTTTCAATCTATGGCCATTCACAATAAGAGGAGTTTGAAACTCATCAATGGTCTTGATTATTACTGCTCCATTGCTAAAGATCTTGTCAATCTCATATGTCCCAAGCCAATGAGTCTGAAATTTTCCTTGGAAATCTTTAAACTTGGAATCAAATAACAATGCCCAATATCCTTCTTGAAACTTCTTCTCTTTGATGTACTTGTCATGCCATTTAGCTCTTTGATATTGAACTAGATCAGTTCTTAAAATTGCTTCTTGTCTGATCTCATCTAGCTCATTCAACTGCTCCATTCTATGCTTTTTGGCTTCTGATAAGTCCATCCCCAACTGAACTGCTATCTTGAAGGTCTTGACTTGGAACTCAATGGGGAGCAAGACTTCTTTCCCATAAACAAGTTCATAGGGAGAATGTCCCGTTGTATTCCTCCATGTAGTTCTGTAGGCCCACAAGGCTTCTGGAAGCCTTTCTGCCCAATCTCTTCTATGTAGATGAACATTTTTGGTGATGATACTTTCAAGAACTTTGTTTGTGGACTCCACTTGACCATTTGCTTGCGGATGGTAAGGAGTAGATCTTCTGTGCTTGATTTTGTATTCTTCCATCAACTTCTCCACCAAATTGGATGTGAATCGGCTCCCCTGATCTGTCACAATTTCTCTTGGAACACCAAAGCGAGTAAAAATATCCTCATAAAGAAAATGAACAACTGAATTTTCAGTAGCAGATACTAATGCTTTAGCTTCCACCCATTTAGTAACATAATCAGTACAAACCAATATATATTTCTTTTGCTTAGATGGTGGATTAATAGGTCCAATGAAATCTAAAGCCCATTTTTCAAAGGGTTCAATGAGTACCTGTGTTTGCAATGGCATTTCATTTGAAAGGGTATGTTTCCCTACTCTTTGGCAGCTATCACACCTTTTGACATATTGTTTTGCATCTTTGAAGAGGGAAGGCCAATAATATCCCAAGGAAAGGATTTTATAGGCCGTCCTTTTGTCCGCAAAGTGTCCGCCGCATGGTTCATCATGACATGCCTTAAGAATATCAGGCATTTCATCTTCCCTGACACATCTTCCGATCACAAGATCTGGCCCTGTTTTAAACAATTCGTTAGAAATCCATGAATATCTTGAACTCTCCTGAATAATTTTTCGTTTTTCTCTTGGAAATAAATGTGAAGGTAGTTTCCCTGTAACCAAATAGTTAGCAATATCTGAATACCAAGGGGTCTTAATAGTTACTGCAAACAAATATTCATCAGGAAACTTATCTTCTACAGGAGAATCTTCTTTAGTATTCTGAATCCTAGACAAGAAATCAACTACTGTATTCTGTTTTCCCGGTCTATCCAACACAGTAATATTGAATTCTTGCAAAAGTAAAATCCATCTTGTCACTCTGCCATTAGTAACAGGTTTGTTCATTAAATATCTAATTGCAGAATGGTCAGTATGAATAAAAGTTTCATAGCCTGTTATGTAATGTCTAAACTTATTAATTGCATGAACAACAGCTAAGAACTCTTTTTCAGTCACATTATAGTTCAACTCTGTGGGAGTCAAATTTTTACTGGTGTAATAAATGGCATAAGGAATTAAATCTTTTTGACCCAACACAGCTCCAAGAGCTGTATCTGAAGCATCTGTAGAAATATGGAAAGGAAGTTTCCAATTTGGTCCTCTCAAGATAGGTGCTTCAGATATTTTTGTTTTCAAAGTTTCAAAAGTTGATTGACAATCAGGATCCCATTTAAATTCACAGTCTTTTGTAAGCAACTTGAAGAGTGGAGATGCTATTTTAGTGAAGTTTTCTATAAATCTTCTATAGTAACCAGTAAATCCTAGAAAACTTCTAACATCTCTTTGACAATTTGGAATAGGCAACTCGGAGATGACTTCAACTTTTGATCTATCAACCTTAATCCCATCTCCTGAAATATGATGTCCTAAAACAATCCCTTCAGTAAACATCATAAAGCATTTTTCATGGCTTAATGAAAGGTTTGTTTCTTTACATCTTATAAGAACTCTTTCCAAATTTTCTAATGCCTCTTCAAATGAATTACCATAAACTGTAAAATCATCCATATAAACCTCTACACAATCATGGATTAGATCAGAAAAAATTCCTAGTACTGCTCTTTGGAATGTTGATGGTGCATTACATAACCCAAAAGGAAGCACTCGGTAGGCAAAAGTTCCCCATGGACAAGTAAATTTGGTCTTATCTTGATCTTCAGGTGCTACCTGAATTTGATTATAGCCACTAAAACCATCCAAAAATGAAAAGTACTTTTTACCTGCTAATGTGTCTAATACCCGATCGATAAAAGGCAAAGGAAAGTGATCCTTCAAAGTTGCTTTGTTCAATTCCCTGTAATCAATGCATACCCTCCATTTACCATTCTTTTTAGGTACTATAACCAAAGGAGAAACCCATCGGCTATCTGAAATTGGATAAATGAAGTTTACATTGAGAAGTTTTTGGAGCTCTTCTTTCACTATCTCCCTAAGATTTGGATTCATCTTTCTTTGAGGTTGTCTGATTGGTCTACTATTTTCCTCAATATAGATGTGATGGATGCAAGACTTAGGATCAATACCTTTCATGTCAATATACTCCCATGCAAATGCAGTAGAATTTTTTTGCAAGATTTTGGTTAGTTCTTCTTGTTGTGACTTTTCCAAATGTTTGTTGATATTCAATGTTTTTCCTGGAAAAATCTGAATAGTAGAACTACCAAACTCTTCCATAGAGTAAAGAGACATTTGTCTTGATGATAAATATTTTATGTCAGATTCCAACTGAAATTGTGTGGGGTCATATTCTGAAGATGTCTCAAAATTTTCTAATGTGTTCATAATTTGACTATCCTCACTGATTTCAGAAATGGTAAAGACATGTTGTATAGTGTCCTCATCATCAACCCATTCATTGTCTCCTACTTCTGTGATTGCTTTTGCTGAAGGATACAAATTGAATTTATTTTTCGAATTACCATTAGAAATGTACATATCCCCAGATCTACAACTAATAAAAGCATCAACTGTGGCTAGCCAAGGTCTTCCTAAGATAAGTGGGTGCCCTCCTAGATTACTCTTGGGAGTCAAAATCATAAAATCTACTGGATATTCCCAAGAATCTAAGGAGACTGAAATATCTTCTAATACACCATCTCGTTTAATAATTGATCGATCTGCAAGTTGCAGTAAAGTAGGTGTGAAAAGAAGGTTAGGAAGTTTTAGCTGTTCCATAGTCTGTCTACTCATAATGTTGATAGCAGCCCCTAAGTCAATCAATGTGTTTGGAATTTCTATCCCATTTATATGTGTCTTGACAATTGGACTTCCCGGATCTACATACTTCTGCATGGTAATTTTTCCCATCATAATATCTGCAATATTTCCTACCAGGTGGATTCTTCTTGTGTCTTTTAGTTTCCTTCCTGGTCTTTTGAAACTCAACTCCTTTATTGTTTTTGCTAGAATAGGAATCTCTCGAATGGCTTGTAGCAAGGGAATTTTGATACAAACATTCTTCAATTCATCTAGAAAGTCATAGTTAGGCAACAAGATTTGTTTTTCCACCCCCTTGTCAATTTGTAGTCTTTCAGGAAAAGGAGGTGTAGATGAAGATGCAGGTTGCTCAACTATAGGAGTTGTGGGTGTTGACTTTTATTTTTCTTTTTGAATGCTTGAATTTTGAAGAGATGCTTCCTCAGAATCCTTATTGACTTGAAGAGAATCCTCCTCAGAGGTATCTTGCTCTTGAATATCTATAGAAGGTTTTTCTAAACTCTACCAGATCTGAGTTGTACATCGTTGAGAGGAACAATCATATAGGTAGGAAATTGTTGTCCTTCTACCATGTAAGTATTCTGAGGATTCTTATTGTTAGGATTTGGCAATGGCTGAGCTGGAAGTTGATTTGTCTTTTGTTGGTATGGAAGCATGAGTTGAGGATTTGGATTTTGTTGAGAAAGTTGTTGTTGTGGAAATGGAAATGAAAGTTGTGGATTTGGATTTGGAAGTTGTGGAGCTTGTTGATTTTGAAAAGATGGAGGATATTGATAAAATTGAGCAAATCTCCCATAAGGATTTTCCATCCCTTGTACCCATGGCTGATATGAATTTTGATGTTGGGGCCAAGGTTGTTGCCAAGGATTCCAACTTGGTGGGGTTTGAAAATTCATAGGGTTGTTAAACCCTTGAGTTTGTTGTCCCTGCCAAGGTCTTCTTGCAACAAAACAGAGAGATTCTACTGAATTTAGGTCTTCTTGAAAAACAGCTTTGAGTCCAGGAATTGAAGGACAATCCTTGATCTCATGATTCTCTGAGCAAATCATACATGTTTCTACAACTTTTGCATCCAAGGGACATTCCCTTAAAGCATGTTTCTTCCTACATTTCGGATAAAAGATGGCTAAAGCATCTGTTTCTGCTTTCTGCTTGTTTTGGATTTTAAGGGTGTCTAGTTGTTCACTAAGGCTCCCTAAGATATCAGTTTTGAACTCATCAAGCATGTTACCAATATCTGCCCTACTTACTGATCCAGTTTCAGATTTGTTAGCCCTAATAAGAGAAGGATCCCTAGGCCCTTTTCCTGTTTTAGATTTTCCTCTTGAGAGATGGACACATAGTTCTATTATGTCACGAAGTGGAAGTTGAGAAATGTCTCCTTTCCCCATCATGTTTAAAATATCTATCCATTCATCTCTAATGGCTTTTAATATGAGGGCTTTCAAGGTTTCATCATCTAAGTTGCTCATCTTCGCTCTTTTCAAGTTGTATTGAAATCTTTCAAGTAAGTCTTCCAAATTTTCATCTTCTTTTTGCATCATTTTGAATACCTCATCCTTGTGATTGGTGGGCATACAATAGTCCAATTATCTATCCAAAAATGTTTGTTTCATATCATTC
Organism: Pinus albicaulis; assembly: GCA_034641835.2. Taxonomy (NCBI): domain Eukaryota; kingdom Viridiplantae; phylum Streptophyta; class Pinopsida; order Pinales; family Pinaceae; genus Pinus; species Pinus albicaulis. The sequence goes on from CM076576.1 coordinate 468,522,730, forward strand.
CAAGTCCTAATAGATTGAGTGGCTAATCCCATGAGCCATTTCAAAGCAGCTCCCTTCAAAGTTGAAGGAAATAGTTTGAGTTTTTGAGAGTCTTCCATATAGTCATAAGTTCGGCACACAACTTCAAACTCAAACAGAAATGTTTCAGGATCCTCACTTCGCAATCCATAAAAGTTAGGGAGGACAGATGGTGAGATATTTTTCATTGTTGCATGAGTTTCCTCATCAACTATAGGGAATCCAAACAAGTTGTCTCCTTCCCTCTTTCGACCATTATTTCCTTCACCATTTGTTGTCTCCATTGTTTCCTCCTCTTCTACCTCTACCTCCAAATCCATCTATTATTTCCTCTGCCATGATAGTTTCTTTAGAGTCCTTAAAGTCCTCTAGTTCTTCTATCAAGGGAGGATGAGAGAGAGTCTCTTTGTTTTCTAAATGGGATTTACTAGATGGTATAGGAGAATCCTCTAATTCAGCTGCTCCTTGAATTCCAAAAATCTTAATGCTAGGGGTAGATGGTGGTGAATCTGGTCTATGCCTTGAAGAAGATGGAGTTGTGAAAATCGAACTCTTGGCTTTAGCTATAAACCTTCCCCTAGAATCTCTTGCTCTATGCATGTCATTTTTATTTTTTTAAAAAGTTGGGCTAATAATTCTCTTTCTGATCTTCCAGATCACACTAGGTGCAAGAAGAGAGCATACTTAAGAAATTACTAAACCAATAACTCTCTTTTCTGATCCTCCAGATCACACTAGGTGCAAGAGGAGAGCATACTTCAAGAAGTTATCAAGTTTTCCCTTATTTTATGATTTTGTGTTTTTTTTTTAAAGAAATTGGCTACCTAGTTACACTTCCCCGGCAACGGCGCCAAAATGTTTGGTCAATTTAGTGTGTCCTAAATTGCTGCATTTAATTTGTCAATCCGGGATTCGTAAGCTGATGAAGTGTGGCGCACTATATGTGCAAGATAACCTATTTCTTAACTTTTTGTCATTTTTGGTTTTCTAAGATGAAATGGAAATTCTAAAATGAAAACAAGTGTGGTTATGTTTGTTCAAGGAAATGATATCCTCTATAATGATTTACCAACTTGAAACTTAAAAAGAAATTTGAAAATTACAATGACAAAACTTGAAAGGAAATGAAAATGCGCTGCTGAAATGAAAAGGTGTTGCTAGTCTAATAAATCAAAAACAGTGAACTAGTGAGCATGAAACCAAACTATTCTTGCTGTTGTCTAAACACAAAATAAATTATGCTGAAAGAAATCCAAAAGTTGCAATAAAGTAAATCTAAATCAGATTACATCAACTTGTCTTCTGATCCCTCATCATTAGTCCAGCTATGATTTTCGGAAGTAACCATAAACAACTTGAGTAATTGATATCTAATTTGCAGAAAGTAAACTAATATCAAACCATACATTCATAATTCAATCCCTCACCATCAGTCCAGCTGTGGCTTTCGGAGGCAACTGAAGATGTCATGCACAATTTAATATATATCTAATTTTGCAAAAAGGAAACTAATACCAAACTACACATTTCATAATACAATCCCTCACCATCAGTCCAGCTGTGGCTTTCGGAGGCAACTGAAGATGTTATGAGCAGTTTAATATATCTAAATTTGCGGAAAGGAAACTAATATCAAACTACACATTTCATAATACAATCCCTCACCATCAGTCCAGCTGTGGCTTTCGAACGGCCCAGAAGGTGATATAAGCCGATTTAATGTATCTCATTTCTTGAAGAAACTAATATAAAAATACACATTTCATAATACAATCCCTCACCATCAGTCCAGCTGTGGCTTTCGGAGGCAACTGAAGATGTTATGAGCAGTTTAATATATCTAAATTTAACTACTGAAGCAAATGAGCAAAATTGAATTAAACAAAGCAGTGCTGAAATTAAACAGAAACTAAGAAAAAAAAATTAGCAGCAGAACAATGTTAATTCCATGTCACTAGTCAAAAAGCTATGAAAATTCCTGGGCTGCCTATCTATAACCTGAAACAAGAACACTGATCAGTGATTAACAACATAAAACACGAAAGACAGAAGTGAAATGGAAAGCATGAAAGTTTATAAACAGAAATGAAGCATATGTATCATGAAAAATGCAATGTATAAACATGTAGATAGTTATGGCACAATGACTTTGAAATGAAATAAGAACTATACACTAATGCACAAAACCTTAGCTGAGCAGGGGCCCTCTACACCAGCCTTGGAAACGATCTTCAAGTACGAATTAAGTTGGCAAACAGAGTCTTCTTATATTAAAAATAAAGTCATAACAGTATGGTAGTAGTACGGCTCAAAGGCAGCGTAATTACATTACAGAGTAGACTTAATAAAATTAACAGAGACTAATCGGGACTAACTCTATATGCGTATGCAAACGCGTTATATATAACAAAAGAAATATAACTGTCTCCTAAAGTTTATGCTGGTGTAGAACACATAGACCATTACGTCCACGGATCTAGGATCATGGTCGTGTTGGAAAATAAATCTATGAGAAGTGGATTCTTGAATTCAACTATGGAGCCATGTACAGATGTCGACTTGTCCTCCGCAAGTTCAGAAACGGCCATATGAACCTTTACGTGACACGGAACAGAGTCCTGTCACCGTAAGACTCTATGGTTGACTTCCATGTGGACGCCTTTGACCGCGGCTTCTTTAGATGAGTTTGGTCGAACCAATAGGACACGAACCATGTCCACATCATTCCTGACTTGCCCATGTGGCTCGTTTTCCCTGTAGACACCTGTAACATAAAGTTTCACAAAATCGCTGCGGAAAGTTGCGACGGTATAGAAGAAATCAGCAGATTCCCGCGACTAAATGAACAAACTGAAAATCAAACGGCCAGAGACAATGTACAATAGTTAAAAACCATGTTAGATGCTCTTTTCCAATTAACATACAATTATATTGACAGTTTGGGAGGTTCAGGTGAGTGAAAAAGGTATAGAAAAGTGTATGGAAAAGATTCAGAATTGAGACTCAACAAAGTGCTCCTGCTAGTTGTCTACATGGAGACCACCGAATGCGATGTCATCTGGGACTGGTAGAAATCACGTGCGTGAGTACACAGAAGAGTCTATAAGTGGAATATGAAGTATTAATGAATGAGAATACATTTTGCTAATATTGGAATATCTCTATGTTCTATTATGGGCTGCGCTACATATTGATTTCTAGTTATTTCTATGTTCTATCTGCAATAGTAACTATTGATTATAGATTAGCTGAGGACCTGTAATAGCTTATTTAAAGAAAAATGAAGGCATAGATCTGGGTTATATTGCTTATGTTAGGTATTATTGTATGATTTACAGGTTGCGCAAGTTAGTCTGTTACGCATAGTGTTAAGGGTTTTTGGTTAGGGATTCCTCAGTGCAGGCCTGTTAGATGTAAAGGTGCCCACTTTATTAAATCCCTCTCTCTCTCTCATGGTGTAGAAACCTAGTTCCAACACCCTACCATACTACTTCGGGTGAGACCTTGCCCTGCAGAAGTAGGCCATTGCCGAAAGGGCAAGTAGTACAAGGGTTTGTTGGTTAAACTTAAGTCTGAACCTGGGTCAAGACGCCTCAGACCAATAGATGAAAAAGGTTACCATAGTGTTTTTCTTATCGAAATTTTGCTTAAGAATGATAAAAAAACACACCTGTTAACTATATATTTTCCCTATTATGACCTGTAATGACTGTAAAGACATGAAAGTGAGGAAATGTAGGCTTTTGTAGTGATTTTAATGGGCACGAGATAATAGAAAAATGATTTTCATTTTATGAGTGGGGGTAATTTATTAGAAAAATGGATAAAAGGAAAGAGATCCAATGTACTAATGTTTATTTGGATTGGCAGGTGATTTTAGATATTTAATGATTGAATGTTGTGGAGAGAGGACGTGACGACGGGGTGTGACGTGGTTGTTGATAACTTGCGGGAGGTAACACGGTGACAAAAGTCACGTAGCAGAGGTGACATGGGTGGTAGGAGAGTGATATGGTGGTTTTTCGGGGGAGGTGGGGGGTTATGAGTGGTTTGTGGTTTTTAGAGGAGACCCCATGAAATGATTTTGGGATTGACACGTCAGGTGGCATGGTTTGTATGCAAAGCATTTTTTGGGATCCCCCTTCTCCATTAACCGCCGAGAGTGAGGGGGAGCCATATATTCTCCTTCTACCGTAGATATGAAAATGGATGATAACCGTCATCGATTTGTGCACATCTATTATTTGCAAGACAAAAAATGTTACATCAAGCACAAAATCAAAATATAACCGAAGTTTATAAAATACAATGAAAAAAAAATTAATAACAATTTAAAAGTGGAATTTAGATTGGCTCACTGTAGGGGTCTATATTTTTTGACATTTTTCAATTTTTTTTCCTTTATTCATTTTTTTGTCTATTTTTTTTATATCCCCTATTTATTGTATTTTTATTTTATTTTAACCAAAACACACACGCACAGATATATCTATATATATATATATATATATATATATATATATATATATATATATATATTCCTTTAATAACTGAAAATAGTTTGCAAAATATAACAATTATTTACAATATCCCAAGGGACACAAAATAGATAATCATCAATTGATATCTATAAATTATAGGACCCTGATAGTGGCTCGAATGGGGATGCTAACATCCCTGATAGGTATGAATAATACCATAGGTCAGTAGAATTCTTCCATTGGGCAGCAATTGGCTTGTCCCTTCTCTAAAACGGAATTGATAAACTGTCATTCTATAGATATGATGGTGAATTCTTGATATTAGTCATCCACACTTGTAGTGTTTAAAACAATACAAATATATATATAATGATGTGCTTAAAACAAAACAAGGTCATATAGATGGAAATAATATGGTTTGATTATTCTATCATGAGTCTTTTTTATTTTATCCTGAATGACTTATGTTTTGTTGTAGAATTTTTCTCTTGATTTTTGCAACTGTATCATTGATTTTTTCCTTCTTTGTGTATCATTTGGCTCTACTTATATTTCCTGAAAAAAATTTAGCAATGGAATTCCTAGGTAACCAATAAAAGTTGCATATGTTCGAGAAACCAACTAGAAAGGCAACATTTCATCGAATTATTTGTGCTTATCCTATCATCCCATAGATAATTTATTAATTTATTGTGCCATGATTTCTTATTTTCTTGCAATAGTTTCTTTATGATGTTGACCAAAGACTTATTATAAGGTTAATCTAACCCATTTCCTTGAGGGTAGTAGGTATTAGAATTACCTAGCCCCATGCTATATTTTTTGCATAAATCAATCATCCTTTTAGATTTGAAAACAAGAACATTATCAGTGATTAGTTTGTGTGGACAACCAAATCTAGATAGGATATCACCTTCTATAAATTAAATGATTACATAATCTATAACTTGTCTAATTGGGACTTCTTCTATCTACTTGGTGAAGTAATTTGTAGCTGTCATGATCCATTTATGCTGAGTGGAATAACTTGGATGAATTTCTCCTATAAATTCCAGTCCCCATTGCTAAAAAGGCATCTCCACTGAAATGGGATTCAAAGGTATTGGAAAACATTTTCTCATGCTATAAAAAATATGACACTGATGGCATATTGAAACCTTTCTATGAATATCAACAAACAATGTAGGCCAATAAAAACTAGCTCTTATAATTTTGTTTGCAGTGGCTTTACAGTATATATGTCCTCCGTAGTCACCTTTTTAAAATTTGTCCATTTCTTTCTTTTCTTCCTCTTTGAAAAAATAATTTAGTAAAATCCCTCCAACATTTTTCCAATATAAAACTTGATCTAAAATGAAAAATTTCATAGCCTTCAACTTTAGGAATATTTATTTTGTTTTTTTCAAACCAGGTGGAGCTTATAATTTTGTAGAGCATATATAGTATCTGCATACTAAGGAGATGCAATAAAGTCTTTTGATAGCTATGGAGTCGCCAACTCTTCCTGAACATCAAGTGCAGCTATAAAATTTATGTTACATTCATGAAAATTTGATTCAACGATTAATTTGGCTAATCCTTGACCTTTGATAAGTTGTTTTGGTTTTATTTCAATATCATACTCCAAAATAATTTCTATCCATTTACTGCTCTTTCCATTTGGATAATTTTGAATAAATATGTCTTTTACTACTACATTTAGAAAAAAACAACTATGTGAGAATGTAACAAATACACTCTAAAACCCTTTAAAGCTTTGACAAAAGAAAAAGCTTTCTCTTCAAAGATGTTATACTTCAAAGAAAATCTCTAAATCCTCTCCTGAAAAAAGCTATATGTTTCTCGTGTCCTTCATTTTTCTGTAATAACACTACAACAATAATATGCTCCAAAGCAAAGGAAAATATCATGAAGTATTTGTTTTCTTATGTATTCCATTTTGTTTCAGTGTCCTTTCTCAACATGTTGGTTATAAATTTGAAAAGATCATCCAATTTGGGTATAAATATTATCAAAAAAATTATCCTACCAATAAAAGATTGCACTTCTCTCTTGTTTATTGGGGGATCAATTTTCATGATTGCTTCAATTATGCTAGGATAATTTTTAATACCATCCTTTGAGATTATATGGACAAATAATTTTCCCTCTTCCATTCTGAAAAGACAATTATTTGAATTTATATAAATGCCATATTTTCTACACCTTTCAAAAACAATTTTCAAGTGATGCATATTATCTTCATCAATATTGAAAAAATAGTAATTTAGTCAAGGTATATAAAAATGAATCTATCCCTTTCATCTGCAAAAGCAATATCCATTTCTCTTTGAAAAATTTCTCCTACATTCATTAGCCTAAAAGTAATCTTAACGTACGTAAGAGTTCCCCAAGTTGTCGTGATAGTTGTCTTGTCCTCATCATCTAGATGGACTAAGATTTGATTGTAACCAAAAAAACCATAAGGTAGTGAAATGCTGCTTGATCTAATTACTCTCTGATGTATATGGTCCATTTTTGGTAGGGGGTAGTTTTCCTTAAGGGAAAAATTATTTAGGTTTATTAAGTCTACACATAATCTTATTTCCTCGAATTTTTTCTTACTAGTACGAGATTTGATAGCCATTTAGAAAATCCGAGAGGTACTATAATCATTGCATTAAAGATTTTTTTAACTTCAAAATTAGAGGCAATAAGAGATGATTTACTCTTCCCAGTTTCTATTTAAAATTTTTTTGATCTTATTTTATGGGGATAGTGTGTTGAATAATAGCTTTATCATAAAATTTTAAGTCATGACATCCCCATGAAAAAACATCTGTATATTCCTTAAACAAATCAATGTAATTTTTTTTCTTTTCTTTTGGAGACAATGAATTTGAAAGTTTCACAATCTTGGACTATCTTCAGTGCCTATATTACAGCATTCTACTTCAGATCAATTTGGTTGAGTTGAAGGATTTTTAGCTACATCATTAAATTCAAATAATTCGTCAAGTTGTAAAAGACCTCTTGGGATTGTATTTTTCTTGATTTGCAATATTCAATTCCTCAAAATATTCACTGGTTTGATTGAAAAAAATTTCTCCTCTTCACTATCATCAATATTTTCCACTATACTAGTGTCCAAAATGTAGAATTCATCTTTTAATTGTAGGAAATTGTTGAGTTGTTTTTCATTATCGAATACTTCCATCATATAATATTATCAAGAATTACAAGTCTATCTTTCACCTCAATTTCCAACTTCCTACATGCTCTAAAAGGTATTTTGCACGTACTTGCTAAAGTAGCTAATGCATCAAAAAATACATTCGAATCTCTAGGAATTAATGACAATTGGTATTCTGGAAAAAACTGCAAAAAGTCTAAAAGAAAATTCATGTATGCTCTCATTCTGGGATGTTTAGTGAAATATTCACCTTTGATTTGTTTTATGATAAGTTCTAAATCCCTATGAATTGAAATTCTCTTAGCACCAAACTCTTTTAAATTTTTGAGTCCTAATAATAGCGCTTCGTATTTAGATACATTATTTTTACATTCAAAACTGAGTTTGTAAGAATGTTTTTTTTTTGTACGTGACTTCATATTTGAGACCCATACTCCAATTTGAGCTCCCTCTTTGCTAACTTCTCCATCAAATTCCTTTCTCCATGAGAAATATTGATGTTCCTATTCTTCACTTCCCATATGTGATTTTTTATTATGTATTTCTTCTGATTTGATATCTACAGCTTTATTTTATTCTTCGAGAAAAATATCATTATGTAGGATGAAAGTGTCCATGTATGAATGTACAAAGTAAACTAGATAATTATTTGGTTTATCCTGGCTACTCATCATGTATTTCATAAGAGTCTCTCTATACAATATTATTTGTTGGCCAAAAACATGAATTTTTTATATATCATATTTACTTGTAATGTACTTTGTAACTTTTCCCCACACAATCTTGGAAAACACATTACATACTTGGAAGGGATGTTATCCACAACAATGTCCATCACTATAATTTTTTTCTGGTATTTGAGTAAGGGTAACACCCAAATCTTTAATTGATCCTAGACATCTACTCTATTTGAATCAAAGAAGTAAAGGTATTTATATTGTTTGGTTATATCTAATCCTAGCTTTTCCATGATTCTCTTTGTAATCAGGTTGTGCGAAGCACCAAAACTTAATATGGCATTGTGAAAAATAAAATCATGGATGTTAATACTGACATAGAATGGATGAAAACTTCCATCTTGTATAATTCCATCTACTTCGGGTTCAAATAGTAACTTAGGTTGCTCATTAGTTAGAATGACACCGCAGGTTCCTTCTTCAATCTTTAATTTTTTTACAAATTGACTTCTATACACATCCTTTTTCACCAACTCAAGTAATGGAATGGGAATTTTAGATTTTAAAAGTTCACTTTCAATATTAAAATAAGGTTGAAGTTTTTCTACATCTTTAATACATAAATATTTATTTTGGGGAATTTCTTTCTAGTTATCAACCTTTGTTTGGAAAGTATAAGGTATATCACTGTGATTCTTCTTGGGAGAGTTCACTGCATCTTTTTTACTTCTTAAATTGTATTTGTTTCCTACTTCCATGAGATAATTATGATATCATTTTTTATAATCTGTTGATTCTGCAAGCATATCCTCTGTTTGTGATGCATGAAAAGATCGCGTTCCTCCTTTCTTAGAAAAATGGCATATGTCTCTCCTTCCCGAAAGAGAATAATTTGATCTTCATCTGAATCTTGTATGGTTTCATGTTATGCTTTAGCAAAATTCTCTTTAAAAGGTGGTCTAATTTATTTTTGATCAAATTTGTTCGTTCTTTCTCTCTTCTTGATTTGGGGTTGCCATCTAAATTTTGGATTTATAATTTTAGGGCTTCTTTGACGTTCTCTTGGAGGGGCTCTATCTGTCATTGACATTCTATCCATCATCCTTTCCATAGTTTTAACTAAAATATCTAAATTTGCATCTGATGACGAAGAAGAAGGTTCTTATTTAATGGTCACTTTTCTCTCAATCCGTAACTTTTTTGTTTTGGATAACAAATTATCATCTACACTAACAACATTTTTTTTTCATTTCTTGAAGGGTAGTTGGATTTCTTTCTCTCAATTGATAATCTATATCAGCATCAAATCCATTTACAGAAAGAACCAAAGCTAGTCCTGGTGGGGGTTTTATTGCTGCTGGGATGGAATTCTAGATGTTATTAAATCTAATGCAATAATCTTGAATAGTTTCACTTGGGGATCTCCCTAATCATTCATATTCTACGAGAATATGAAGATGATTCTTCTTTACTTTCCATCGAGAAAGGAAATTTTTATTGAGCTGTTGTAAGTTTGTAATGTTTCCAACTGGTAATCCTCTATACCATTTATTTACTTCACCGATTAAGTTTTGTGAAAACAATCTCATTTTTACATCATCATCATCGAATTACTATGGACCTAAGAATTCATTTATTTTTTCAATGTTTGGTTGTGTTGTTATAGGACTTGCACCATATAATTGTAGCATTATCTATGCATAGTTCTGTGGCATGGCACTCAATGGTGCCTGTAATGTTAAAGGAGAATATTCACTTGCAATGAATCATGTATGAGAAGAGGATGATATTACAATAGTGGGCGATTTAAAGGGTGGAAGAGGTGGTGGGATTTTTGACGAGGATGTCGATGTTTTAGTCTATACAACTTGTATATTAGGGGTAGGAACTGAAACTGAAATTGGAGTAAATAAAAATGGGATGACGAAAGAAGGGGCCGCAATGAATGTAAAAGTGGGTAATGGATAATACGAAAGAAAACATAATAATGTTGATAAAAAAATTGATATTCTATTGTTTTACTTAATATATTAACCAGATATTCAAGCTTTTCAAACTACTTTAAAATGTTCTTATTAGATTGTGAAATGAGTGGGATTTGTACTAAATGGTAAGGAATCAATTGAGTGTCATCCAAAACTATTTCAGGTGAAAAAAATTTCAATTGGATATGAAAATACTATGTTCAAAATGTAAGTCAAATTGAATGTATTCAACTATTACAATAATTTCTGGAAAAGAATTAGTTCTTGGTAGAGGATTATTACTAGATTGACTTTCTTCAAAACTCTTCTTTCTTAATAATTTATCAGGATCATTTACAATTTTCGAAGGATTAGGATATGGGTGGGATCTAGTATATATCCTTTTGGGAGCCATATCCTATAAATATATTATTCACAATATGGTTCTATTAACAGGGTGGTGAATATATAGATTATGGCTGAAAAACTTATCCTTTTAGTTTTTATTTCACTGTCACATACAGAGGATAGTATTCAAGCTTTAGAACAAAGTTTTTCTAGGGAAAAAAATTATTATGAGATCTCCCCTGTATGGTTGTCAGAATTTTATCACTCCATAATTTCCCTAGGCTTAGGTGAGAAAGCCCAAGGTAACCAAAAACCATTTTTAAAGCTGGGATCTAGACTTTCTAGCTTCAGATAGGGATCTCTATATCTCATTTAGATTTTTGCTTTAGATCTTAGGCTAGGTATTCTAGTTGGAGATGGATTTTTTCAAAATTTTGGTTGAAGAATGTAGGGAGAGTCCATTGGGAATGGATTCATAAATTTTTTGGTAATAAAAAACAAAAGTTATAGAGTAGTTGTAATAGGGAACGAGAAACAAGATTTTGGATCTTATAAAATATCTGTGGGTGGAAGGATGAATATTATTTAATTTCAATTAGATATAGAGAATTCTAAGATGAATTCTATACTTAATATTAGAAAGAAAACATTAATGTTATTTACAAGCCAGAGCAGAGTACAGTTAAGTAAATTCAAGCCTTATTCTTCTTGAAAAAATAAAGAGAGAAAGCACATGGAAAAGTAAGAGAATAAAAAATTTCACATAAGAAGGAACGTCACCAATTTCTTGACATGGGAATCGTGATACAAATCTCTTAGTATTATCTATAATTTGATGACTTCATTACAATGAAAAACTTTACATCGAAATGCGGACCCTTTATTCTTACAAGTTCCAACCTTTTTTTTAGTATCTCTACAAAATATTTATAGAATTTTACATCTCATTTTAGACATCAAAATAAAATAGATTTACAAAATAATATATGTTGAAGATAAAGACATTTCAGATATAGAAGAATGAGATAAGAAAAGGAAGGTAAATTTTTTGTGATGTTGAAATTATCCAGTAAATTATTGTTGGTTGTAGCTATTTTTTTGCAATTTTTGTTTCGTTGTTGCCAAAATTTTATGCCTTTAGCTATGCTAATTCAGTCATTTCTATCAATTTGTCCCACCTTTCTTCGCTTGGGGTAGAAAAATTTACCATATTTCTAAACCTTTCGTCTACCTCAGTGTAAGTGTCAAAGTTGGATTATTGACAAAAAGTTGATGGATATAATGTTGAATATTGAGATCGAATTCCAGGCCTTCTAAAAATGTGTCTCCACTAATAGCTCATTTTTCCTTTGTGAATCTATGGGCATTAACAACTATGTCACACAACCAATCCTTGTAATTATCTAATGGAATCAATTTTCCATTAGATTTCTTCAAAGTTGGTAGACCTTTCTTGTGTAGTGTGTTATCACTCCGTGATTCCAAGGCTAAAGACAGAACCCCAGAAGTAACATCAAAACCACTTTTGAAACTGGGATCTAGCCATGCCAGTTCCAGAGAGAGATCTTTCTTTATGGTTTAGCTTTGTTTTAAATAATATATTAGGCTAGGTATGGTAGCACATGTTTTGGTTTTTTGAATTTTTTTGTTGGAATAGAAAGGGAAATGGAGTCAAAGAGGCCCAATTCAATCAAGGCAGGTTCTACATGAAAGCTTATAGCGTAGGATATGCACCTTTATTGGCTTCTTGAGTTTTTTGAGTGATGTGGGAGAAAAGATGAGGAAAGAGGATTGTAGCAGAGAAATTGAGAATTCTGAAACTAATCCTCTAGTAGAAAACATATAAATTATCCAAAGCCATAAACATAGTGTTTTTTTAAACAAATTATTCTCTTAATTTTCTATTGAAAAACTTAGGATTTATGGATAAAAAATGAATAACAGTGAAAACATAGATACAAAGTCATATGAACTTCACCAACACAACTGACACGAGAATCCTGTAATGCTGTAACTATATAACTGAAATTGAATCAAAGGAGGCTCTGTGAGCTTCTTTACAACATTGGTCCCATCCTACAAACAAAGCCCCCTGAATACATCGAATGCATGAAGTACTTCAAATAATTATATGAAGTATGTCATATCAAAACATGCTATCTTCTCACTAGTAAAAAATGATGAAATTAGTGACTAGGTGGCTAGAAAAGTTAGTCACTGCAATTATTTCAAGTCAATTACTACTAAATTTGAGCAATTTTAAGTGACCGAACTAAAAATGACTAACTTAATTGATTAATTTAGTCTCGGGATAAAATATATGACTAGATAATAAGTGACTAAACTAAAACAGAATAACTTAAATGAATAATTGGTCATTTAAGTTAGTCATTTTTAGTTTGGTTACTTAAAATTGCTCAAATTTAGTAGTAATTCACTTGAAATAATTGCATGACTAACGTTTTTAGTCACCTAGTCACTAATTTCATCATTTTATACTACCTCATGTGGCACCGGCTAGGTGATTGATGATTTCCAGAGGACTTAAGCCAAATTAATAATGGAGGTTAAAACTATAACTGAAAAAAAGAAAATTAAAAAACAGGTCATAATTCACACTAGAATTCATCCTCTCATAGTCAAGAGTTGATGAATAAACTGTTAATTCTTTGATGAAGCCAATGAAACCAAGAAGATACTTATCAACCATTACTTAATGAAGTTAAGAAAATCTTCACAAGGAGGATATATATTCCATCCAATTAAATATTGAAAGACATGGTCTTTTTTTATTTCAAGGAAAAATTTATGGAGAAACTTGAGATCAACAACTCATTAGAGTGACTTGAGCTACACTTGAGATGAACTGAAATTATTTCCACTGTAACCCAAGACTATATTCAATATGTTGCAAGTCGATAATAATAACATAAAATTTAGCGAGAGTCAATACATCTCTAAATACACTTGTGGGGTGGTCACACTTCATGGGGAAAATACCATTCTAGATTGAAAGTGATGTTCTTTTTCACTTCTAGGGAAATTTTATAGAGAAACCCAACACTCGTAATTAATCAAAGTGGTTTTAGGTACACTTGAGATGAAATGGAATGATTGTCATTATAACCCAAATGTATATCCAATATCTTGATAGTATATCTTAATAACCTGTGATTTAGTAAGAATGGTCAAGATGTTTGGACATACACTTGCAGGGTGGTCCTACTCCTTGGAGGCTTCTACCTTTCAAGTGTGATAAAGATAGGAAAAATGTATTATCAAGAATTTGAACCTAGGTAGAGGAATTAAAGAGCTAAAAAAATATTATAACATTAATAATAACCAATTAAAGAAACTAACCTATTACTCTTTTTCCCTTAATAATCCTTTTTACACTAATTTATTACTCCTCTTATCAAAATTTCTCAAACACCCCTTATCATGCCATTTTTTCTACTATAAATATTACCCTTCCTTATATATCTAAATTGATTGTCTCTCTTTACACATATAAAGTTTAATTTTCCACATCACTGAAAATTAAAATACATATTCAAAATTTGTTCAAGAAAACAATAAATGATAACCATATTTGAAAATAGGACAAATAGACACCATCAATGTTATTTTTCAAGGCCACTAGAGTTTAATAGTTTTCAAAATTGGCACCTTAAGCCACAATCACACCATCACATAGAGAGTTTAACAAATTTCAGAGCTGGCACCCTAATTCGTGCCTTATGAAGCTGCAATCGCACCATCACATAGAGAGTTTAATAGATTTTAAAATTGGCGCCCGAATTTGAGGAGGAAGGTTCAACCCAATATCTCTATGGAGAGTGGCGATAAGAATGAGGGAAATGGCATGCTGACGATGCACAATTCATGAGACGATGCAGTGGTATTTGAGAAGACTATTTTTCTTCTGCGAAAGAATTGATAAACACGCGCCCTACTTCGTGCCTTACGAAGCCGCAATCACCTTAAAAAATTTGAGGAAGGTTCAACTCACTACCTCTATGGAGAGTGGCAGGAAGAATGAGGGAAATGGCATGCCTACAATGCATAGTTCAGGAGACAATGCAGTGGTATTTGAGAAGAATATTTTGATTTTGCTAAAGAACCGATGAGACTAAATGGTAGAATGAAATCACCCATTGGAAATAATTTTGGTGAGTCCATAGTAAGACCAATGACCATTAGGGCTTCCAGGGTTGATGATTAGTTTTTGAAGAAGAACTTAGACATTATTGACAAAAAATCAAGCCCCTTTTTCTATAGTTTCTGAGCCATTAAATGGTTGATTCAATGTCTAGAGGTGTTAAATGAAACTCTTCTTTCCTCCTCTGCTCTTGTTATAGTTGTACTCCCACAGGGAAGCTTCAATATTAGTATGAACAATGAAACTAAATGTCAACTATTGGTGATTTCTGCTATTGTTGAATTTTTTTATTAATAAGATGATAATTCCTAAAAAATTTAACTGGTGTAGGATTTGTTTGGATGGCCTTCTCTTATTGTCTATCAATGAACAAATCATTTGTTGAAAGTATAAAAAACCAATTTACACTTGCAAACTACATTGTTTCTTTATAACACATAAAACCGTACATGTACATTCCTAGTGAGGCCCCAACTGTTTTAGAAGATCACAAAGCACCAGATATTGGAGAAATTATTGGAAAGATGGAGTACCTAGCACAAACTGCCCCATACATTTCCTTTTTTTGGACAATGAACATAGATATTGACGAAAAAATAGGATGTTTAGCACCAAGAAAATTTTTCTTGTTTTGGACCATGATCACACACTTCTAAACTCAACTAAGGTGTTATAAAAATATAAACCATATTGTTATACTTTTGGTGATTCCTAGGTAAAGAGGGATGTGAAGTAAATAAAACGATTCATGATAATGTGAGTATATAAATGTTGTTAATTCATGATTATTTTTTTCCAACAATTTATTGAAATAGATCATGTGCACAAGGAAATTCTCAAGAAGTAGGAGCAAGACCAAGAGAAGCCTAAACATCAGATTTTTTGCTTTCCTTATATGGGAATGTGGACTAAATTGTGGCCTAGCATTTGAAATTTTTTGGGCAAGGTTAGTATAATTTGGGTTGAACTATTAATATCTTTTCAAATTGTAGTTCTTATAGGAAACATTCGATTTGCAATATGGAATTGACAACTTGTGTATGCTAATAGATGAATCTATTATTTCTTTCATCTAATTCATTCTTTGATATTTTATGTTGTAGGAAAAAAAATTGTATGAACTACATGTTTATACAATATCCAACAAAGTTTATGCCAAAAATATGGTTAAAGTACTTGATGCCACATGAAATTTATTTGCATAATGTGTTATTTTGAAGGGTGATGAGGCTGATCAAGATGGAGATGATAGGCCACCTAAAAGTAAAGATCTAGATGGTGTTTTTGGAATGGAATATGTAGTAGTAATTATTGATGATTCTGCAAGGGCTTGAACTGATCATAGATATAATTTAATTTCGGTTGAAAGGTAAGTTCATTTCAATTCTTTTTTAGTGTCCAATCAAGACCTTACAATTGTTAATTTTTGTCTTTCAAAGGTGATGGTTAAAGATATATGTTATTGTTCCTAAAAATGAAATACTACCATGTATAAATACATGTTGATCAACGGCTGTCATTGATGTCAACCCAAGCAGCACCATGGGCGAACCCAATATTGCATGAGAATTTTGACCTACCAAATTAATATACTATGGATCAATAATGCCTTTTATGGTTTCTACTTGTCGAGATGTTTCCGTTGATATATGGCACGCCATGTAATTCTTCACAGTTTGAGAAATATTCATGTTTGAAGTTTGTACCCCCAGTTACTGGGCTAAAACCCCATGGGGTTGGGGCATGGGTCATTGAAAAGTCATGATTAATATTTTTTAAGCTCCTAAAATACCTCCCACATTCACTTGTTGAAGCCCCTCTCAACCTAAGCATTTATATAAATTGTTATCATCATTTCCTTCTTATGCAAGGGATTTCTCCATCTAAAACAGGTCATCATGGAATTTTCGCTCTAACTTTTTTTCTACAAGGGTTCAGAAGCTGAAATGTTTATGAGGTGAAGAAAAATCCTGGGGAAGCTGCTGTAAAAATTTCAGATCAAGGTAAGCAATATTTTTGGAGATATGATCTGTGAAAGTGAGGGTTTTTGCAGGCTCCTGAAATTCATCTCAAAGAAGTGGCCTTGGTAAATTCGTCATAAATCTCTCTCTGAGTATTGGATTGGAATTTCATAAAAAGTGGTGGATAGTGCACAGTCTATACTTTTCGATCTATCAATTTTTGAGCCAAATGAAGAAAAAGTGATCCGTCACACGCCATACAAGTGCACTCTGCTGAAACAGTCCATAATTAGGGCATTATGAGAGATTGGGTATAACTCTCCGTTGAAGAATCCAAATTGGGTCAGACCTATGGCATTGGAAAGAAGACTCAGAGGAATACTATAGGAATGAAAATCAGATATTTAGGATCTGAAATAATAGCGATACACCAGATTCAATATCGAGCTCCTAGAAGTCAAGAAAAAGCTAGATCATGTGTTTTCAAGGGCTGCAAAAGACCAGACTTTCTACGGCAGTAAAGCAAAGCAAGGTGCAATAAAGTGTAGCATGACAAGAGAAGAAACTAAGGTGCATAACAACAGCAAGAAGTTCATCATATGAATTCTTCAAGTGGGAAGCACTGGATATAATCATTGTAAAGGTATCATTGTACTTAGTCATTGTAAATACATTATTATACAAATTGTACTAGTGTCTATCTACCAGGGGTTGAAGAGGAAATGTTGGGAGGTCTAGGATCATCATTAGGTGGTTGTGTCAAAGTTGGGGTTATGGTCTAGTATATATTCTTCTTCTACATCATTCTATATCGTTGTAAAGTGGACCATTTTCCCTGGTACGGGAGTCCATTCTTATTTTATTCTTCTATAGGGTGGTGGGGTGGTGCTAGGGTGATTTGTAGCTCATTGGATGTTGGGGCATCCATGAAGTTGACTACTGAAGAATCTCGGGCATTGGAGCATCCATCCAGTGGGAGCTGGAGAATAATGATTTTCTAGATTGTAGGAAGTTGGAGCTTTATTTTCAATTGGAGTTGAATATTAAAGAATTATTAGAAAATAATTAGGTGGTTTTTGTCCAGGAGTGGGTTTCCACCTTAAAAACAGTGTGCATTTGTGTTCCTTTTGTTTTCTCGTATCATTGTACAAACACCGATAATAATTGAATATTAACTAATGCTCTAATTGAATGGAATATTGATTCACCCCCACCCCCCCCCCCCCCCTCCCCCCTCTCAGTATTTCCAACAATTGGTTTCAGACCTTGGTTCCTTCAATAGCAGTTTAATAGCTGGAAGGAGGTCATGGAGCATACCAAGAATGGTATACCTCTATTCAATGAAAATAATTATGCACTATGGAAAGGAATAATGGAGTTCTATCTCTTGGTGCAAGGTTACGAAGTATGGGACACTGTTGAAAATGGATTTACATCAACCGTGGATGAAAAAGGTAAGAAGAATTTCATAAATGATGCAAAAGAAAAGAATATTATTATCAGTGGAATTATTGAATCTGCTTATCATAAGGTGCTGGGTTGTAAAACTGTCAAAAATGTATGGGACAAGCTTGAGAATATATATGTAGGTGACTCAAATTTCAAAGAAGCAAAGCTTCAAATCTATAGAGAAAAATTTGAGCAAATCAGAATGAAAGAAGATTGAAACATTGCTGCATACTTCCAATAAGTTGATGAAGTAACCAATACTCTAGAAGGATTGGGAGAGCTAGTTGACAAGAAGACTATTATTCGGAAGATTATTAGAATGATGCCAGGGAGATTCAACCCAAAGGTATTGGTCTTAGAATATAGTGAAAATATGGACAAACTCAGCAAGTAAGAATTACATGGAGTTCTTATAGCATATGAAATGAGACTTGATGAAGAAAAGAGTATTTCAAATCTAGAAACTACCTTTGTTGCATCTAAGAAAACCAATAAGGACAAACAACCTTCAATTGAAATGACATGCACCTGAAAGTGTGAAGAAAAGGGAGATGATGGAGAAGGTCTTTCAGATGAATAATATGCTTACTTTACGAGAAAACTAAAACCTAGTAAGGTAAAATTCAAAGGTAAACTTCCATTGATACGTTTCGGTTGTGGTGAGGTTGGGAATTTTGTAGCAAAATGTCCAAACAAAAGTGATGGAAAATCAAAAGGAAAGAAAGGCTTTAAGAAATTCAACAAGCAAGGAAAAAATGAAGGATCCAAAAGGAACTTTCTCTGTAAAGAAGATAGCTCATCATCCGATGAAGAAAGTGACAGAAAATAAGAAGCGAATGAGAAAGTATTGTTTATGGCCACGAAAAATAAACAAGAAGTTTCAAACAATGAAGAAGAAGGGTTGACCATAGAAGAATTTTATGAGGAAGAAATCAAGCTTATAAAATATCTCAATGCTGAGAAGATCCATTCCACTACTCTTGAAGAACAAGTTCAAGGTCTCAAAATTGAGGTTGAAGAACAAAAATGTATTGAAGAGTCACTTCAAAAGAAGTTGGAGGAAAGCAACCAAGAAAGGGAAGCATTAGAAGCTGAAGTAGTCTCGCTGCATAAGGAAGTGAATAAGGGAAAAACTATCGAAAACTATGGTAACAGCTCAAGGGCATTGGAAGAAATCATCAACAATCAACGATCTTACAATGACAGAACTGGCCTCAGTTACAAGGAAGAAGAAGCAGGACCTTCTACAACAAAATACAATGAACCTATGAGATCTGACATACATGTAGACTTCATTGGACAAGATTTGCAAGCACATCCTTGGAAGACGATTCCTCGACGAATATTTTCATCTGGGTACCAACATATTTTTCATGGCTATTGTTATTCATGTGGAAAATTTGCTCATAAAGTTGTAGAATGTCGCATGTACCCTAAGAACCAATACAATTCCAAAGATATTATTCAAATATGAACCTCCCAGGGCTGAACGAAACATCAATAGATTTTAACATTTAATAAATAATATGGAATTTTAAAAATGTCAGAACTTTGGACACATAGCCAAAGACTGCAGACTTGAAAATCCTCCAGAAGAATCTTCGAAGCCACAGAATGAACGAAAATGGAAGAAGAAGAACACTGATAATTGTGCTCTCGCTCTCAAGGCTCAAAAAAATAAATATGTGTGGTATGCTGGCAGCGGTTGCTCAACGAATATGACTGGAGATAGAAGGAAATTTCTATCTC
Source organism: Pinus albicaulis (assembly GCA_034641835.2). Lineage (NCBI taxonomy): Eukaryota > Viridiplantae > Streptophyta > Pinopsida > Pinales > Pinaceae > Pinus > Pinus albicaulis. The sequence continues at coordinate 468,542,711 of CM076576.1, forward strand.
TGAAAGAGAAGAAGGATGGAACCATATCCTTTGGAAATTATGGGTCTTCAAATGTTATAGGATCAGGTACCGTCACTCTCGGAAGCAAAGATGTTATAGCCAAGAATGTTCTATTGGTCGAGAACATGAATCACAATCTACTCAGTGTTGGAAAAATGTGTGATAAAGGACACAGAATGCTATTCAACTCCACAAAATGTGAATCAGGAAAGGTAGGTATGTTAAAATTGTGGTTATAGCAAGTCGAGCTGCAAACGACATATATGTTCTGGATGAAGAAACTAAAGCATGTCTACTAGCTAAAGAAGATGAAATATGGTTATGGCACAAATAAATGGGTGACATAAAATTTGACAATCTTGTAAGGATAAGCAAAAAGGAAGCAGTATGAGAAATGCCAAAAATCTCAAAACCTTCCAACACACTATGTGAGGCATGTCAGCATGGAAAGAAGACAAAATTCCGATTTAAAGCAAAATAACACTTTGCATCACATCCATTGGAATTGATACATACTGATCTATGTGGTCTTGTGAGAACAAAAGGCTTAGAAGGAGAATTATATTTCATGTTAATGATAGATGACTATACTAAGATGACAACCATCAGTTTCCTAAAGAAAAAATATGAAGCATTTGAGTGCTTTAAGATCTACAAGGAGTTGGTTGAAAATGAAACTGATTTGAAAATAAAGTGTTTAAGATCAGATAATGGTGGAGAATTCACTTCCAAATTATTTCAGCAATACTGTGATGAAAATGGAATAAAAAGGAAATTTTCAACAACACAAACACCTCAGCAAAATGGAGTTACTGAAAGAAATAACAGAACCGTACAGGAAATGGGTAGAACAATGTTGAAGGACTCAATATTGGATGAAAAATATTGGGTTCAAGCAATTGATATGACAATCTTCATTATCAACCAAAGTCTTCTCAGAAATAATTGCAACAAGAATCCATATGAATTATGGAAAGGAAAACCAGCCAATGTAAAATATTTCATAATCCTCGGAAGCAAATGTTATATCAAAAGAGAAGATCAAAATTTGGGTAAATTTGAATCACGTGTTGATGAAGGTATATTTGTTGGTTACTCACTCAAAATAAAGGCCTATAAATGCTATAATCTAACACGAAAACAGATAGTGGAGAGCATAAATGTTACATTTGATGAAGATGGTGTTCTAGTGAGTAATGATGAGGATCTAGAATCTTTGAAACTTGAGACAGAGGCTGAAAAAGGCACAGATAAAATTGTAGAACAAGAATCAACTATCAACGAGGAAGAAGTAAACAATGATCATCAAGATATACCAGAACAACAGCAAGAAGCTCCTCCAAGGAGAACAAAAGAGTGGATTCAAAAGAACCATCCATGAAATCAAATCATTGGTGACATGAATGAAGGTCAACAGCTTTGTTCATCACAACAAGCTCACGTTTCTTTTCTAGCAACCTTTGAGCATAGTAGTTTTGAGGAAGCCAGCCAGAATGAACATTGGGTAGCAGCTATAAATGAATAATTGGATCAAATTGAGAAGAATAACACCTGGGAATTAGTTCCACGACCAAAAGATAAAAATTCCATCGGGACTAAATGGGTGTTCAGGAACAAATTGAATGAAGATGGGAAGGTTACCAGAAACAAAGCAAGATTGGTTTGCAAAGGCTATGCACAAGTGGAAGTAATTGATTTCGACGAAACATTTGCACTAGTCGCCAGAATGGAAGTCTTCCGAATGTTTCTCGGCTATGCATGTTCAAGAAAAATCAAAGTCTACCAAATGGATGTTAAGTCAGCATTTCTGAATGGAGAATTAGAAGAAGAAGTTTACATCGAACAACCTGAAGGTTTTCTACCATCACAAAAATAAGTCCACGTTTGTAGGTTAAAGAAGGCTCTATATGGTCTCAAGCAGGCTCCCAGAGCATGGTATGCTCATTTTGATGGATATCTACATCAACAGGGGTTCAAGAAAGGTACTGTTGGTAGAAATATTTTTGTACAAATAGATAAAGACAATTTAACAATCGTTGAGGTATATGTGGATGATATAATATTTGGTAGCAATGATGATCAACTAAGTAAGAAATTTTCTACAAATATGCAAAGTGAGTTTGAGATGCCTTTACTTGGTGAGCTGACATACCTCTTAGGGCTTCAAATATCTCAGCAAGAGAAAGGAATATTTATATTTCAAGCCAGGTACGTCAAGGAAATGCTCAAGAAATTCAAAATGGAAGATTGCAAACACGTCCTTACTCCGATGGTAACAGGTTGCAAATTCAGCATAGACAACTCATCTAAGGATGTGAAGCAGAGGTTGTATAGATCTATGATTGGTAGTCTTTATATGTAACAACATCTCGGCCAGATGTTACACAAGCAGTTGGACAAATAGCAAGATTTTAAGCAGCACCAAAAGAATCACATATTATTGCCGTCAAAAGAATTCTTCGACATCTAAAGGGCACAAAAGAATATGGCTTGTGGTATCCCAAGGGTAACAATCTCACTCTTCAAGCCTTTACAGATGCAGATTGGGAAGGAAGAATTGATGATCGTAAAAGTACTAGTGGAGCAGCATTCTATCTAGGTGGTTGTCTCCTATCATGGTTGAGAAAAAACCAAACTTGAATCTCATTATCTACAGTGGAAGTAGAATACATTGCAGCAGCATCATGTTGTACTCAAGTCCTTTGGATGAAAAAAACTTTGCAAGATCTTCAAGTACAATTCAGTGAGCCTATTCCCATATTCTGTGACAACACTAGTGCCATCAACATCTCTAGGAATCCTTTCATGCATTTAAAAACAAAACACATTCCGATCAAATATCATTTTTTTAGAGAACAAGTCATTGAAAATAATATCAAACTTGAGTATGTTTGTACAAAAGAACAAATTTGTGATATCTTCACTAAACCTTTACCTCGTGAAGCATTTGAATATCTTCGTCAAAAGCTTGGGATTCTCCCAAGTTCTCATTAGATTGCAAGTCTGCAAGACGGTTGTGTGTCAGGGGGAGTGGAAGTGTGTACAGGTCCGCAGGATGGTTGTGTTTTAGGGGGAGTTACCCTTTTCCATTGATGTCAAAGGGGGAGAGAATGTTGTAGGAAGAGGTGTCATTATCACAATGGGAGTACTTGTGTTGCCATTAATGCCAAAGGGGGAGATTGTTGATTAGCAGTTGTCATTGATGTCAACCCAAGCAGCACTAGGGGCTAACCCAATATTGCATGATAATTTTGACCTACCAAATTAATATAATCTGGGTCAATAATGATTTTTATGGTTTCTACTTGTCGAGATGTTTCCGTTGCTATATGGCATGCGATGTAATTCTTCACGGTTTGAGACATATTCATGTTTGAAGTTTGTACCCCCAGTTAATGGGATAAAACCCCATGGGGTTGGGGCATTGGTTATTTAAAAGCCATAATTAATATTATTTTAAGCTCCTAAAATCCCTCCCATGTTCACTTGTTGAAGCCTCTCTCAACCTAAGCATTTATATAAATTGTGATCCTCATTTCCTCCTTATGCAAGGGATTTCGCCATCTGAAACAGGTCATCGTGGAATGTCTGCTCTCACATTTTTCTATGAAGGTTTAGAAGCTGAAATTTTTATGAGGGAAAGCCGAAGTATCAAGGAATCTCTTTTAAATATTTTATTTTGAGGTACGAAATATTTTTGGAGATATGATTTGTGGAAGTCAGGGTTTTTGCAGGCTCCTGAAATTCATCTCAAAGAAGTGACCTTGGTAAATTCGTCATAAATCTCTCTCTAAGTATCAGATTGGAATTTCATAAAAAGTGGAAGATATTGCACAGTCTTTACTTTTTTCTCTATCAATTTTTGAGCCAAATGAAGAAACAGTGATATGTGGCATGTCGTACAAGTGCACTCTTCTGAAACAGTCCATAATTAGGGCATTGTGAGAGATTGGGTATGAGACTTAGAGGAATACTACAAGACTGAAAATAAGATATTGAGGATCTGAAATAATATAGATACACCAGATTCAATATCGAGCTCCTAGAAGGCAAGAAAAAGCTAGATCATGTGTTGTCAAGGGTTGCAAAGGACCAGACCTTCTACGGCAACAAAGTAAAGCAAGGTTCAGTAGAGTGTAGCATGAAAAGAGCAGAAACGAAGGTGCATAAAAAAAGCAAGAATTTCATCATATGAAGTCTTCAAGTGGGATGCACTACATACAATCATTGTAAAGGTATCATTGTACTTAGTCATTGTAAATATATTATTGTACAAATTGTACTAGTGTCTATCTGCCAAGGGTTGAAGAGGCAGTGTTGGGAGGTCTAGGATCATCATTAGGTGGTTGTGTCAAATTTGGGGTTATGGTCTACTGTATATTCTTCTTCTACATCATTATATATCATTGTAAAGTGGACCATTTTCCCTGGTACAGGAGCCCATTCTTCTTTTATTCTTATATAGGGTGGTAGGGTGGTGCTAGGGTGAGTTGTAGCTCATTGGGTGTTGGGGCATCCATTTAGTTGACTACTAAAGAATCTCGGGCGTTGGAGCATACATCCAGTGGGAGCTGGAGAAGAATTATTTTTTAGATTCTAGGAAGTTGGAGCTTTATTTTCAATTGGAGTTGAATATTAAAGAATTATTAGAAAAGCATTAGATGGTTTTTTTCTTGGAGTGGGTTTCCACCTTAAAAAATATGTGCATTTTTGTTCCTCTTGTTTTCTGCTATCATTGTATAAACACTGATAATAATTGAAGATTAAATAATGCTCTAATTGAAAGGAATACTGATTCACCCCCCCCCCCCCCCCCAATCAGTATTTCCAACAATACATGTGTTCTCCCTATAGTAGGTGCTAATTTGGATTTCTAGGTTTTCACTCTTAGAAGTATACGTTGATGAGAAGCTAGAGGATGGAACACTAGCATCTTCTTTTGCAGTGAGATGCTAAAAAATAATATCTAACACATAGTGTGTTTGTGACACCTCAAAATTTAGAGAAATTTCCTCAGTTTTCATCGTAACGTTTCTTTTCTAACACATATACCCTTCTATTCAAACATAGGTGATTGGGAAAGTTAACTATAATTTTTTCTGAAACAAAAAGTTGCATGAAGTGGATATTTGGTAATTTCTTGCAGTTGAACAACAAGAATTTTTCAAAAGTGTAAAGTGGTTTTCAATAGGGTTTGTCTAGTTCAAGAAGTGTAGCTGCATCTTCACCTTTTGTGGCATATGGCTAAACAATTTGATGCAGTATGCACAACAAAAAATGATGTTAAAGTGAATCATGGTGTAACTCTTTCCCCTAGGACTAACACACTATGAATTTTAAATTATGTCTAGTATGCAAGTCTCTGAATATATTTTTTCCCCATGAAAAATCATAATTTTATTATTGAAAACAAAATTACATGTTGTAGATTCTTTCAAAGCATTCCATCAAGCTAGTCAAGAATGGTGATCACAGAACCAATAAATAAACTACTTTAATATGAAGTGATGTTGGTTACCCTTTTCTCCATTTATTCTTTTCTACTTTCTTCCATTCTCCTTGAGATAGGGTGGCCGATACAAGTGTCAGCTAGTTCTCTACATATTTTCTTTGATTTTCCTTATCTGAGTCTGAGCTTTCAGATGCATGGTGACGTTTGATACCCCCTAGCTCCTTTTATTTTTGAATCCTCTCTGGCTGCACCGTTGGGTGTAAGTATTATGACACTTCATGATTTCATTCCTCCTTTTCTACAATTTCTTGTGGATTCTGGACTTCTTCATTTGTAAAGGGAAACATTTCTTCTTCCTCCTATTTGTTGTAGTGAAAATGAAGTGGAAATTGCTATCCTTTGGGTTTTTTATGGGTTTCTTCTTCCTTCATGGATCTTTCTTGGCATTAGGATTTGTATTTTGAAGATGACCCCTCTGTTGAAATATTCAACATTTGAAGGTCGTGTTATCAAAATCAAGGAATTGTGTCCAACACTAGTTGTTGTGTGTCAAAGGGATGTGATCTCGTAGTCCTTTGATGAGGTTCACCTCCACATAGATTCTCACAAAAGTGTGTATCCACTCTTTAAGTATTTCTTTATTTTTCTTTATGTATCACCATAAGAGGTTACCAATGCCTTCTAGTAATTTATGATGCCATAAGTGTAGGTGAATATTATGCAGCCTAACCCACACGAGCATTCTTGAGACTGCCATTGTGTTTGCATCAAAATCTAGGAACCATGGGGTAACGAAAAGTCCTGTATATCCCCAAATCCATGGGCCTTCTCGCAAAATATATTCTCGTTCCTTCAATGATGCAAGCTTTATTATGAATAATCCTTTGAAGGAGAGCTGGATCTCACAATTTATTATCCAAGTTGTTAATATCCAATGAAAGAGATCCATCGATTTTGGCCAAAAAATGTTGAATTTGTTGATTTTCCACGACCTTAGGTATAGGATAGAGTCATAAAAATATCTGACGCTACCAAACCAAGAATCTAAACAGAAATACTTTGCACAATGGAATATAAACAACAATAAATCACATATGCAAAAAATATATACAACTTTTTACAAAATTTCAACCCAACTTCATTATATTAAACAACATATAATACAATAGCCTATGCCTCCTATACCAGGGATAATTAACCTCCTAAATCCACTAGTACAAGATACAAAATAAGATACTCTAACCATCTGGTTGTAGATGATCTCATGACTCCTCTTGGTCATAACCTATACCTTCCTATTCCATCGATTCCTGATATGTAACTCTTCCCTCTATCAATGATCTAATTCTATCTTGCCACTGAACCTCATCTTTCAATCTACTCACAAGTTTCTCCTTAGTCCATCAAGGGAATAACACATCAAGACTCCTATCGAGTTATTCAAAACTCCACTTGTGAACAACTCTCAATCTTCCCACGACTACTCCACAACTACTCAGGGACTTCAACTCACTACAGTCTTCCAGCGCTGCTCTGCTGAAGACGAATATAGGGCATGAAAGGGTTCCATTGATCACTGCAAGGTGTAAATCTCCCATAATGAACACGAGCTAGGGATACTGCCCGTCACCTGTTGTAGAATTCCTTCTCGACACACAAGTCTCAGTCTCCAAAAACTGCTCCTGGCTTATTAGAACCTTGAGCTTCAACAACTGTCTCTCTAGAAAATACCTTTTTCCATCAAGGTGTTGTACACAGGGCTCCAACATGGACACTATCATGCTTTCCTCCAAAAAAACCTAACTTCCCAATCCATATTCACACTTGGTCCACTCTCACGCTACCCTCCAATAGTCCATGAGTGACCAAGTCCACATTGTAGCATCTGCATCTAGTTAGGGAATCCTTACACCTAGGATACCCTTACACAAGGTTGCTAATACAATTCACCAATCTGCCCTTTGCTCTACAATAGACGAGCTATTGCATAAAGGTAGGAGCCAATCTTCACTGTGAAAACTTCCCACTGGTTAGGGCTTCTAACATGCCACGTCAACCCTACCTCCTTGGCTTCCATAGGCTGCAACAAATTTTTCCACACTAGGACACCTACATCACTCCATTGCGGGATCTTCTCGTAGTTGGAATTCCCTAATGCCCAAGGCAATGCCAACAAATGGCTCCCAAAAATCAGCAATGTAGAATGATCCAAAATAATACTTCAAAACACCAAAAAACTTACCTTTCTTCACTTTTGGACTGATGTGCATGTTGTCACCTTGGCTGCCTAGCTAGGGCTTCATAACAGTCCTTGTTAGGCTCCTCCAAAAAATTCCTAAGGCCTCCTACTGCTGCTCATCAACCGATCCAACACTGGTCACTACAATGACCCGACATAAATGATAAGATAAAAAAAATTAATGGCTAATATCACCATATCAAACATATTTAAAACCCTGAACATGATTGATGGACCTGCACATGATATTTCAATGCCTTTCTCAATGGAATTGTCTAGTATGGTGTTTGAATACTTTAAGTGAAATCCTTTTATCTTCTTAGAGGAAATAATTTTCGAAATATTGTAATTCTAGCTCATTCACAAACTATTATGGTCAGTTCTGTAGAAGGGAAAATACTCATGCATGTTGTAAGCTTTTGGGTATTATGCAACATGCCTTTATCTTGTAACTTTTTGGTTTTTCTAATAATATTTCTACACCAGTCTTGTAATATTTGTTTTTTATGAGTGAATTTTTTTTTTTGTTACATCCTTTGTGAAGGTTTTAAGCGTGCTAGTGTAGATGCTTAAATTTCTCTCTCAGGGTAGATGATGTATGCTTTCCCCATTCTACCGTAATGTTTGTTAACACCTGATTTTTCAGGAAAGAGATGCTGTAAGAAGAGTGTATGAAAATAAGTGTCTTCAACTAAGCCACTAGGAATCCAAGTGAGCATGTTCTGAAGTGATTGATAAGACAAGGGATACAATAATATATATTCACTGAAGACTCAAGAGTCACGATTGCCATTGAGATAGTTTATTCAGTTTCAAGGAGAATCAAAATATTGAGGGATGAGGAATTGCCACCATAATTTATGGACTTAATACAAAGGTAATAGTGGTTGTTTTTACTTATTAAATTGCATGTTATGTTTTGTATGATTTTGTTCTTGGTCTATAAATGTAGCACAATAGATAAAGGAATGGTTAGTGGTGTAAGTTTCCATGGGATCGAGTTTGTACAATTGGTACGTATCACTTGCAAGGAGTGTTCATGACTATGTATTTAGAAAACGTTTTTTTTAAATACCCTTTTCTTCTCATGTCATCATATAATGTACTCTATTAGGTTACCATGCCACCATTTTTCCAATTAGGGTTTTCCAACCAGGGTCTATATATAATTCATAAACCATTAGAGGATTTAGTATTGGTTTGAGGAACATATTTAGGTTATCATAGAACTATCCATGGCCATTGGTTCCAAGCATTAGACTGGGAAAATATTGGTAAATCAATCTGGTCATTTGATCTCAGCAATCTCTACTTAGATCAAGACTTGTAGAAATACCATGCTGCACATGATCTCCTTTTCAACAACAATAAGCTTAGGTGTAGAGGTTGCATCATTTCAATATAGATATCTGAAGGTTGATCTCTTGCTTGGTTCCCACAGGTATTGTGTCTACTATACATATGTTCTTATGTTATACTTATGTTGTTTTTTTTCTTTGTATTATTTTTGACACTTTCTAGGAGTTGCACTAGCACTCCCACATTATATTCATGTTGGTTGTACTCTTCATTCCCATTGCCCTATTTTTGTGGTCATTTTTTCGACATTAGTAACATTATATTATCTTAAATAAGAATTGTAAAATTTCATGTTTAACTTATATGTATATTCCAATTTAATACTTTTGGAATGGAGTTTACTATTTACCACGTTTAATTATAGTCAGCCATTTATTATGCATTTTTAAGTCCCACAGTGTTTGATTTAGATGTATATCCTAGTTCCATTAACCTACTTTGTGGTAATCTGTTAGACACTATTAAAATTATCCTATCCGGTGCCTAGCTTTTCCTTTCTCCAAAAGCATGGGCTTCTTTCATCCATATTTCTTTGTTCAGTTTTAGCTCTACACTTCTTATTAGGGTGTCATCGTTTTATAATTTTCTCAAACTATAATGTTTATGAACCAAAATTTAATGCATTGACATCAAAGGATTACCCATGTCATGGGGAAAATAACATAGTTTTGGAAAGTAGTAGCAAATTTATAAATGAAAAAAAAATATGTTATGTGGAGAACAAAAATTCAGGCATATCCAAAAATATCTTTTCTATTGCATCAAGTTGTCAAAATATTTTTGGTCAAATTGTAAAAGGGACTGTTTATGGTTTGGAATAATTCCTTAGGTTTAAAATATTCAAACACCAAATATGGTGAGGATATGCTTTGTTCTGGTGGTATGTGGACTTACATATATCTTTCAAGAACAAGTTAAGAGTGATAAAATTAGTGGGCATTAAAATCGTAGTTTTTGCAAAGTTATGAGTTCTTGAATTTGAACTCAACTACTTTATAAGAAGACTGTAGGGCTAGAGAGGACTGGAAAAATAGATATAATAATTTTGAACAAGCATAGAAGGACCAAAACATCATTTATAAGACATTGGGGAATTTCACCTTCCTCATAATTGGTACATTGATAATTTCACCTTCATTTTCTCCACATTTCATGGTTTGGTCATTTTACCAATAGCTTGTATGTAAGGCCTTTCTTTTCCTACTCAGAAAGGAGATATAATTTTCCTCGATATTTTAAGTAATTTATTTTACTAACACTTATAATTAAACATTAAGGGCAAAAATTAGCACTTGCAAGGATTCATTTTCTCCATCCTTCATGGTTTGTTCATGTAATATCCAAAAATGGGAGTGCAACAATACATGAACACAAAACTAGAATAGCAGTGATAAATCAACTCATAAAATGTAAAAAGAGCACATATACATCATATTAATGTTATAGAAGAAAAATGTATATAACATATTGAGGAAATAATCACTCAAGTTAGGAAATACAAGCCTCAAGAAAGCATGTACATGAAATATGAACTATACTGCTAAAGAGAAAATGTCTAAGGCTATGAAAACACATTTTTATAAGGATAAATGCTGATACAGAATGTAAATACATGGATCTACAATGATATAGCTCATACAATGTTGGGAGTAAAGATCTAGACTACCATACTCAATTCCAAAACAATCCGGAAAGGATTTCCTGAAATATGGAAAAATGGCAAAATGTCGGAGTTGCAGTCCCAAGACTGAGTAGTAGCTGCAACTAAATAACTGGATGGAGATGGTTGAAGATGATGCACAAGATAAAAAAACCTCCTCCAATGGACCTTCCAAGTGAAAGGCTAATCCTAACACTAAATATCTCACCCTCCAAACAATCTGCAAAACCTTACTACAAATGCACACTGAAAATAACACAGTGAAGGAGAGGGATTGCACTGTAGGAGATAGAAAATGTATTGGCCAAGTGCCAAGATCTGAAATCAGCTCAAGAGTTCTCCTCACTGATCTCCCAAAGGAAGGAAATCCTCCTCCTCTGAAAAACAAGCTCCAGAAGTGGTGTTGTGAAACCTCCACTGCAACACCCTGCAACGCAACATTATACTTCAGCGGAAATAACATTGTAGCTGAAGGAGGTGGCTTGGCCTTAAGCCTGAATGTGGAGAAATTAAGTACAAGATCCTTCAAGATGCCTCTCTTGAAAGGATAAGGAATTCCTAAATAGGAATTCCTTGTGCTAAGTAGCACATCAACTCTGCTAAACAACAAGAGAATGCAAAATAGTCATGCATACCATAAAATCAACAATCCACAACATGTCTTACTATGGCTGCCTTTCCCTCCTTTTATACATATGGAATCCCTCTCACCTTGGGTCCCACTCATTAGGGTTTCCTCCACCAAGGAATATTCCTCCCATTGTCTCTGTGTTTTCTCTAAAGATTATCTCCACCTCCTATCCCAACGTTGTTGACTTGGTCAAACTTGACCTTGTCTACATGCAAATGCCCCTTTTCACACATGAGGGTGTGAAATCCAGCTCTTATGATGATACATTTTCACACTATGAAGGATTTTATTCTTATTTATGAAATTTATTTGCCTCCTTGCCCATTTATTCATCTCCTAAGTAAAATCAACAAAAATCAATATTCAAATTAGCTGCATGCTAATTTTGCAATGTTACAGTCCTCCCCTCCCAAATGTTTCTTTTTTTTAAGCAGCTACAAGGATAGAACTGAGAAGACTCCTCTTATCTCCCTTCAGCATCCTCATAAGATAAATTCCTCCAACGATCAAGATGTTGTCTCATTAATACATCTCCAAGTTGCCCCTCCTGAGTATACAAGCTAGCTTTTGGTGAGCATCCCAAATAGCTATCATCATGTAAAAGTAAAATATCCATGGAGGAAACAATCGGCTGTCTAAAGGACTTATTGAGGCATGAGGTCTGATATGCATTTGGATCTACCATCCCCATATGAATCTCCCATCCCCAAGCTATCATCCATACAAAATGAGTTACCTCCCAACATGGAAACTCTTGAAAATTCTCCTCCACCTTGAGCTCCTGCAATGTAGGTGGGCTAAAAATCTGATCATGGTAGACAAAATAGCCCACCCCATGTTTCCCTTATCTCCACTTATGATAAGTGTAGAGTAGTTTCTGGTCTTGGGCTGCAAAAATGTTGCCTCAGTAGGCAAGAAGGAGACTGGATCTCCAAAGATTTTCTCTCCAATGTTATGAATCATGCTGGCCCAACCCATCCCATATGTGATGGGTAGGAAATAATCACCATATGGCATCCAATCAATCTCATGAACCACCTCATAAAGAAACAAGTGGGTGGCCATATCACCTCCCATGCTCCCATTAGAAAATGTAGTGCAAAAAGTGTGGGAATCCTCTTCCCCAAAGGACACATCCAACCAATGTGTCTCTCCCCCAATAATGCCCCCAATAAAACTAAAAACAAAATCAACATAGGGAACCATAATGAGAATCATACTTACTGCTATATGTAACAAAGGAGAAGGACAATGGTCACTCAAATGCAGCCAATGCAGTTTGACTCTTAACCACAATAGAGAATGACACAATGTGTGGTTTCTCAACCACTTTCTTGTTGCCCCAATCTCCTCACAAATTTGGAGAAAGTGTATGATGTATGGTGCATAGTAATCATGTTCTCCATAAGATATATTCTCCCCAAGTCCTCCTAGGGAGTGGTTATCAACACTACTCATGGCCTCAAGTAGACCATGAGGTCTAGAGGGAAGAGTGCTCCTCCTTGGGGAAAGGTCTTGCACATATATGTTTAATGAATACACATATTTATACAAATCATTATGCAACCAAAAAATATCCTTACCATATGATTTTCTCATGCAAATGGAGTGGCTCATATATAAGTCTCCTCTCATCATTGAAGAGAAGAGAGGTGGCTGTGTTAACTCTTCCAAAGAGTTAGGTATCTCCTTAAACTCCACATGATCTATGCATCTCCTCAAATGCAGATATATCTCCTCCTCAAAGCCTTCCCAAAAGTAACCCTCTATGATGGTGTGGTATGCTCTCATAGAATAAGTTTGGCTGAAAAGGAAATATTCATGAGATGTTTGTAGTAACTTCTCCTTGAGCTTGGAGGCTCTAGATAAGAAGATCCTACCATGATAGTAGATGACCCCATCTCTGATTGAATATCCCTCCTCATGCAACTGTTCATCCAATATCATACAATTAGAAAGATCCTTGGAATAATCCACTAATAGCTAGGACTTCCAATATGGATCTATCGTCAAAAGTGACAGTGTTGATGATCTATCATAAAAAACATCTGTCACATGGCTATCCTCCTCTTTGAAATCTCTCATGCCAAAAATGCAAGTTGGAAGGTTACTATCCTTCCCCTGCTGCTCTTGCCACAACACAGAATTTGAAGTGAGAGTGGGTAATGATGATGTTGGGAGAATATCTCCCTCCTCCTTGAGTCTACCCAAGACTCTCAGCGCTATACAATGACATCCCAAGGTCTCAACTCTTCTAAAATCAATGAGTGGAGCCTCAAAATGTGAAGCATATATCATCATCTGCTGATCTAGTGGTCTCCTTGGTGAAATGTCTCCATGCAATGAGACATCAACACCAAGAGTAGACTGCATATATGAATGGACGGAATTTTCCCTGCCTTAATTGTGCAATCTAGTCTCCCTCTTCTATGCACCAACCCTATGAAATATATGGGGTCTGTGTTCCTCGTCAAATGATTTTGGTCATCCTCCCTACCTCCTCCTTGTGTCTGCATGGTTCCACAATCAATCATCAATGGTACATGTTGATCATGAGTTGTGCCTTGATTTCCATGTATGAGATCCTGGGGAATTCCTTGCAATGATACAAGAACCCCTCTATTTGGAGCATGTGCTGCATCTACCTCTGAATGAGGTGCTAGATCTACTCTAGAAATGACAACACTATTGCCCTCAACTATTTCTTCCCCTCCAATATGAATGGGAAACCTCTCAAGAATTGTATCCTCTTTTGAAAAAGGGATCTCCATGCCCTCTTGTTCAATAATATGAGATAGAGGTATTGCCTCTAACAAGGTATGATGCAAGAGCTCAGCCTCCTCAATGATTTTCTGAAGTGGAATTGAGCTCATAGGTTCCTCCAACACATGCAAGGTTTTTGTCTGTTGAAGTTTTTTTAGCTCCACCACATGTGTTTCAGAGTGTTTCTTATCAAATATTTCCACTAATTCCTTAGTGAACCTTGCATAAGAGGAATTATTTGCATTTTTCAAAGAAAAAGACTCAAATATCTACCATGCATAGACCTTACTCCAAAATGCAGCGCTGCAACTTTGATGGCTTCATCTTTAGAAATTTGGTGCTGCTGCAAGTAGGTGTCTAACTCCTCCACCTAAGAAATAGCTAAACATGTAGGTGAGCCATCAAAAGTAGATAGGAAAAACCTACTCCCATTATGAGCTTGCTTCTCTCCACCTTGATCTTGTAAAACTTTGGGAAAGTGATATGATCTCTGAACATCTTAGTTTGAGATTCATATTCTTGCAGTAAATCACTAAGAGTTTCCCTCTTAGGCATTCCTTCTTCTTCTATCTCCCTCATAGAAAATCTGGGCATATGACTACGTTGTGCATCATGATGTGTGGCTACATGCTCCACTCATCATATGAAAATCTAGAGTTTGCTTCATATTCAAACTCTCTCAGAGATTCTCTATACATCTCCCTTCTCATCTCCTTGAGATCTCTCTTAATGCTCTGCATAGTTTGAGAAAGAAGCTTTGAGAGCTTCTCTTCCTTCCTGCCTCCAAAGAATCGAGTCTTATTTTTTTTTTTTTCTGTTCATATTTTCTTCCTCTTGTCTTCTTGATAGCATATTGGCTGAGATCCACAAGCTGAGCCAAGATTATGCTCTGATACCACTGTAATATCCCAAAATGGAACACAAAACTGGAGTAGTAGTGATAAATCAACTCATAAAATGTAAGAAGAGAACATAGCCATCATATTAATGTTACAACAGCAAAATGTATACAAGATATTGAGCAAATAATCACTCAAGTTAGGTAATAGAAGCCTCAAGAAAGCATGTACATGAAATATGAAGTACACTGCTACACATAAAATGTCCAAGGCTATGACAGTGCAATTTTATAAGGATAACTGTTGCTACAGAATTTCAATACATGGATCTGCAATGATATATCTCATACAATGTTGGGAGTGAATATTTAGACTCCCAAACTCAATTCCAAAACAATCCAGAAAGGATTTCCTGAAATATGAAAAAATGGAAAAATGCCAAAGTTGTAGTCACAAGACTGAGTAGCAGCTGCAACTCAACAACTAGATGGAGATGGCTGAATATGATTCACAATATAAAAAAACCTCCTCCAATGGACCTTCTAAGTGAAAGGCTGATCCTAACACTGAAGATCTCACCCTCCAAACAATCTACAAACCCTTACTGCAAATTCAAACTGAAAATAATGCAATCAAGGAGAGGGACTACAATGTAGTAGATAGAAAATGTATTGGCCAAGTGCCAAGATCTGAAATCATCTCAAGAGTCCTCCTCACTAATCTTCCAAAGGAAGGAAAGCTTCCTCCTCTGAAAAAAAAGCTTCGGAAGTGGTTTTGTGAAACCTCCACTGCAACACCCTACAACACAATGTTATACTTCAGCAAAAATAATGTTGTAGCTCAAGGAGGTGGCTTGGCCTTAAGCTTGAATGTGGAGAAATGAATTACAAGATCCTTCAAGAGGCCTCTTTTGAAAGTATAAGGAATTCCTAAACATTAATGCCTTGTGCTAAGCAGTAAAACAACTCTGCTAAACAGCAAGACAATGTAAAATAGTCATGCAGACCATAAAATCAATAATCCATAACATGTCTTACTATGACTGCCTTGCCCTCCTTTTATACAAATGGAAACCATCTCACATTGGGTCCCACTCATTAGGGTTTCCTCCATCAAGGAATCTTCCTCCCGCTATCTCTGCGATGTCTCTAAAGATGATCTCCACCTTCTATACAAGCGATGTTGACTTGGTCAAACTTGACCTTGCCTACATGAAAATGCCCCTTTTCACACATGAGGGTGTGAAATCCAGCTCTTATGATGATCTCTTTTCACACTATGAGGGATTTTATTTTTATTTATGAAATGTATGGGCCTCCTTACCCATTTATTCATCTCCTAAGTAAAATCAGCAAAATTCAATATTCCAATTAGCTGCATGCTAATTTTGGAATATTAATGTTCATTTTACCAATAGTTAGCATGTGAGGGCATTCTTTTCGTACTGAAAAAGCAGATAAAATTTTTCCTAGGCTTTTAAGTAATTGAATTTACTAATAGGAAAAATTAAACATTAAAGGATAAATTTAGCATTTGCAAGGAGGAAAAAAGATGGATTGACCGATTAATGATTTTTTATTCTCAGAGGTTCAGAAAGCTTCACACTCTAGCTTTTTTTTGAAATGGTGGTATTAAACGGTAAATAATTCAATGCATGATTATGCTGGTTATCATAAACATGGTTGGGTGGCTGCAATGGCTATCTTTAGTGAATTTGTAAGGGGAACCACTAGTTTTTCTGAAGCGGGAATCGCCTACGTGGGAAATTTATCAGTTTTTATTACAAGACTGTTAGGAGGAAGGTTTCATTTAGAGATCGGTGAAATAGATGTTCCAACGACCAAAATAGTCCCCAAACTTAAGGCATAAGTGGGTTTCGATTGAGCACACATTATGCTCCTTATGTTGTTATGATATTAGAAAACATGTCCCATCCTTCCATGAAGGAATTCATGAAATATATCTACCATGCCCATGCTATGAAGTCCATCTCACTCGAGTTACTTCCTTTAAATTATGTAGCATTCACTGCAGACTCTAGAGGTATGTGGATGTGGAAGGATATGTGGATGCATTATGTATTGGACAGAGGATAAGACCACAATCATGCTTGCTCATAAAATATTTGGAACTTTGAATGATTGTCTCATTTCATTTGCCTACTTACATATCTATGTTTCCTAAGAAAATAATTCCATGGGTGCAACAATGGCCTGTCACATGTGTATAATGGGAGATTGGAATATCTTACTCAAAGGTGGATTCCCATGTAGTCTCTGACATATTTGATATTGATCCAGAATTCATCTGGAAACAACTAACTTATATCTGCATTCCAATGAGTAGAGCAAGCGATGATGAATAGATAATTTTTTTGATCAGATGTTTCAGGTCTAAAGATAAAGTAGATAGAGAAGAGAGGGTACTAGGTTCATATATATTGTTTAACTTCATTTCCCAGAGCAGCTAATTTCTCCCATAAATTAACTTTCCTTTTCTAGCTTTGCACATAACTTCATTTCTAGATCTTTTTACTGGCAGACAGACACACTAATTTTGTCATGAAAAAGATACTTTTTTATTCTCAAAGACACTTATCACTATTACAAACACAATGAAATACTTAAAACATCAATTTCTTTGTAAATTGTAGCCAAATTTTCAAAATTGTTTGCTTCAAACTTCTTTTCCTCTGTCTCCTGTGGTTCAAAATTTTAATTAAATTTGTCTTCATTCAAAATCACTTTGAAGTTGGCACATCAAAGATGATCTGTTACCTCTCTGTTGTGTGCCTGGGCTTCCCGATATTCTATCCACTCTTAGCAAGTTTCAAGGTCTAGAGGATGAGTTGAAAATATTTTCATTCATGTGTATATGTGATGGATGTTGCTCCATTGTCCATAAAGTCATTGGTGATATTGACGTTACATGAAACTAAACTACCAATGTGAGACTTATTAGTTCTCCACATCATGATATTTACTCCATTGAAGATCTAGAAAAACTTATTTATGATTCAAGGAAATTATAGAGTAATGACTTAAGGAAATTATAGAGTAATTCGGTCTTTAAAGATATTCTTCCTCCTTAAGGCAAACCCAAGTCCTCTTTAAATGGTGAAGGTAGAGACTTCTGACTAGGCATTCTAGCCTTCAAGGGGAATATATGGGTTTGTACATTCCTACAGTCTTTGAAAGAGAATAAATAGGTTTCCACATACAATATGTAGTCTATGAAATGTGAATGAAAACTCCATGCAGGGGGCTTCTCCTCAAATCAGGCTCAAAAACCAAGTGTGAAATCTCCATGTCATGAATACCAATGCTGCTTGGGTTCCTGTAGTGTAATTATAGGGAGAGACCCCATAAAAGGTGGGAAATCTTCCAAATTAGCAGAAAAATAATTTGTAATACATACAAATAAAGGTATGCAATTTGGCTTCCAAAAGGAATAGTTTGGTCTATTCCAATTTTGTAGGTTGGCTCATCAAAATTTTTTCCAATGTGGCACATGTATATATATTTATATACACACCCTAAGTACCCTTATCACCATAATTATGGATTAGGATGGGAGCATTCCTCTCTCTTTGAGGTATGTGCTATTGAAAAAGGGTTGTTTGGGATCCATTTTCCTTTGGATTATTATCTCAAAAGAAACTAAAATATGCCAACGAGTTTGCCACCTGACCTGTTCTAAATGTCTGTAAGAGGCATCAGTTTCATATTTTTAATCCTAAACATCTTTGAAAACTTATCCTTATTTCACATAGTAAGATGAAGGCCTTTCAAAGTTATTTTTTTTCTGGTAAGCATATATTTGACAATGCCAGTACTGATTTCCCTAAGAGCCTCAATTCCAAGTCTGCTATAGGTGAGAAATCATTGCTTTTCCTTGAAAATCAAGTATTGTAATGATGCCACTATCTCCAAATAGAAGGAAATACTTAATGTGATCTAAGGTTTGTATAAAAATAATGTTTCCAAACACCACTCTTAATGCGGAAAGTATCATGTAGAGTTTATCTGTGTACAAGTTTCTTGATTCAATGATGACAGTATTTTTTCTCAACAGGGCTTTATTTTCCATATCATTGGATCAAACAAGGTATTTCACAAATGGAATATGGAGATCCCCAAGTATAATATTATCTCTAACTCTTGAAAGAAAATTTGCATCACTTTACAAATTGCAGCCTCATCATCAACTCCACTCTTTCCAATAATTATATGGAATTTCAAAATAGTTTTCTCTGCTTGGAGTTATCACTTCCATGAAATATCCTCTGAACACAATCAAATTCCTTCACAAGGGTTTTCCTATCACAAGTAGGTGCAAATTTCTTAAAAAAATCCTTTACCCTAATAGTTCCAGTGTTCTCTTACAAGCCATACATATGAAAAGCATGTCAGATGACCCTGAACAACCCTTACTATTGATACCCATGCTTATTTCTCCTTCACCGATTGCGCAATTTGTCTATGTATAGTGGGAAAAAATATCACAAACTACACATCAACAATTATTCACTTGAAATTCAAGTTTCCTCCAATAACACACATGTAAAGGTTATATAATCCACTCTTGGTGCTACAAGATTCACAGCTGCAATCATCCATAGGAAGTTGATTCTGACATGTTATATTTTTGCATAATTTATGGCCAAAGATCTCAAGGAGTCAGGTGTAATACCCCTCCTGCCTTGTACAAACTTTTGAAAAAGGACAAATTCTTCTACACATTTAAGACTTGGTGTGCCTTCAATGATTGTTGTCCTCTTTGATATTTGAATCCGACTACTGTCTTCTGTGATCTCATACTTAAAGGATTCAAAATAAACAATTATTGTTATTTTTCACTGATTTTCTCTATTGTTGATGAATATATCTACCTTTTTAACTCCATGGGATCACCCAAATGTGAAAATATATGAAGTAGAACCCTTATTTCCTTCATTTTCATATTCTGGAATTTTTGTGAAAACCCCAATATAAAATAATGCATAGCATGCCTCACCCATGGGATTCAAAATTGGAACCTAATAGCATGAAACTTGAAAAATGACTGGTAAAATTGGAAATGACCAGTTATGCCAACTCTTTGAGCTTCAAAGTGTAAGAGGCATATTCAATCATGGAGAATAGGCCTAGAAGAGGTTGTGTCATCTATTCATATAAAAATTTTATATCCTATCTTCTCAAATGAGGAAATCAAGGGAAAAACTTAAGGTTAGTATAAATATTCATGTGTCCCTGGGCCATTCATGTTGAACCCTTCCCAGATGTCCATGAGAGCCACTTTTCCTAGCCCAACCCAACAACCCCAACTGATTTAATGATTATCCTCCCAGAAATGGCATTATGAAATGACATTCTGACAAACTAAGAAAGCCAGTCAGTGTATAAGTCCTTAGGAGCCATGTTTGTCTAAGTTTAAACTATGTTTCCATGACTCCTTCCCTTCTTTCCCCTGGGACACCTAGCCAAAGAGCCCTGGAAATGCAATAATTATTGAAACTTGGGTGACTCACTGTAAGTTGAGATTTATTAAGTGAAGTGACTAATTCCACAATAGTTATAACACACATAGAGCTCAGAGTAATGAGTTGCTATGCATGAAAAAAGAGGATATACTACCCGCAATATGGTATGGTACAATACAGAGTCGAAACTATGAGGCACACTGCTTGCTGATCAATTCAAACTTCATTGAATCTACAAATCCAGTTTTATTATAAGTTAGATAGCTAAAAGTACCCTTACCTGTATACCATCTAGATTGTGAGCCTAGGGGGTCATCATCAGTTATTTGGATTGCTTCCAGATCATAGCCCCACCATGGACATTACTCATGGCATGTGGTAGAATACCTTTTTTAATTCCTAATTTGTTTGTATAATGTGCCCCATTGGAAAATTTAGTGACAATAGCATAGGATTTGAAACATTGAAGTGTTTTAGATGCTCTTCTTGCCCACCATTTATAGTTGTTTGTACTTCTTGAGTGACGCTAATATCTATATGAAAAAATTATTGAATACTTCTAACTAATGCTTTGTGCCCTGGAGTCAGGTGTAATATCCCTCCTTCCTTGTACAAAATTTTGCAAAAGGAAAAATTCTTCCACACATTTAAGATGTGTTGTGCCTTCAATGATTGTTGCCCTCTTTGAAATTTGAATCTGACTACTCTCTTCCATGATCTCATACTTAAAGGATTCAAAATAGAAAATCACTATTATTTGTCACTGATTTTCTCTATTTTTGATGAATAGAGCTACCTTTTTAACTCCATTGGATCAGCGAAATGTGAAAACACATGAAGTAAAACCCTTATTTCGTTCATTTTCATATTCTGGAATTTTTGTGCAAACCCAATATAAAATAGTGGATAGCATGCCTCACCCATGGGATTCAAAATTGGAGCCTAATGGCATGAAACTAGCAAAATTCCTAGTAAAATTGGAAATGACCAGTTATTCCAACTCTTTGAGCTTGAAAATGTAAGAGGCATATTCAATCCTGGACAATAGGCCTAGAAGAGATTGTGTCATCTATTCGAAAGCTATAACAATTTTATATCCTATCTTATCCAATGAGGAAAGCATGGTAAACTCTTAAGACTAGTATAAATATGCATGTTTCCCTAGGCCATTCATGCTAGAGCCTTCCTAGATGTCCATGACAGCTACTTTTCATAACCAAACCTAGCAACCCCAACTGATTCCATGAGCTTATCCTCCCAGAAATGGCACTTTAACAAAATAATAAAATCAGTAAGTGTCTAAGTCCTTAGGAGCTATGTTTGCCTAAGTTTCAACTGTGTTGCCATGAGTCCTTCCCTTATTTCCCCTGGGACACTTGGACAAAGAGAACTGATAATGAAATGATTATTGAAACTTGGGTAACTCACTATAAGATGAGCATGATTAAGTGAAATGACTTAATCCATTCTAGTTATGACACATATAGAGCTCAAAGTAATGAGTTCCCATACATGACAAAAGAGGGTATACCCCTCACAATACGGTATGGTACAATATAGAGTCAACACTGTGAGGCACACACCCTGCTGATCGATTCAAACTTCATTGCATCTAAAAATTAGGTTTTATTATAAGTTAGATAGCTAAAAGTGCACTTACTCGTATGCCATCTAGATCCTGAACCTTGGGGGTCACCATCGTTATTTAGCTTGCTTCCAAATTACAGTCCCACCGTTGAAATTACTCATGGCTTGTGGGAAAATACTTTTTTTAATTCTAATTTGTTTTTATAATGTGCCTTGTTCGAAAATTTAGTGACAATAGCATAGGATTTGAAACATTCAAGTGTGTTAGATGCTCTTCTTTCCCACCATTTATAGTTGTTTGGACTGCTTGAATGACATTGATATCTATATGCAAAAATTGTTGAATACTTGTTACTAATTCTATGTGCCCTAGAGTCAGGTGTAATATCCCTCCTGCCTTGTACAAACTTTTGCAAAAGGAAAAATTCTTCCACACATTTAAGACTTGTTGCGCCTTGATTATTGTCCTTTTTGAAATTTGAATCTGACTATGGTCTTCTGTGATCTCATAATTAAAGGATTCAAAATAAATAATCCATGTTATTTTTCACTGATTTTCTCTATTTTTGATGAATAGAGCTACCTTGTTGACTCCATGGGATCAGTAAACTATGAAAATACATGAAGTAAAACCCTTATTTTATTCATTTTCATATTCTAGAATTTTTGTGCAAACCCCAATATAAACTAGTGGATAGCACGCCTCACCCATGGGAGTCAAAATTGAAATCTAATTACATGAAACTAGAAAAATGACTATTAAAATTGGAAATAACTAGTTATGCCAACTCTTTGAGCTTGAAAATGCAAGAGGCATATTCAATCCTGGACAATAGGCCTAGAAGAGGTTGTGTCATATATTCAAAAGCTATAACAATTTTATATCCTATCTTCTCCAACAAGAAAATCAAGGGAAACTCTTAATAGTATAAATATGCATGTGTCCTCGGGCCATTCATGTTGGAGCCTTATCAGATGTCCATGAGAGCCACTTTTCCTAACCCAACCCAACAACCCAACTGATTCAATGAGATTATCCTCCCATAAATGTCATTATGAAATGGCATTATGATAAAATAATAAAAATAGTAATTTTCTAAGTCCTTAAGAGCCATGTCTGCCTAAGTTTCAACTGTGTTGTTGTTGAAGAGGTTAATCCCCTCTACGGACAGAGGCGATCCATAATAGCCCAGATCGGGTCTATAAACAATTGAACATGCTACAGTGCAGGTTCCTAATTGAAAATAAACCAACTTGCGATGAGGGCTTACCTGGAATCCAACGCTGTCGTTTGTAGAAGAGGTGGTGCTCCCGTTCCTCTGCTCCGGCAAATCACAATCCTCACGATCTCCGTGATCGGACACCTGCACACGCAAGAAACAAAACCAACGCAAGCGTAAAATCCAGTATATGCAACTATATGTCAGTCAGAAAAGACATAAATCTTCATCATAATTAACAACAAGAGTGGAACCATAACCAATAGTCGCTTATTATTAATCAATCAAAGAAGAATACAACCATAGTTCCGACGCTGAATTCTCCTTCAGCAGGTCGCCAGTAGAACGTGTCTCGATAAATCCTGTCAGGGATAGGACAAGCCTCTCTCTTCGGATACTTGACAATGATCTCCTTTCTTGGATTTGGCCTCAAGGGAATGAATCAAGGCTTTTATAGCATAAGGCTCTTGGGAACTTGGAGATTCAGAGACTAGCTTGCAATGGAGATGGGCAAGCTTTTATAGATGGAGGAAGGGGAGTTGGGATCCCTATAATTATGGGATTGGCCCTATCATCAAGGAAGCTTCCATGAGAGGTGGCAAACCACTTCCTCTCTGTAAATCACGTGTAAACCTCCCCAACTCAAGATAGATATGGGTTCTACGGATCGGTTAGGTTGAAACTTTACTTCGTTTATTTTTTAAAAACATACCTTCGGTCGGGTGAGCGCAGCGCGACTGCGTGAGCGCCAATTGGCGCAACCTCTTTGAAGGATTTTCTCCATTGGCGCGGGTATTGAACTGGCTTCCCGCGCCAATGCAAAAAGGGGTGTTTTTAGGGTTTTTCAACAGGAGATGTCTTCAGGGCAATGAAAGCTCATGTTCAGAGGGATCTCATGAAAGTGTTTTCAAGTCTGGTCTCTACTCACAGGTCATGGAATGAGCCCTCCAATGTGTGGGATGGGGAATGGCAGGGACAGTGACAAATTACTGTGTAATAGATGCCCCATAAAGTATGAGGCCCGAACGAGAGAGAGGGGTGAAATGCTTTACGAGAATGTGTCTGACTGAAAACTCCATCGTCGGAAAACCTACGTAGAGAAGTACAACTGATATCTCAAATACATGATATATATGTGTGGTATGGGCACAACCATCCATAACAGAGTATACAAATATCCGGATCCAAGGCATGGACGCAGCCATCCAGTGAGGATCGAAAAATAGACTCAGGTATGGTTGCAGCCATCCAATCAGTGAGTCATGTAAATCATCATAATAATCCACAAAATCGCAGCCTAGATTATAACGGACAGGAATCCAAGGTCCTGCGCTCCATCTCAACCCGATCAAAGTACAAGTTCAAGCATGCGAATAAGTGAGCTGAAGTCGAACATGCAAGAACATCGTCTGATTACCAGCCAATGATGAAAAGTTGTTAACAGACGCGAGAGGTACCACCAATAATGATGATGGCCCTCAAGGTACTATAGGTACAATCTACGGCATGTGAATCAATGAGCTGGCGTCAAACACCCGTAGAATCACTCGAACAGAGGCCAATGACGAAAACCTCGCGTCGAATGCGAAGAACCTGCCATTGAGGCATGCAAGCTCCAAGGTACCAGAAGGGAGTCTCTAGATCAGCTTCCCGGATAATGAGCTGAAGTCGACAAGAAGTGATCTTGATCGAAGGTGGGCCATAGTGTTTCCCACATCATCGACACAAGACAGAGGAACATAATGTGTTTGTGAATCACGATCAGATGAGAATCAGAGGAAGGTTGATATTTGCAGAGGTCAAATTCTCTTGAACATATGGCAGCACGACAGTGAGTTTGGCAGTATTTGACATCAATAGTTCAAAGGTCATGGTGACGAGGTAAAGAGCAGATGAGAGGTCAAAAGGGATTACCCAAACCCACGGAGGCAAGTGAAAAATGAGATGAGATGTCCCCAACCTGACACGAATGCAGACAAGTGCCATGTTCAAGAGAGACATACTACCGACACGACAATGATGTTGGTTCCATTTTTTCCCCACCATTTCTGGCGAGTACCTCTTTATTTTTACACAAGCTTGAAGAGGATACCATATGCTTGCTGTATAATCCTATCCTAGTACATTTAATGAGCCCTAGGAAGGATAAACTCGAATACCGTCATTACAACTGAGTCCGATGTCATCAGGGTTTAACGAGTCTGACAAAGGAATAACTCAGCGTCTTTTCATGTTTAGAGAGTTTGAAAAGACAGCTGAAAAGTAAACTCCAATGGTCCCTTTTTGTAAATAGTTCCTCAGATCCGAAAAGGTAGAAAACTATGTCTGAGAAAACCTCCTAGTCGCGATAGGCTAGGGTATTCCTTTTTCGTAAATAATCTATCCTAGCCCAAAAAAGGGGTAAACGTATACTGGGTAGATGTCATTTCGTGGCCACTTTAACGAGATCAAAACGACAAGTGACTCGGAAATCTTTTCATGTTTAGAGAGTCAAAAAAGAGCTGAAAGATGACTCATCCTGGAGGAACAAGTGGTATAAAGGGTAGCAACTGGTTCTGGTGATGGTGGAACTTCTCATAACAAGTAAAGGTCAAGAGGCTAGCTAACAAAGACCACTCATCACAGCAGTTCCTCAAGAATGGGTAAAAAAACCAAGTGAATGCATATGATCGGCCAAGAAGATAGTGACGATGGAATGAGAAAACCAAGGCTCATCTGGCAACAACAGGCTGATAAAATGGCAATCACGAGAGGTACAATGGGAAAGGTTTCATTTTTACGCAAGCTTGAAATCAGGAAACTTTGCTTGAAACCGGTTTCATTTTTACACAAGCTTGAAACGCAAACAAACTATGCTTGAAAAATTTAAGCATGCCCCTAGCATGGTGACTCAATTCGAGGTACATGCCCCCTAAGCTTCAATCCATATGAAAGGTATATGGAGTGAAGGTTCAAGTTACAAGACCAAGAGAACGACTCGACTGGGATTTTACGAGATCTTATCAAAGACTCGAATTGAACAGGAACGTGTTTCATTATTTTAACGAGGTTGACACATTAAAAGAACTATCCTCGGACACCCTTGCTTTATGGTTTAAAGAGCTTGGCACAAGACGAGGAAATCTGCTCCGAAAACCTTGTTTCATTTTTTTAAGGAGCTTGACACAAGACAAGGAACTCTGCTCCAACAACCTTGTTTCATTTTTTAAAGAGCTTGACACAAGACAAGGAACTCTGCTCCAACAACCTTGTTTCATTTTTTAAGGAGATTGACACAGGAAAAGAACCATGCTCTGGTGACCTCATCATAATGAATATGAAGTCAGCGCTTCCAAGATTTCCACTCCTGATGGAAGGAAAATAGTCTAGAAGTCAGGACCCAATGCCCCCAGCACCTGATGCACAACGACACTATCACTGAGTACAGGCACGGGGTAGGTAGCCACATAGTTGACCTGCGGTGGGGAAGATACAACGGGTGGATAAAAACCAGGAAGGGATGATGGCAAGCCAGTTGCCACATCAGGACCAAAGAATGAAAGCTGATCAATGGTCATGATCCGTCCTTCATGTGGAAAAAAGACCACACAGAAAAGGGAGGAGACAAGCGCTCCCATGGCATAAGTGTAATCAAGCCCCAAGATCAGATTGAAATCCAAGGGGCCTGGAACAACCATCACGTCCATATGGATGGTTTTACCTCCCAAAGTAACAGGTAACCTTGGAAGGATCCCTAATGGTTGACTAGTTCTTCTGCTAAATGCCAACAGATTATGCGTAACAGGCACAAGCGGTGGTGAAACGAAAGCTTGCCAAGTAGTTGAGGATAAAATACTAACAGACGCACCTTCATATATAATGGTGCTGGGTACAACCAGACCAAAAGCCTGTACTGTTATCTCGAAAGGCACATAAGACGGAAGGCGATATCCCAGAAATCGATTCTAATAAAAGGAAGTGACCAAACTACTCAGAGGGGCTACCATTGAACTGATATGGTCTTCCCCTGGTGTTACGGAAGAAGGAGGATCCTCCACGACCTCAATATCGAAGGTGGGAGGAGTATCCTCTGGGACCTCCATCACGGGAGGTGGAGGAGCAAATTCTTGAGGTATAGGGACAGGAGAATATTTCTCCAAGTCAGAGGAATCTGAAGAAACAAGAAGAACCTGACGGATGTGAGGTCCACTCTTAACGGAAAATACCTGGTGCACTGTAGACGGGGCCAGTTCAACTGATCCCACGACCAATGGTCGGTCGGGAATGGATTCCTGAATTTGAATTTCTGAGGGAGTGGGATCGACCAAGGATGACTCTTGACCAATCGTAGGATCAGCTAGTGGAGGACTCAAAGAAAGCTGTTTATAACCAACTGGAAGTCACGGTGCAAAAACAACCAAGTTGTCCAAAACTCGCTTGGCTTCATCCATATATGGACAAAGGTGAATGGCATGGTGCCCACGACATAACTTACAGGGATTGGTAATTTTAACCTGCTTCTTTGGAGTCTTACCAACACTAGCTGAAGACGTGCCCCCACCTTGACTCCCGGAAGCCAAAGGCAACGGCGGGCGACCATTGGACCATACTTCAAGCACCTTGGGAATGCGAGGGCAGTATCGAAGAAGATGGTCTCCCATGCACAACATGCAAGGGAACTTGACTTTCCGCGGAGGGTTGGGAGGTTTATCGACGGAAGACTTCTTAGGCACAATAGCCGTAGAGATAGCCTCTCCTTTATCTAACTTATTCTTCTTTGTCTTCTTCTTCTTCTTCTTAGCCACCTGGTTACTTGAATCCAGACTTTCACCAGGTGAAGTAGAAGAGGAGGACGTAGAAACAGGAAAAGAAGGGGAGAGGTCCACCTTAGAATCAACATGATGTTTTTCAGGCGGAGGAACTGATTGAACAGTAGTCGGGACATTCGGGACCACAGAGGTTGAGAACAACCAAACAGGCAACCCAACAGTTAACCCAGGAAGGGACAACGTTGCCATATAAGGAGCACCAACATTCCCAAAAGGAGGAAAATGACCAAGATTCCCATCGAAGGGGATTCCTTGGTCGGTGAACTCCAGAAAAGTTGCCATCAAGAACTCAAAATCGCACACGGGCTAAAAACCAAGGCACACAATCAAACGACCAACAATCAAATTCTAACAGGGCGTGTGGTCGCAGGTGATTTATTTTTTACCACATTGAAACTTAAAATATTCACCGTTTCATGTTTTAAGAGTCGAGAAACGGATGAAAGGTGACTCTATGTCTTTCAGTTTTGAAGCAAGCATGAAAGGACAAGTGCTTGGTGATCCTTTCAAATTTAAGGAGTCAAAAAAGATCAAATGACTACTCAGGAATACTAGACAAAGGGTGTACCAAATAACCGTGAACTGCAATATACACCTTGGTTTCAAAATGAAAGAGAAATCAACCAAGGACTTAACGTACGTGCAGGAAATCTCCCCGAATGTTGTGTCTGGTGTATCACGGGTATAGGGCGGCAGACTCGACTTCCTATGGATAAAGGATAGAAACCTAGTGGGGTCTCCCTTTATATACTCGACGGTACGGGGAGCACAAGTCCGTACTAGTGCTGTCTAAAGCCAAGAGGCGAATGACAACTACTAGGTTTAAAGACGCCTGAACACATCTCTAGCCTAGACCTCTAAATGTGTTTCGTTAGATTTCAATGCCGCCTTAGTGTAAATTGAGTAAATTTTAAAGTTTATCTACAATTACGTTTCAATTTTAAAGCCCTAGTGAATGTAATATCTCAAAATCTCCTAAATGAAAAACTATATACCATAGTATATCATTTCATTCGATGAAAGCTATTTATGAGAGAGTTGAGAGATTTTCACACAATAACGAAATGAACAAAAAACAACCAATGATGTCTCTAATGCAGCTAATGAAAACTAAAAATCTTTTCGTTCAAAGTTACCAATCACTAATAACACCGAAAAGATCTAATTCTCATTAACTAATTGAAAGCAAAAGAGATCTCTTTTTGTATTTTCAATGTTTATGAGCAAAATGCACTAAACAAAATGAAAACTAATGAAAAGAGAAATTCGAGAAACAATGGTAAGAGAGCAAAAACAAGAAAATTTCACTCAATGGCACACACAATCAGATCTCAAATCGACTGAAAAGTCCCTCAAAACCAAGAAAATCCCAAAGACTCAAATGAGCCGTGTAATATAGGCCCAAAACAAGACAAGGCAGAATTCGAATGAAAAATGAATCAATCACTCAAATAGCGCAATAAAGTGATAAACAACTGTAGAAAGAATGCAGGGAAGCGATCAGAAAGTCGACTGAACCAACGAAAACCAAAAACTCCCAAGGGAGGCTCGACTCACAAAAACACCTAGATGGCCTAGGGCTAAAATGTAAAATCGAAAGAAATAGGAAAACAAACAAAGGATGGAGGTTACACTCAGTCAAACTAGGCTTCAGTGCACTCAAACAGCCGAGAAAACAAGATCAAAATCACAAATCAGTCCCAAAAAGCTTGAAACATAGAAAACCCTAATAGCTCATAGGATTGGCGCGACTGTGAGGCTGAAACTAGCACCAGAAAGGAATTGGCGCGGGTGATACATAAGCAACCTGCGCCAATGGGCGCGATTGTCGACCTAAAAATTAGCGTGCCAGCCGAGTTAACTATGCAAAAATAAAAAACAAGCAATCTTAGACATAGACCAGTGATAACAAGGCTAGAACAAAGCCAAACAAACAGAAAAAACCCAGCCCAAAGAGCTTGTTATAGCCCAAATCCACCTTAGGCTGAAGGAAGGCGGGATTCAGGGTAACACCAAACCACGCTCAGTCTGGCAGCTAGCCCTACCAGAACAGGAGAGGGCTCTCTCCAGGTCAATCTCAGTAAAAATGTATCAATAGGCCTTGAGATGACTGAAATGAGTGCTAATTTTAGGCTAGGTATATTAATCAAGGAGTTTGGAATGATTTTTAGGGGTTTTTTTGTTGGAAAAAGGGAAAGGCAATTTTGGGCTTGGGGATGAGGCCAAATTCTTACAGAGTTCAAGTTTGGGCAGGGAACGAAATGGATTTGATGTCTTAGATTCAATGAATGGATAGAAAATACTGCTGAGGAGCTGAACAGGGAAGGAAGATGCAAGGATCCTCTTCAAACGGAGGAAAACATATAAAACTAAACAAAAGTTTAAGGCAGAGCACCAGCAAACTAATGAATTCTACCTTAGTTACTCATTTGTTTAATTCAGAAGCAAAGAGAAGGGAAATGGCATACATATAAAATTAATGAAACTTACAGATACATGGAGAAAAACATCATCAAAACTCAGAGCCACAAGGATCCCAACAAGTGCTACAAAACTCTGGTCTTTCCTTTGCCAAAAAGCTGAAATGAATATACAATGAGGTGCCAAACTTTTCCCAAGAGTCCAACCCTGAAAATGTCTCAGAAAATACATGATATAGACCATCCTAACCCCTTCCCATGCCTCTAGGGGTCGAGCTCATCCTTCTAGGAGCTGTTTCAACCAATTCTAAACAAGGAACTGAAATCTAGGCAATCAAACAACTTGCCTCTATATGGAAGGAAACTGATTCATTCATTTAATTTTCACTTTTAATACAAACTCTGTTTTTCAAGTTTCCTCTTTGATTTTTTTGCTTGAAATGATGGCTTCTTGGTTGATTTTTTGCAGGGATGGTGGCGTTGGATTTCGGAAAAGGATGACCAGGGCTGCATTTGAAGTACTTCATGACGGAAGACTTTAAAAAATACATATTTATTACAAACAATAAATTTTGACGATTTCTTCTTCAAAAAAGGGTTTTGAAGAAGAAACATCTTTGAGCATTATTGATAATGAAAATTTTGGAATGAAAACTTATTAAAGACATTCTCATGGCCTGCTGGTATTATTTGACATTTTGAAGACCAAAGCCTAGACCTAGAAACTGAAATGACTCCTGTTTGACCACAAGACCATATATGACTGTAAATGACTGAAATCAACTTTGATGAATTTTGATAAATTTCGACCAACCCAGCAGGTACAAACATGAGGGAAATGAGTGAAGAGACCCTTCCGCTAGATAATGGCATGCCCCTAACGGAATGCAGATGAATGAGCTGAATGAGACACCTAAAAATGAAATGCAATAAGATAAATGATCTCTGACGGAGGGATGTAAAGACCGACTCTAACATTGGCTCCAATGGGGATGGTGGCTCCTTGGAGGTTCCAAGAACGGCAGATCTCTGGGAGAGTAAGCAGTGCCTTCATCCATTGGGCTATGGAGTCCATTATTTTGAAAAAGAAGCTCAAGACTGTTGACTGATTTATTAAATGAAAATTTGACTCAAACTGACTTAACTTTTAAAACTAAAATTACTGAACTAAACTGACTAGACAGACTCAAACCAAAACTTAAATCCTTCTCCAGAATTATAGCCTTCACTTCGGGCCCCAGACTGAAGAAAGATCGCAGCACACACTTGCGCTAAAATGGAAATAAAATGTTATGTACAATGGCAATGTAAACAGTAGAAAAAATCTCAAAAATGGTACCGTTTGAGTAGCCGACCATTGATCGGCCCTCCTGGACAATCTTCCCCGTTCATCTCCTTCAGAAAAAATGCATTCTGACCACGATCTGCAGCAATCTTAAAGGGACCCTTCTAGAGATTTTCAAACTGACCGTGCTTACCTTTGTCCTCATTTCTAGCATCCCACTTCAGCACTACTTCCTCCAATTGGAACTTGTCTGCCTTTGCTTTCCTGTCATAGATTTTCTTGATCCTCTCCTGCAACTTGAATGTGTTCTGAAAAACTTCATCTCTCGTTTGCTGCAAATGAATCATCTGATTTATTCTTCTCTGCTTATGACTTTATTCACTGCCAGCTTCTTGAAGAAGTTTGACCACTAGAATGGCAAGGGAGGTAGGAAACACTGTGTCCACTCCATATACCAACTCAAAAGGAGACATACCAATGGATTTATTTTGACTTACCTGATCAGCCCAAAGCGCATTGACCAGCTTCTTATGCCAACTCTTCTTGTTTATGTCCAGCAAATTTTTAATGATGTTGAGTAAAGATTTGTTAGAAGATTCCGCTAATCCGTTACCTTGCGGATGATAGGCGGTTGAATGTCCCAAAATGATTTTATACTTGTTACAAAATTTAATCATCTTTCTTGACTTGAAAGCTGTTGCATTATCAGTGATCAATTTATTCGGGCAGCCAAAATGAGACAAAATGTTATTCTCAAGGAAAGAAATGATTACCGAATCTGTAGCTTGCCTGGTGGGAACTACTTCGATCCATTTTGTGAAATAATCTGTCACCGTGAGGATCCACCTATGCTGTCTTGAAGAAGCGGGATGAATTTTGCCAATGAAATCCAAACCCCACTGCTGAAAAGGGGCACTTACCTCAATAGGCTTAAGTGGCAAAGGCTGTAATTTTTGTCTTCTTTTGAAAATCTGGCACTCATGGTAGCTCTTGACAGTCTTATACACGTCATCAAACAATGTCGACCAATAGTATCCCGCTCTCAAAATCTTATTGGCTGTTGTTTTCCAAAAAAGGTGACCTCCATAGTCTCCTTTATGGAAATCCTCCATAACCTTCTTCGCTTCTTCTTCCACCAAACAATTCAACAAAACACCACCCGGATCTTTCCAATAAAGTGCAGAATTCAAAATAAAAAATTTTGCGGCCTTCAATTTCAAATTTCTACCTTTGTTTCTAGTCATGTCGGGCGGTGGTGAGAAATTTTGAACATACACAATATCTGAATACCACAGAGAAGCAAAAAAAATTTCCGATACCTGAAGTGGCGAATCCTCCTCATCCTCATCAGACATAGCAATAATCAGATTTATGTCTAATGCATGCAAATTCGATTCAGCCATAAGCTTCTCCAACCCTTGTCCTTTGATAAGCTTCGTTGGCCTTATCTCCACATCATACTCCAGCAAAGCTACAATCCACTTGCCTCGTCTTCCTTCCGGATATGTTTGTACCAAAACATCTTTCACAACAACGTTAGGAACATAAGCCAAAATATGATAATGCAGAATGTATACCTGAAAATCCTCTAATTCTTTTACCAGCGCCAGAGCTTGCTTCTCAATGATGTTGTACTTCAAGGCTGCGTCTCTTATAGTTCGACTGAAAAAGGCTATTGGCTTATCATGCCCATCTCTTTTCTGCATTAGCACAGCTGCCATGGTATGCTCCGAAGCAAATGAAAACAAAATAAAATCTTGGGTGTAATCCAGGCTGATTAACACCGGAGCTGAAGATAGTGCCAACTTCACCAAATTAAAGGACTTTACAGCCTCTTCAGTCCACTTCACTTGGCTTTCCTTCTTAAGCATATTCGTAATCTCTCTTAGATTTTTAGCAAGGTTAGGGACAAAGCGGCGTAAAAATTTCATCTTACCATTAAAAGACTGAATCTCCTTCTTGTTCCTGGGAGGGTCAATTTGCTGAATTGCTTCTACACATGCTGGATCGATACGAATGCCATCTTTTGAAATAATGTGACCAAGTAGTTTGCCCTCATCCATGGCAAACAAGCTCTTCTTCGGATTAAGCGACACATCATATTTTCTGCATTTTTGAAAGACAACTTTCAAGTGATACATATGCTCTTCATATGAATTGGAAAATACCATCAAATCATCAAGGTATATAACAAGAAAAACATCCTTCTCATTCACAAAATCCATGTCCATCGCTCGTTGAAATGTAGCACCAGCATTCTTCAAACCGAATGGCATCTTGGCATAGTGGAAAGTTCCCCACGGAGTGGTGAACGCTGTTTTGTCTCTGTCATCCTCATGGACCAGAATTTGGTTATATCTAGAATAACCATCGAGTAGTGACATACGAGATGCTCAAACTACTCGCTGAAGTATATGATCCATTTTGGGCAATGGATAATTGTCCTTCAACGACACCTTGTTCAAATTTCTGAAATCAATACACAAATGGATCTCACCTGTCTTTTTGCCAATGGGCACCAAATTGGAAATCCAATCAGAAAATCTAATGGGAACAATGATTCCAGCATTGTACAACCTGTTTACCTCCTTCTCAATTGTTGGCAGCAACTTCAGATTGATTCTTCTCAGCTTCTGTCTGAAAGGCTTCTGATTAGGCTTGATTGGAATAGTGTGCTGAATTATATTCGTATCATACATCTTCAATTCTGAATAATCCCACGCAAACACATCAGCAAAAGATGACAAAAAACTGATATATTCAGCTTTTACCTCCAGTGGCAATGCCTTTGACAATTTCACCATCTTTGGATTCTCAGCTGTTCCGATGTTTACATCTTCAACTCCCTTTTCAGTTGGCCGCAAGGTTGGGTTTTTAGCTACATCATTCTGATCAAAGAGCTCTTCTAAAGGTATCAAGCCTTTAGGAATAAAATTATCTTTTAGCTGCAACACTTCCATTTGATTTACTTGAACATCAACTTCACCATCATCATATTCTACATCAATCGAGGTATCTTTGAATTTACCTTTTTTTTGCAGAAAATCATTAATCTCATCATCATCTTGGAAAAATTGCCAACATCTTTGATTATCTGGGACAATAGGACGGTGCTTCACATGGATTTAGAAATTATTACTTGAATTCATTGGGATGTTCAAATTACTTGCTACCTTAGCAAGTGCATCTGCAATTCCATTTTGAATGTGAGGAATACAAGTCAAGGTATAATCTGCAAACTACTTCAAAATATCAAGGACAACATTCCCGTAAGCCCGCATTCGGGGATGCTTAGTTTGGTATTCACCATTCACTTTCTTAATCACCAATTCGGAGTCGCCATAAACTGCAATTCTCTTAGCATTCAGCTTTCTAATAATTTTTAGGCCAACAATCAGAGCTTCGTACTCAGCCTCATTGTTTGAACAATCGAATGCTAACTTGTAAGAACATACCCATACATTGCTCGGTACCTTGTTTGGAGCGGAAAAAGGACTGCGTACCCAAATACCAATTCTAGCACCATCACTCCCCAATGCACCATCGAAATCCATGGTCCATAGACCCTATTCATCATCTTCTAAGTGCTAAAATTGTGCTAGCTCTGTTTTTTCTGCTTGCTGTCCACTATCTTTGGCTGATTGCTCAACTGTGCTTTCCGGTTTTTGCCTTTCTTTCTACAAAAATTCTCTGAAATTCTCGATAACCTCTGGAATATCTTCTTCTTGAACTAACTGAATATATACATCATGGAAACTATCAGCAAACAAAACAAAAGACTCTAAATCTGTATGTACATAATTAATCGGATGATTAACCGGTTTCTCCTTGGTTGTAATCATGTACTTCATTTTTTGTTCCCGGTACAAATTTCTCATTTGGCCAAACACAGGAATCGTTGCGTAGGAGAAATCTAACTATAATGTTCCTTTCAATTTTTCTCCCCAAGATCTGGAAAGCAGCATACCAAATCTCAGAGGAATGTGTGCCACAACAACGCCCATCAAAACATTCTTTGTAGGAATCTGATCCAAACTTACAACCAAGTATTTAATGAGCCCAATACATCTCACTCTGCTAGAATCAAATGAATAAAGATCATGGTACTTCCTGGTGATGTCTAAACCCAACTTCTCCATGATTTCTTTCGGCATAAGATTATGGGAAGCACCGGAATCAAACATGGCATTATGCAATAAAAACTATGCAATCGAAGACTGATATAAAAAGGAGGTACTTCGCTATCTGGAGACTCACCATCTAAATCTGGTCCAAATATCAGTTCAGGTTGATCATCTTCAATATTCACCATATCAGACATAGGATCAAAATTCATAATTCTAGAAACTTGACCTCTATAACTGTTGTTCTTCATTATTTCAGTCAAGGGAATGGATACCTTTATTTTAGAAATCTCATTCTCCAAACTAAAGGCTGAAGAATTTTCGATCTCTTTGGCTAGAACATATTTCTTTTCAGCCTTCTCCCTCGATGTAGTTGGCTGATTAGATTTTTCTACTGATGATGACTTGGTGGCAGCGGGATCAACTATCTCTTTTTCTTTCTTTTGTGCGAAAGGTGAATCGTTTTTAGGTGCTGAAACTTCCTTTCTCTTTTGGATTGGATTGACAGGCACATCTCTGTTTCTAAGAGAATATTACTTCTGCTGGGCTGACAAGGCATTCATATAACCTCTTTGATACTCATTTGACTCTTCCTCAAGAGTTGCATCATTGGCCACGATAAAATTCTCATCTCTTTGTACCGCTGAACTTTCTGTATACTCCTCATCTTCGGTGATATAAATGGGCAAATCATCAGGAGTAAATAAGTGATTTTCCTCCCCTACTACATCATCTTCATCATCTGAATCCTGACCACCAAAATTCTGCTAAAGAGGTTTTTTTGCTTGCTGCTGGATTAGTGTTTCTTGTGCTCGTTGTTCTCGTTGTTTAATCCTGAATTGGGGCTGCTGCTGACCACGGAAGTTGGGATTTCGAATCTACGGTTTGGGCTTATCAAGTGTACGATTTTCAATCATTCTTTCCACCTTGCGAAGTAGCTGATCTGATGTAGATGTAGAAGCTTCTTCCTTTATTACAACTTTCTTCTCAGCTCTCAATCTAGCTCTCTTGTCATTCAAATTAGCTTCAACACTAACGGCAATTTTCTGCATGTCCTCTAAAGTGGGTGGATCTCTATCTCGTAATGAATAGGCCATCTCCGGATCAAAACCATCCGGAAACTTAAACAAAGATGATTTCTTAGATGGCCTCAAATCATCAGGAATTGCATTATAAACCGCATTAAATCTGATAATATAGTCTTGGACGGACTCACCAGGATTGCGCTTGATCTTGGTATATTCAGAAGTAATTTGAAGTGGATATTTCTTTATTTCCCACCGATATAAAAAATATCTCTGAAGCTCGGCTAATGTAGCAATACTTATGGGCTGCAAAGCTCTGAACCATTTACGTACCTCACCTCCAAAAGTTTTCACAAACAATCTCATGGTGACATTCTCTTCATCAATTTCATGAAGATCAAAGAAGTTTGTCATTCTATCAATATGCTGCTGAGCAGGAACACTCTGAGGAGTTCCATCAAACAATGGTATTTTACTCTGATAATTAGCGGGCATAGGATCCAAATTCTGGGGCAAGACAAGAGGTGCGAATCTCGCAGCCATTTCTCTTGGTGGATTTATAATCTGTCTTGGAGAAACAGGTGGAGTAGGAGCAATAGATGTACAAGGTGTATGTGGCGGGGATGGAGGAGGAACTACTGCAGATTGATGATCAGATATAGATGGTTGCACAGGAATGGTAGGAATAAAAGAAGGCTCAACATGAACCTGTGAATCAGAAGTAACTGCTGATGGACCAAGAGTTTCAGATGCAGACTCTATGAATTCAGGGATATTCGTTGCCACAATAGAGTTCTGAATGTTCAGGATGTAACTATCAATGGATCTATTATCTTGTTAAATCTCAAGATAATTGATAAACTCGAGATTTATGACAGTAGAACCAGTAGCACTTTCAGACTTAGTTTCGAACAGCGACAACTCGAATTGATCATCAAACTCAATATCTTCAAGGAATTCAAATACAGTAGGGCATGAATGAGATTTAAACAAAGGGATCATGGGACTTTCTCGACGGAGGATTCTTGGAATCAGATTGGGATTCTCATACACTGGAGGCGGATCGGGATCGGGATTAGCTCTAGTATGTCTTCTGGAAGCCAGTGTGTTGATCTATTCAAAAATTAAAGGGACACAACCGATTTTTCTTTTCAGCCTATCAAATTCTAGACTCAATCACCCAAAAGTCCATAACGATCTGATATACTGGGGTAATTCACCAGTCAAGTGTCACGTCCACAAGCTAGACTGGAGATTGACTGAAGCAGCGTTTATCTACTTCTGCTAATGCAAAGCAAAAGCGTTTCGAAGGCTACCTGGCATAACTTCAGGCTCTGTCTGTAGCTTATGAAACAAATAACACCAACAAGCAAACCATTTTGTTCCCCAATATGGTCGCCACTATGTTATAGCCCAAATCCACCTTAGGCTGAAGGAAGGCGGGATTCAAGGTAACACCAAACCACACTCAGTCTGGTAGCTAGCCCTACCAAAACAGGAGAGGGCTCTCTCCGGGTCGATCTCAGTAAAAATGTATCAATAGGCCTTGAGATGACTGAAATGGGTGCTAATTTTAGGCTAGTTATATTAATCAAGGAGTTTGGAATGATTTTTAGGGGTTTTTTTGTTGGAAAAAGGAAAAGGCAGTTTTGGACTTGGGGATGAGGCCAAATTCTTCCAGAGTTCAAGTTGGGGTAGAGAAGGCGATGGCTTTGATGTCTTAGATTCAATGAATGGATATAAAATACCGTTGAGGAGCTGAAGAGGGCGAGAAGGTGCAAGGATCCTCTTCAAATGGAGGAAAACATATAACACTAAACAAAAGTTTAAGGCAGAGCACCAGCAAACTAATGAAATCTACCTTAGTTACTCATTTTTTTAATTCAGAAGCAAAGAGAAGGGAAATGGCGTACATATAAAATTAATGAAACTTACAGATACATGGAGAAAAAAATCATCAAAACTCAGAGCCACAAGGATCCCAACAAGTGCTGCAAAACTCTGGTCTTTCCTTTTCCAAAAAGCTGAAATGAATATACAATGAGGTGCCAAACTTTTCCCAAGAGTCCAACCATGAAAATATCTCAGAAAATACATGATATAGACCATCCTAACTCCTTCCCATGCCTCTAGGGGTCGAGCTCATCCTTCTAGGTGTTGTTTCAACCAATTCTAAACAAGGAACTGAAATCTAGGCAATCAAACAACTTGCCTCTATATGGAAGGAAACTGATTCATTCATTTAATTTTCACTTTTAATACAAACTCTGTTTTTCAAGTTTCCTCTTTGATTTTTTGGCTTGAAATGATGGCTTCTTGGTTGATTTTTTGCAGGGATGGTGGCGTTGGATTTCAGCAAAGGATGACCAGGGCTGCATTTGAAGTACTTCATGACAGAAGACTTTAAAAAATACATATTTATTACAAACAATAAATTTTGACGATTTCTTCTTCAAAACAGGGTTTTGAAGAAGAAACATCTTTGAGCATTATTGATAATGAAAATTTTGGAATGAAAACTTATTGAAGACATCCTCATGGCCTGCTGGTATTATTAGACATTCTGAAGACCAAAGCCTAGACCTAGAAACTGAAATGACTCTTGTTTGACCACAAGACCATCTATGACTGTAAATGACTGAAATCAACTTTGATGAATTTTGATAAATTTCGACCAACCCAGCAAGTACAAACATGATGGAAACGAGTGAAGAGACCCTTCCGTCAGATAATGGCATGCCCCTAACGGAATGCAAATGAATGAGCTGAATGAGACACCTAAAAATGAAATGCAATAAGAGAAATGATCTCTGACGGAGGGATGTAAAGACCAACTCTAACAGAGCTGACCAAGCAAGCAAGGCCAAGAATTGACTGAAAAGACAAGACAACACTCCAAGTTGTCCAGTTCATAAACTAAACCGAAGATTGATTGAAGCAGCGTTGATCTACTTCGCTAATGCAGAGAAAAAGCATTTCGAAGGCTATCTGGCTGTACTTCAGGCTCCATCTGTATTTTACAAAGAAAACAACAAGCTGATTCCCCAGCGGAGTTTCCAAATTGTTGAATAGGTTAATCCCCTCTGTGGACAGAGGTGATCCCTACTAGCCCAGATCGGGTCTAGCAACAATCGAACACGCTACAGTGCAGGTTCCTAATTGCAAATAAACTCACTTGCGATGAGGGCTTACCTAGAATCCAACGCTGTCGTTTGTAGAAGAGGTGGTGCTCCCGTTCCTCTGCTCCGACAGATCACAATCCTCACAATCTCCGTGATCGGACACCTGCACACGCAAGAAACAAAATCAGCGCAAGCGTAAAATCTAGTATATGCAACTATATGTCAGTCAGAGAAGACATAACTCATCATCATAATTAATAATAAGAGTGGAACCATAACCAATAGTCGCTTATTATTAATCAATCAAAGAAGAATACAACCATAGTTCCGACGCTAAATTCTCCTTCGACGGGTCGCCAGCAGAACGTGTCTCGATAAAGCCTGTCAGGGATAGGACTAGCCTCTCTCTTCGGATACTTGACAATGATATCCTTGCTTGGATTTGGCCTCAATGGAATGAATCAAGGCTTTTACAGCATAAGGCTCTTGGGAACTTGGAGATTCAGAGACTAGCTTGCAATGGAGATGGGCAAGCTTTTATAGATGGAGGAAGGGGAGTTGGGATCCCTATAATTATGGGATTGGCCCTATCATCAAGGAAGCTTCCATGAGAGGTGGAAAACCACTTCCTCTCTATGGAAATCCATAGCCAAAACTCCCAACTCAAGATAGATATCAGTTCTTGGATCAGTTAGGACGAAACTTCCGCCATTTATTTTTAAAAAACACTCCTTAAATTCGCTGGCGCGAGTGCGACTCTGCGACAGAGCGCCAATTGGCGTGACCTCTTTGAAGGATTTTCTCCATTGGCGCGGGTACTGAACTGGCTTCCCGCGCCAATGCAAAAAGTGGTGTTTTTAGGGTTTTTCAGCAGGAGATGTCTTCAGGGCAATGAAAGCTCATGTTCAGAGGGATGTCATGAAAGTGTTTTCAAGTCTTGTCTCTGCTCACAGGTCATGGAATGAGCCCTCCAATGTGCGGGATGGGGAATGGCAGGGACGGTGACAAATTACTGTGTAACAGTTGCCATGAGTCCTTCCGCTCTTTCCCATGGGACACTTGGCCAAAGAGCCCTGACAGTGTAATGATTATTGAAACTTGGGTAACTTACTATAAGCTGAGCTTGATTAAGTGAAATAACTGAATCCACACTAGTTATAACACACATAGAGCTCATAGTAATTAGTTCCCATGTATGAAAAAAGAGGACATATCCCTCAAAATACGGTATGGTATAGTACAAAGTCAACACTTTGAGGCACACTGTTTGCTGATCGATTCAAACTTCATTACATCTACAAATCAAGTTTTATTATAAGTTAGATAGCTAAAAGTACCCTTACTCATATGCCATATATATCCTGAACCCAGGAGTCATCATCAGTTATTTGGCTTGCTTCCAGGTCACACCTGACTTGCTTCCAGGTCACACCCCGGACATGGACATTACTCATGGCCTATGGGAGAATACTTTTTGTAATTCATAATTTGTTTTTATAATGTGCCCCATTGGAAAATTTAGTGACAATAGCATAGGATTTGAAACATTGAAGTGTGTCATATGCTCTTATTGCCCACCATTTATAATTGTTTGAGGAAAATCCAAATCCTTCCATGATAATAAAACTAAGTGTGTCTGAGGAATTTTACGAAGTTGAAGATGCTTTCTTGCAAATAGGAGTTCTATTTTAATGGGTCCTTCCTCAGGAAATTATGGTATTACTTATATTGGACATAAGTAATAGATTTTTGAAGGCACTATCATCTCTAGGATATTTTAAACAATTACATCGATTAGCCCTTGAGGGATTTTACATTGCTATCAAATTAAATTCCCACTGCCATGCAATTTCATGAAAGAAAGTTAGAAAGCTATTGCCATTCATGGAAATTTGGAGTTTTAGTTGGAAAATCAATCGTCTTCTAGTGCTTCTACCTTTTCTTGTACTTGGATGTTGACGCTATCTATATCGATACATATTCTCCTCCATTTTGGAATTTTTATATTTATAATTTTGTGGGAATTCTTCCCTATAGATTGTGATGAAAACCCTTATAATGGAATAGAATTTGGGAATACAAATACATATTTTTTTTCAATCATAAATATGTTACTTCTGCATAACAAGGCTATCTGCTAAAAAATTTGTGAGGATATGGGAAACTAATCTATCACAGAAAACCATAAGCAGTTCAATAAATATCTTCTTTTTCTATCATACTGTGTATGCATTATGGCATATTGCCTAGCATCATGCCATGGATTCCTCTCTCTATCTAAGACAACGCCTGTCTATCTCAAACATCATGTTCGAATATCCTTCACTTTCGTAGATTTGAATCCAACAGTGAGATTTTCTTTAAATTCAAGCTAGAGTTTTAACTTTTAACTGTTGCAATAAACCTTGTATAACATGTTCTTTGTACATCTGGGGTAATGAAAAGTTCACTCATGCCTTTTCCGTATTAAGAGAGTTTTACAAGTGATA
Organism: Pinus albicaulis; assembly: GCA_034641835.2. Classification (NCBI taxonomy): domain Eukaryota; kingdom Viridiplantae; phylum Streptophyta; class Pinopsida; order Pinales; family Pinaceae; genus Pinus; species Pinus albicaulis. The sequence goes on from CM076576.1 coordinate 468,585,216, forward strand.
GAAATTGGTTTCAACTAAAGAATTAACCAAAGTTGGTCAAAACCATCTGCCTTCCTTTGAACCAAATGCTGGGGGGCTTTGCATGTTGTAATGTTTCATGTTAAAGATATGAGGTTTGCAGTGCTGGAAGGTAATAAAGATGTATCTGACTATTTTGATGGATTTTGCTGCAGAATTATAATCCAAGAGCTATAATAAGCATATATTTGGTCTCTAAAACTATAGTTGGAGTGATAGCAGGTGGTGTAGTAAAGGTCCATGTAGATCATGTATTTATTTTAGGAAATGATGGTGCTACTCGAGCATCTTATTGTACATGAATAAAAAAAATTTGGGTTGCCTTAGGAACTTGGGCTAGCAGAGACTCATCAGACATTGGTGGCTAATGACTGGTGTGGTTATACAATTCTAAAAACATATGGTCAATTGAAAACAGGAATATATGCTTTCATAGATGCTTTCCTTGCTGTAGAAGAGTTTGGTTTCATTACAACACCTATTATCAATCTGGGTTGCATCATGATGTGCAAATGTAAAAAAATCACATTTGTACATCAATGGTATAGCAGCAGAGAGGTTTTGTGTGAGGAATTTAGGTGCAAAATCTTAACAATATATGACCCAAAAAAATTCCCCAACACAGTATATTCCCCAACGGACTAGTATGGCTATCAAAATCACTCACCCTGAGACTCATGAAGAGCTGAATTTTTGTCCAAAAGGTATCAAGTCATATTCGCAAACAAACAATAATGTTGTGGTATCAATTAAAGATTCCATTGCTCCTGTTAGCTCCCCGTAATTTGCTATATTGATTGAGATACAAAGGTATAGGGTAACATCAAACCAAGTTTTGGAATCCTAGGACCTAGCCTTCCTGGATTCGGATAGAGATCTCTCTAGTAGGTGGAAATATGTGAACTTATTTGCTGATTAGAGTTGATTTTGGGATAGATGTTAAGTGGGAGGTATTTTGATTGTTTTTGGTTGGGTATGATGCTCAGATAGATTTAGATAGAAAACAAGGAATATTGTTAAGTCATTGGGCAATGGAGTCAAACAAGGTCATGAATGATTTCATCAATGGTTTCAAGAGAACTTGCAAGGAAATTCTAACTTGGTTGGTGGGTCTTTAAGGTTGTGAAGGATCATGAGATGGAAATTAAACTTGGGAACAACAAGATAATAAAGGGCAGAAGTAGAATCCTTTATATACTTGTAAACCGAGACAATTAGAATATTTATAAGCATAGAAAGAGAGTCAAAGGGTTAAGCAAAACCTAATCCATTTTATTTCAGACTGGAAGCAGATAATCAACCAAGACAACATTCAGATAAAACATAGAAAGGAAAAAACTCATTTAATCTTTCATGGGTTTTATCATCAAAAGCAAGAAAAACATTTAAGTTGCACAAGTAACTATAACCATAGAAGAAGAGACAAACCCTAGCATCCACAGTGACAACTATGAGAGTTCATTGAGAAAATTTTAGCTAAGTAAGCTAAATAGCATGGTTAAGACAAACTTCTTTGACAAACTATAGGCAAAGCTGCTTCAAAAGATGATTTCAAGAACATAGTACTTCGTAGGTAACAATATGCAGGGCTAGCCATAAATCATAATTGATACTAACGGATCTAAATCATTCAAGAAAATATACAAGCCAAAAAATTATTAGAGAGCAAGAGATGAATTCTCTATCATATCTTAAGCAGAAGAAGACATTTAGGGAGTGAAGGAAACAAATAGATCTAAGGTGCCATCAATAAGCATATCTTAGTCTAAATTTTTTGTCCTACTACAGCATAGATAGATGGAAAACATATGAGAAACTTAGAAAACATTCAAAAGAGAAAAATTCACCATCAACCAAGCCTATGGATCCTACAAACAGTCCTTCTCCATCAACAAGTGAATCAGATCATGCATAAGCTCCAAGACATCAATTTCTCATCAAAGGTTTCAAGGGACTATGTATTACTTCAGCATAAGGCATCAACATCCAACAAAATATACAAGATCCTCATGCTCCATTTATGGAGAAAATGAGGAGGTGGAAACCCTAAGAGGCTTCCAGAAACCCTAATTCAGCCATAAATGTCATAAATGTGCTTAATGACCATGCAAGGCCCAAGACACATAAGAGATAAGAAAATAAATGAAACACACAAAAACATAACTCCCTAATAAAATCAGGAGTTTTCTATCCAAGAAAATATTAAAAATCCAATTTTCCATTAATTAGTGTCTTTTGTTGACTTTTTGGCAAAAAGTTGTCTCTGTGCGTAGCTCCAAATCAACAAAAATTAGGGTATGTTGCAGCTGCGTTTTGGACCCCTTCCCGGCATCGGATTCGGCCCCGTGATGGCTCGTTGGAAATCTTGAAGAGTCTAATTTCCAGAAATACTTTATTTGTGCTCAATGGATTCCATTTACCTGCTCAAAAATCCAATATCCCATGACTGCTCAACGCGCAACACCAGGCTTGAAAAGGAGGCATAAAGGTCATTTTTGAGGTGTTGTTTGACCTTTTGAGGGGGAAAAAATGCTCCAAATGATATGAATTTTTTTGGGAAGACTGCTGGAGACATAAAAAACTGAAAAATGCAAACTTTAGCAGCTGAGGATGCCCCAAAAATCTAGGGGCCAAAATTTGGAAAAAACAAAAATTTTACAGATTTTCTTCAAAATTGGTGGGTAGACCCCTCAAGGGGTTTTACACACCTGATGAGAAGCATCAGCCAAGATCCCAAGGCTGTCATGAATTTTGGGCCTTTTTAGCTCTTCTAGCTCTAGGAGGGCTTGCCTTAATTTAGCATTGGCAAACATGCTCTTCATTGAATAGTGTTTGACCATTTTCTTCTGCAAGGCAAGGCCCCTCTTCACCTATTTGAAATTTTTGTGCACATGTTTATAATAGTAGATGACCCTTTGTGCCCTTTCAAAATACTTTTTCCATTCTTGAAGCTGGGCATCTTTTTCTAGGAGGAGCAATTTTGTGTTTATCCCTTGGTCCTCATTATCACTGTCTATATCAACACATAGAGGGCCTTGAGAAGCCTTTTTAATCCTTTTTCTCCTCTTGATTGGTGCCTTTGGCTCAACACTCTTCATTTTTTTCTTTTCCTTTGGCCAATGCTTTGGTACTTTGTGAGGAGGTGGCCCTTTGCCTTTTAGAGGCAGAAAACACACTCCTTTTCTCTCTATGATAAGTGCATGAGAGAGGGGAAATCATGGGAGTCTCAAAGGCAATGTTGACATCAATTTTTCCTTCACTATGCTCTGATTTTTCTATGTCTTCTATGTACTGATTTTTGTCAAGACAGTCATGATAGCTGCCATGACTGTCATGAATCTTTCTCGGATTGTCTTGGGCACTTAGATAGCTACCTTCCTCATCTGGCTGTTCTCCTTCTTCACTATTTTCCTTTTCCTCATCATTGTTATCTTCCTCTTCATCATCATGTTCACTGTTTTCATCTTTGTGACTACCATCACTGGTTTCATCTTTGTTTTCTTCTTCATCATCTTGCTTCCCTTGGCCATTGTTGCTTTCTTCTTGGCCACTTTCCTCTTCCTCATTTTCTTCTTCCTCTTCATCATCTTGCTTTTCAATGCTTTCCTCATGATCATGGCTACCTACTTCATCATTTTCTTCACTTTCACCCTCTTCTTCTTCTTCATCAACTTCTTCTTCACTGTCCTCTCCTTGTTCATCATTATATGTCTCATCTTCTTCCTCACTGTTGCCACCTATTTTACCTTCACTAGGGCTACTATCATCCCCTTCACTTGGTAAATCAGGGGAGGAGGTAATAGGTGAAATTATTTGTGGAGAAGGCACATGGGGAGATGATGGTTGTGTGGAGGTAGATGGTTGTGAAGTGGAAGGCAAGCTCTATTGGATGAAAGCCCGGGGGTCTAAAAACACATCATGTGAGATGAAGGTCTCCCAAGATATACCTTGTTTCTCTAGCTGGTATAGGACAATCATCTTGATCAGGGAGTGATGAAAGAGGTTAGGCATTTGGTGGTCATAGCTTTTCCTCTTGACAGCAGAGGCCATTTAACAAATAATCTGAAAAAGGTAATAAGTTAGGTTCATCATCTTGACTTTGGTAAAATGCATCAACAATCTTATATTATATGAATAGAGACGGGAGTACCTTCCCTCACATGTGAAAAAACTGATAATCTACCTCATTAATGCTGCATACCTCTCTAGAAAATAAGAAAAAGGAAAAATAACCTTGCAGTTTTGTTGATAGGTGGGTTTCAAATAAGGCCCATAATAACCCAAATCCAATTTCTTTTGTTTGAACCAAAGCTCACCAAAATCTCGTATACCAGTTTCCTTGCAAATGATTTCGGATGAAAGCTCAAATTGTACTCCTCCTAGATCAACTTGTTGGTTTTGTAGGCTACAAGCAAACAACCTGGTTAAGTCTGGATGGTATTTTACTTGCTTGACGTTCTCACAAAAATGGTAGCATCCTACATCCTGGAAGCATGAAAGGATCATAGGAGAGGAAGTAATTGGAGTGGTGTCTAGGGGTTCAAACTTTTAGCTTTTCCTCCATGATGCTTTGGCTTGGTGGGAGTATGACTCTCATCACCACTGGTGTGACTATCTCTCTCTGACATGATGGCTGGTCCAAATAGAAGAAGGAACCTTGAGGTTTATTTAGGGTATTTGGAGTAAAATAAGTGGTGTAGGTCAAACTTTTGCAAAGAGGAAAGCTAAGGTGAAGACAACTTTCAAAGCTTGGACTTGGTGGTAGAGGTCAAGTTTATAGTCACTCAGTCTCCTCTTTGTATAAAAGCCAATTCTTCTTATAAACCCTAGTTCAAATACATGACAATTTATTTTTGCATAGTCTAGGGTTTTGGTAAATTTCTAATCATGGATGACCTCTCTGATAAACAATATTTGGGAGAAGGAAAAAAGGTTAACCAACCTTGTATTAACTTGCAGAAACCTTGTAGAGGCTGAAAAAATTGATTGTGAAGGTTTTTGGAAAAAATCTTGAAGTGTTTCCAAGGGCGTAGCACCAACGCGTAGTGCCTGTGCACAGCACCAGGCCAGTCAGGCTGTCAGGGCATAGCTCCGGGTGGAAAAATAGTCTCCCGATGGTCGTTCTTGTGCCTACACGCAGTTCCAACCCAGACGCGTAGCACCAACCTGCGAGCACGTAGCACAATGTAATATTACACTGCTTGCCTCACCTTTGTGCATAGCATCAGAGGCTAGGGGCATAGCGTCGTGCTTAGTGCGTAGCGCCTGCCATTTTTTCACAATTTGCCCGAAAACTGAGAAACTTTCTTCTCAACAGCTTCTTATCCTTGGTAATGGGAAAATGATGCATGGGGAAGGTTCAACTTGGCTTTTATACTTGATTTTAAAAGTAAAATAAAAATACCAAACCCACTTTTATAAAGTTGGGGTTTCCTATCTTTCAATGTGCAATTTTGACCAATGTTTGTTGTGAACACTCTTTAAATATTTTTCAGAAAACATGTTTATTTCTGGCTTTGCCAATCTTTTTGTGGAGCAATATTTTTGTCATGGTGGCCCTTTTTTGGGAGCATATCATTAAGATGCAGAAATCGAGGTCACATTTTTCCCTTTTAGGCCTATCTTGACAATAACTCATAACCTCACTTTTTACTTCAAAAACTCTGTTTTTCAACCCTTTGGCAAAATGGTCTTCTTTAACCTGATACCCTTTTTATTTCTTCTCTTAGTGCAAGTGAAGCAGTGCTATTTTGGGAAAAAAACTTAAGGAGGAGGCTTCTATCCTTGAAATATTTGAGATGGTTTTGTGCTTATCATCAATGTTTTGTTAATCCACCAAAACAAACTCTGATACTCTTTTACCTACAGGCCTATTGTTTTTGTCTTGTTTGGGTTTGCCTCTTGGTGATGATTATACATTATTACTTTGCCTCCTCTTGTTGCTGGTGGTCATCTTGGCTACTCTTTAAAAAATGTGAACAAGGGCAGCTGTCCCTTGCAGTGTTTGTGCTCTAAGCCAAGGAGGCCCCTTTAAGTGCAACCTCTTTATGCAAAAAGGCATAAAGTTTTGGGCACCAAATCCATCCTATGACTTAGCGAAACCTTTGGTGACCTAATGGGGACCTTTGGACATGGATTTCGGATAGGGATTTAGACTTAGTGATCACAAAGTATAAGAGAGAACCTGTGATAAGCTTAGTGTGTTTTGAAGACCTAGGATCTAGAATTTCTGGTTATCTAAAGGGTCTGTAGAGACAATCAGTGTCTGAGAATATTATGGAAGAGTCAGAAAGATTATTTGATTGGTAGGTTTGAACAGTAGTACGGAATCTTGAAGATAAGAAAAATAGAGGATTTGGGCCAAAAGGAAAGACATGGTGAGAAATGAGTGACAGTTGGGGTAAAAATAAATGGCTTGAACCCATGATGGGTCTTCCAGGAGTGGTGGGCTAGTGATGACTAGATAGGAAGATAAAAAAATAGGAAAAATTTATCCTAAGGATAATGAAGGCAGTGAGATTTCTAGAACTCACAATGTTCATGAACTTTTTTTCTAGAAATATAGAACCAATACTTAGTCATCTTTAGATATGAAAATTATGGATGAATAAAACCTCCATCAGTAGGACTTCCTAGATATAGACATCCACTTTTAGTTTTTGTTTCTTTAAGTGGTTCACGCGAAATGAATTTCTACTCATCGATGCTAGCTGCGTCATATGGTAACATTTGATCTACTTTTCATCAACCTTTAAAGACAATAATTGACATATCAAATGATTCATGCCCATTAACAGGACAAAATAAACTATCTACGATCCATTTAGGTGAGATGTTGGATATATTGAAACCATTCCCGTAGGCTTCAAAAACCTTTGTGGCTCTGGTTCAAGTTCTGGATGGAAATAAAAAATACTTGTCAGAATCTCTTGGAAATCAATCAAGTTCTCTTGGAGTTGAATTTTTCAACAAAAAATATAATTGTAGTTTACTGTTTTCCATTGGTCCTCCATATAAAGGATTAACAATAGATAAAGCAGAAGGAGTTAAACTGTCACTAGTGAACATGCCTATGCGACAACATGTGATCTCTCTGATGGTATGATTTCAAATTTTTCTCTAGTTTCTACACTTGAGTTTGGATTATATCACCATACTAGTGAAAAGCAAAAAAAAAATATCAAAAAACAAGTAGGTCTTTCAACAAATTAATGTTCAAATAAGATGAAAAAATTTGAGCACAAACCTAAAAAGCAACAGATGCAACAACAAGTGTCATTGGTAGGAAGCTCTTTAAATATGGAAAGGAATTCAAAAGGAGAGGTGGTTGCAAAGGATTATAAACATTGTGGTTCTCATAGGCAAGTGGAGGAGTTAATTTTTAGTCAGACTTCATCATCTACCACAAAAAATCCTTTAATGAAAGCCCTACAAAAGACAGTTAAAGTTGTTGATGGAGGCGCTAATTCTGACCTAGCTATATAAATAGTTTTGCATTCTTCACTGCCATAGCCTGATTCTATAGCCCATCATTTTGATTCGTTTATAAATCCCACAAAATGTTAAAAGATACCATTTCCAAAGAAGTCATCAGGAAACATAGTTAATGTTGTGGACACTCCCTCATTAAGGATATCAGGAGTTTCATCATTTGTAGATGAGATCACCGAAGGGATATTTCCAGGGGAACCTTGGAACCTTTACAAGATTTAGAATTTGTTATGGAATTGATCATTGTTGATATGTCTTCATATTTGGGAAGCTATGGTGAGGGATATGAAGGAAAAACAGAAACTTCTGGGCTAGTTATAGATTTTTCTAGAAAGGATGTTGGAGTAGTAAAGAAAGCAACAAAAGATATGAATTTTGATAACAATAATGTTCTTGTAGGAACATTGAAGGGCCCAACATGCAGTGAGGATGGCATTAAATCAGATTCAAAACTTAGAAATGTGAATAATGAACATTATGAATCATCAAGCAATGATGCTAGACAAAGTTGCAACAATGATTTTGTTAATTTTGTAATTGGAGAGAAGAAAGATATTGGAAATTTTATCCATCGTGAACATGGTACAATTGTGATTTTTGATTCCCCAACTGAGTTGTCAAGTTCACATGATGTTGACATAAACAAAGAGCTGACTTATTTTTCTAATTCTGTGATTGGAAAAGAAAAAGATATTTTGCATGCCGGAGAGAGAAAAATCAATGGAATGCATGAGAGTAGGTTGGCATCTCAACTGGCTACACATGACAATGGCATAGTGGTTGTTGATCAAAATCAGCTCAAAGAGAAAAAGGGTGAAGTGTTAGTTGTATCTGAGCATTTAACATTATATACAGGCAAGGTGTCTGAATGGGAATTACAATAAGAAGCTATAGCAGTGATGATATGGATATTTTGGAGGAAAAACTAGGTTTTCTGCTTGGTAACAAATTTTTTGACTGTAAACAATATTCTGGATATAGAAAAAAAGTTAGGTTTAACCATGATAGTGCTAAAGTACTTTGGGAACATTCAGCTGTGAATGTGAAGGAAATTGACAAACAAGATAATGGTCAAGTATTCACCAATAATAGTGATATTTGTGAAATTTCTACTCAAATTCAGGTGTCATCTTTGCTTGTTGAAAGTGAAGGCAAGTAGGATTTAGTAGCTAGATTGAAAAAAAAGGAGAATAAAAGTTCTTCCAATGTTTCTATGAGGAATAATGTTGCAAATATTGGTGATGCTGCCAAGATTGTAGTTGTCAACAAGAAGAAGAAAAAGGACTTCTTTTTTTCAGTAAGGAAAATTCTGCAACTCCCACACGGATTTATATAATGCTTATAAGGTTCAAGAAGAGGACGAAGATGTGAACCTTCCAGAACCATCCAAAATAGTAACTAATGTTGTCAAGAGTTAGAATTATTCAAAATATCCTTAGAAGAAAGTCTAGAAAGAAGTGAATGACTCGGAAGATGCAACCGAGCTTTCAAATCCTATGAATCAAGTAGCTATTTTAGTTACTAAATTTTCAGGAGACAGAAAGTACTCCAGAGATTTTTTGTTGACAACTAAGGATCAGTGCAAAGATCTACAAAATCATTTTGAAATTTGTCCAGGCACTATTTAATTACTTGGAAATTCCCAAGCACTTGCAATTCATGTAGGAGAGGTTGATGCATTAGCAAGCACTACAAGGGAACTTGACAAGAAGTTGAGTGGGAATTATCTACTTTAACGTCATGGGAGAAATATTACCAGTTTGGATGATGATATATGGGCCAAGCCGGTGGATGCTTTTATTGATGGCTATGATATGCAGATGGATGTAGATCTTAGTGTTTCCTCTATTGTGTTTCGACCTCACCAAGGTTATAATACAGTTTTTGAAAGATATAGATGTACAAGAAAAATGTGTGAATGCCATCCTTTTTGGAGGGCCTTATGTACAAGCACCACTTCCAGAGGCTGGACAAGTGAGAAATAATTCTGATGCTGATAGGTGGCAGTGTTGTTATTATGAATCTTAATTCCAAGCGTATGAAAAAAGACCACTTTAGCTGTGCATAACAAACATGCCAAACAACAAAGATGGCTGCTAATATCCTCAGATCTGTAGTTAGGTGATCAAGTTAATTCTGCAAAAATCTATATCTATGCATTAGAAGACATTATGCAGTAGAAAAACAAGATTTACTCCATGCATCCAATAGACAAGACAAGAATATATCAAATGAATTTTGTATTAATGGAACCTGGGAGGAAAACACAAGAGGGTGTTCCCTGTTCTCCTCAATGGGATAGGTTCTTGTAAGTCCTCAGCACTTCAGATCTATAATTCCTCTCTCTTGATGGTGTAGAAAACGCAGAGAAAAAATGGTAGCAAAATATGACTATGATGGTGGATCAATAGTCAGACCAAAAGTATAGATCCAGAGTGATCTTTAGGCAACAAAAGGTGATAAATGAATGGGAAAACCCTTCTATTTATAACAAAATATTGAGTTAATATAGATATTGGTGAAAAATTTAAATATTATTAACCAAATCAAGATCCACATTTTGTGGAATATTTTATTATATTTGTTGGAGGGAAAAGGAATTTGACTTGGGTCAAATTCCTTTATTTGTAAATAATAAATAAATAAATTATTTATTTATCATTTTAAGGATGTGGTTGAGTAATAATTAAATAAATAATGATTTATTTAATTATTTAAGCGTGAATTAGTCATATTTAACAAAGAATATTATTTAAATAAGGTTTAAATAATTATTCTTTAGAAAATAATAAGATAAATGATGATTTATCTAATTAATTTCCTTGTTTTGGGTTAAATATAACCAGGAATATTAATTAAACTCTTTTTTAACTAATTATTCCTTGAGGAAAATCAAACAAATGTATATTTATTTAATATTTCCTCATGGTGTTTCCTGTTTAGACCATAAACAACTTAATAAAGTTGGTTTACTAAGTTATTTTCATTGTGAAAGAAATTTTACTTAGGGTAAAATTGGTCTTACATGGTGTACTTGGGTCCATCTAATAACAATAGGTTAGATGACCAAAAAAATGGTGTAACAGATTTCCCCCCAGCGTGCGAGCATTAGGAGCTAATTGTATGACCGAAGTACATTGTAAGAACTCAATCACTAGACATCGAAGGGGAAGTCAAAGAGAGAGAAGTATAAGGTAGACCAAAGTGCTGAAAGAACTAGATGTTGAGGAGGCGACACTTACAGGTGTGACAAGTCTCTTTAATGCGTGAGTACCTGTGCCATAGTCGGCGGGGGAGGCATACCTTTGCCCGCCGAGGAAAAGTACAAACAATAAGGTGTCCAGAAAACCATGGGACTGGCCAATATAGTACATGCTGGCATAAACATGAGCTAGATAAACAACATGATAATGATTCCCACATACATCTTGTGCCTGGGATAACATCCAGGACTTGTACAATAATATCTGAGTACATGAGATATAGATACAACCCAGATGCCCCTAAACACAGGAAAGGGCTCTGATAATATGACTAATACATGCAATCAAAAGGACGTTGCAAGTGGCTGAGGTTGACATCATCAAATCTATGGAGCTGCATCGTAAGGTTGTAATGGAGAGGTCATTCGGGCATGTGGGGGGCTACCTATAGGGCCACCCCCTCATGAGGGTTGAGACATCTCACACACACCCAGGAATCACTAATGTCAGCTACTGCATCACTGACCCATTGAGTATACGGATCTCGATCATGTTGAAAGGAGCTGGAGCTAAGAAACAATCAAGTCAAAGGGAAATAAGAGGTCCCTTTGCCTAATTTGAGGCACCGAACAAGAGTGGAAGCTGGAACCAAGGTACACTGCCATCTAGACCTGTCTTCTGGAATGAATGAGCCGATGTCAATAGAAGCAGGTCTGCCATAGGTGAGACAATAAGGGATCCTCAATGAAGGCATGAGAGAAAATAGTAGAGTGACTGACAAACTGACACCAATGATGATGATGAAATGGAGGTACTGAGTAGTGAATGAATGACATCCCTTGTTAGAGCATAAAGGGCATGGATGACCTGGTAGCGACTGACATAATATCATGAGGGATAAGGGATAGTGGGACTGAAGGCCATAATGTGTGATACGAGAGAGGGACCAAGCAATGAAGGATGGAGGAATATAGCGGGATTCAAAGGAACTCAGGATAAACTCCATGAATGAAATGATGACTCAACTCGGTTTCTCTAAACAAGGGTGACTTGATGGTGCTGTCGCACAGAAATGGTCCAATGGGGACCATGAAAAAATGAGTACAAGATGTTAATTCACGATGAAAGTTGACACGAGCATGGACAAGTATGGGGGCAAAGTGGTGCCCCTCATTACGAGTGTTGCAATTGAAGAAATTCGGTTTTGAGGAGAGGTGAAGTGATGCTTCTTGGAAAGAAGTGTGTCCTAGGGAAGTATTGAATCACTAAAAAGTATGAGCTGGCTACCTAAAGAAAATAAAATATGCATTTCTGGAAGGAAATGCTAAGGGTAATATTTCTTCAGATAGAGTGCATTGCAAGGATTGAGAAGGGGATGGCCTTCGAATTCCTCTAATATATATGCCCCGTTACCTAAGTCCTTACTAATGATGTAAGGTCCTAGCCATAATGATTCAAACTTCCCATGACCAAGGACATCATGGGCCTAGTCATACACCAGAACAAGATCACCTTCGTGAAAAGTACGATGTTGGACTTTTCAGTCATATTGAGATTTGTTGCATTTCTTAGCCGCCTCAATGGTTTGCAATGCAACACAATGGTATTTGTAAGCGTGCTAAAGCATGATAAGTCAATGTTCTAAAGGTTGGGTGTCAGGGAGAAGTTCGACGGCTAGATGAAGGGAAGGGATTTCACACTCAATTGGTAGGACTTCCTCCTATCCAAAAACAAGGTGGAAAGGAGTAAACCTAGTGGTGGTTTTAACAGAAGTATTGTAGGCCCACAAATTAGGGAAGAGCATAAGGTGCCAGTTGTTTTTGTGCTTATCCACCATCCATTGAAGCATGGTTTTAAGAATTTTATTGACTGCTTCAACTTGGCCATTAGCTTGGGGGTAATAAGAGGAGAAATATTGGTGCTCAAAGCCCAACAGGGAGGATAGCTCACGCCATATCTCATCTTCAAAATGTCGGCCATGGTCGGAGATTAGTTGTTTCGGAACTCCGAATTGAGCGATCACATGGTTAAATAAAAAGAGAGTTTCGGTAGTTGCCGTGTTGTTAAACGTTGGCATGGCCTTAGCCCATTTAGTGAAATAGTCAACCGCCATGACGATATACTTATGGTTATGAGCTGATGGCGGTCGACACTCCATAAAGTCTGTGGCCCACTTGTAGAAGGGACTAGTGGAGATGACAGGATGGAGGGGAGCTGGTGGAGCTCATTTCTTAGGGGAAAAATGTTGGCAATTGTGGCAGTGTTTGACTGCCTCAATGAAATCACCAAAGAGAGAAGGCCAAAAGTACCTAGCACGCATGATTTTCTGGGCAGTGACCAAACCGGAGAGGTGGCCACAACAAGAGCCGCTATGACAGGCATTGAGGATTTTCTCTGCTTCAGTGTGCATGAGACAATGACGAAGTACAAAATCTACACCGCGACGATAAAGGTCGTCACCGATAAGAAGATAGCGGGGGGCCTTGTGTCGGATACGTTGTTGAGCATCATAGTCAAGATGGAGGGTGAAATTTTGGGTTTGAAAATAAGTGAGAATGTCTCCATACCAAGGGTCATCGGTGGTAATGGAAAACAAATTTTCATCGTGGAAATTATCATTAACTGGCAGATCTTGTGTACTTGTAGGTAGTTCAGAAATGAGTTTAGCGAGGGCTAAACATTTCTTACTTTTTGGTGTGACAAATTCAAGATCGAATTCCTGGAGGATCTTGATCCAAAAGGCATACTTCCCACTGATGATTCGATGACTCAATAGGAAGGCCATAGGGTTGGAATTAGTCACGACCTTGGTGGAATGCATGAGGATGTAATGACGAAGTTTCTGGACCGAGAACATGACCGCCAGTGATAATTTCTCTTCATGTGAGTAGGTTACAGGAGGTCCTACCAAGTTCTAACTAACATAATAAATAACATGTTCAATTCCATTTTCATATTCCTAAATAAGGACTCCAGCGACTGAGTGGGTGGACACAGAGATATACAGGATGAAATCCTTATGAAAGTTAAGTAGATGAATCAAGGGAGCAGATGTTAGAGCATGTTTTAGGGCATTGAAATACTCTTGAGCATAGGTATCCCAAACAAAAGGGATATTAGAGCGAACGAGTCTAAGGAACCCATGCGCGATGGTGGCATAGTCAAGTACAAACCAATGAAGGAAATTATCTTTGCCTTGGAGGGTTTGTAACTGGCGTAAAGTACGAGGGATAGGAAGTTCAATAATGGCTTGAAATTTTAATGGGTCAAGCATGATACCATCTTTTGACACAATGAAGCATAGAAGACGGTCAGCAGGTACACAAAAGACACACTTCAGCAGGTTGAGGTGAATATTATACTTGCGAGATTGGAGAAAGACGGTATGCAAGTCGTGGAGGTGTTGTGCTCGATGTTTATAACACGTAGTAAGGTCGTCTAAATAAGTAAGGATAATATGAGCCAGGTCATGGAAACAGTAAGACATAGCCCGCTGAAAAGTGGCTCCTACGTTTTTAAGGCTGAATGACATGACTCGATAAGAAAAGGTCCCCCACGAACTAATGAACGCAGTTTTAAGTTGATCAACACGACAAATAAGAATTTGGTTTCACCTGGAGAAACCATCCATAAAGGATAGAACCTCGTGCCATGCACACTCATCAATGATTTGTTCAATGAATGGTGTGGGGAAGTTGTGTTTGGGAAAAGCTTTGTTCAGATTGTGAAAGACAGTGCAGACACGGATGGTGCCTTATTTCTTGAGAACAGGAACTGGATTCGACACCCATGTGGTGTATTCAATGGGGTAGATAAAACCAGCCTGCTTGATCTTATTGATTTCAACTTTGACAACTTCTTGTCTAGAAGGATTAATGGGTCTCAAATTTTGATGGACAGGATTGGCATCAGGACATGTATCGATATGGTGTTCAACAATGGTAGGATTAAGTCTGGGCATTTCTGAATAGGACCAGGTGAAAATATCGCGGTATTATTTGAATAGCTTGGTGTAAGCCTCAACCTCTTCCGAGGTACAATGGGCGCCCAAGGTGATATTTTCTTCTATCCCTAGTTTGTAAAAAATGTTAATTTTAATGGTGGGGGAGATATTGGCCATATTTCCCTCTTCGAAAGCATCAGGTGCAGGAATGGGATTTCTAAACCAATCGATTTCATTAGGAATGAAGTCTTTAATTTCCACAACATATTGGTCACGAGACTGCTGCAGGAGGAAGTATGCACAGTGGTGCATATCATCCCATGGAAAGTCAGGATCGGTCAATGCTTCCATAATGTATTCATCGGTGTGAAAGATGGGGTGACTAGAGGAAGGGAGACCACCTGTCGCATTAGAGCTACCTGACTCATAATCATGTGAAGAAAGGCTCACATGCGCAATTTCATGGGGGACGAATGAAGAGTAAGCAGATAAAGTCTCTACCAATGTTGAGCCCGGGGTGATCACTGAAGGGAGGTCAAGCGGATAATCAGGGGAAGTATCCATGGGGGCTTCCATCTAGGCTCTTATGGATGATGATAGGTAGAAAATGGTGGCTGAAGGCTCTGTCATGTTGACGTCAGGAGGAGGGATGTCAACGGGAGTAGGCAGATCCTTTGGTGATGCCCCCTTACAAGCTTTGCCTGTCTTACCCAAAGAGGTCGCAATGAAAGGTGGTTCCTGTTGAGGTGATTGAGGCACTGTTGCAGTGGGAGAAGTCATGGAAATCGGTTGAACTGGGGTCAAAGCAAGACAAGGTTTGGGTTGACCAGGCGGGGTAGCAGCTAGAGGATCGAGGTACCAGACGGGAATCCCAAGGGTCAGGTTAGAAGAGAGAGGGTGGCCATAACAGGTACCGTGTACACTGCTAGTGGGGGAGCTTGGAACGATATCTGACCAGAGGGTTAATGAGAAGGCGATATGGCTCCGATATGGTTAAGGCCTGGAGGAACCATTCTAGGAGGATAAAGAGGCTCATGAGTACCATCTAAAGGTGAAGGTCTAGGAGAAGAAGGATGATCAGAGGACATCATGAGAATCTGGTAATCGGAGGTACCAGATGGAAGATATTGAGTGGCCACCTGACCTTCAACTGCTTGGGTAGCCACAAATCCTTGCTGAGGGAAAGGATCGATAAGCATAGCCAGTTGAATAGGTACAGGACTGGGAGGAATGGAAGGGACGACTTGATGTCCTCTCAATGTTGCTTGAGACTCTCAGAGCTATCGCATCTATGGTAAAAGAGGACAATCATGCATATAATGACCATAAACACCACAACAATAATAGGGCTTGTTTGTACGAACAGGCCAGTCCTGCTTGGGCTTAGTGCCATGTTGCTAGTTTGTAATGTTAGGAGCATTACCTTGATTAGGTCCACGATTACCAGGGGCAGCTTGATTTTGAGTGCCTTTCCTCTTCCTTTTTGAGGGAGGAGGATTATTTGTTCCCTTCTGTGCATACATGTGCCCCTAAAGGGGCGGTGGTTGCTATTGCAGGGGTTGAGAAGGAAAGGGAGGAGAAGGTGCTAATGCTAGAGGAGCTGGAGCACCAGGATGTGGATACAGATAATAAGGAGTTTGGGTAACAGTGTGGTAAACAGGAGGTTGGGAAAAAAGAGGAGGCATGCCATATCCTGGATACATGCTACCTGGAGGGGGAAAAGGGCAGGAGCTGGTGGCCCCTCCCTGAGGAAAACCATAGCCCATGGGAGTTTGAGCATACGGATTAAAGAGAGCTCCAATGATGCCATCAATGGCATGAGATGCCCCCGATGCGTTGGCACCATAGGGTCTGGGAAGATCAGCTAAAATGCTATAAACATAACCCGACTGAGCGTAGATCAAGTCATACTTTAACACAATTTGGAGAGCGGCTTCTTTGGTTTGAGGAAAATGCGATGCAAAATATTTCCCAATATGCGGCAAGAGATATCTAGGGAACCAGTCCATGTAGACATGGTCCTCGAAGGTAGGGGCTCGACATAGGCTCTTTCTTCTCCACCATTCCTAGACATGGTTAGATAGGCAGGTCACGAATGATTGACAGAAAGAAGTCAAGAGTTCGGTACCAGTGTCATACTGAAGAGGAAGCTAGAAATAAGACAAAAAAACATAGGCAAGAGTCACAAAGGTGGTATGAGAGGAGAGGCCTAATCAATATACCACTTAGAAGCTTCACGTGTAAGCATTCATTGGAACAACCATAGACAGACAAAGTCATCGATAATGGAGTTAGACGAACACGACATGTGGAAATATTGAATATGTTTTGAAGGATGTTCTCCAGCAAGTCCTTCAAAATTTGGGATGTTGGAAGGGAGCTTTGTTGGCATAGTAGGATAACTAGCGTCGTGGTGTATAGGGTCATTTATCAACTAGTCAAAATCGAGGAGGCTGAGGCCTGCCATGAAGGGGAGAAATGGCGTAGCCGGGGTAGTGTCCGTTACAGTCCCACTAGTGGTATTCCCAGCAGGAGGGCTGGGGTTACCACCAGCATTAGGTCCTGCACCAGACATAGTGAAGGTGTCAGGGGGAGAACCGAAGGTGGAATGAGAAGGAGAACCTAAAGGACTAGAAGAAGAGTCGGTGTGTGGACTAGGTGGAGGACTAACTCAAACCCTACGTAGAGGAGTAAGTCATCCTACCGGAAACTGAGGATGAAGGCCAAGAAGTCTCCAGGATAAACACCTTGGTGGCACAATGGTGATGACACAAACACGAAACAAAGGAAAAAGGCACCGACAAGGGCAGGGAGGTGCAGGATCAAGTGATTACAATGTCGAAACAAGGGCAAAGAGGTGCAGGATTAATTTTTTTCAATGTTTTAGAGTCTTTACTTGGCGGTGTTAACCAAGCCCTTTTTCACTCAGGGTGTGTCTGTAAAAGTGTGTAAATTTTAATTTTTAAACACAAAAATTTGTAGAGAAAAAGAAAAAGTGTGTTGTAAAGCTGTAAATAAACCTGCAAATGATAGTATATAGGCTTGCAAAAACAAAAAATAAACAACTAATAATGCAATAATCTAAACCCAAGGAGGCGGGTCTCTCAACAACTAGTCTATAGGTGAGTAAAAAACTAATCAAAACACACTAACAAAGCCAATAGATCTAAGGTCAAGAGGGACAGGGATCTAAAAGAAAAAATCTGCTGGAAAGTGGTGTAGAAAACAACAACAAATCAGAGGAAAAATTGATATAAAAAAGGGTGGCGAAAGGATATCTCTTGAAGGGAAATGGAGTGAACAGTAGAGGAAAACCAAAAAAAATACATATGAGGTGATTTGGATGGATAACAAGCCGATCTGAAGTAGATCTGAAGGTAAGGTATCAGATCTAAAAAAATGGCTGAAGACTCTGAAATTTTAAACAACCTGCAAAAAAAAAACTCTTCCACAAAAAGTGGATGGTACTGAAGTCCTAGGGGGCTAGATTCCCACTTAGTTGAGCAAAAAAAAATAATTATAGGTCCAAAATGGGTAGACATGGAGGTTAGAAAACCCTGAACATAGGCTCAGACAAACCCATAAGACTTTCAGAAAAATCACTGCAAAAAGTCCAGGTCATAGTTTCTGACTCGTTTTCAGCAGAGGTCATATTTTTTGGGTTGAAAAGTGCATCCTAAAGGTCTAGGTCGCAGGTTTTGGGCAAAAATGTGCGACCTACACTTTTGGCACTCTCGGCATCCGGCTTCGGAAAAAATTTTCGTCTTAGTTGCGACTAATGTCTGTCACCTGCGCAATAGGTCCGAAAACATACGAAGTCAGAATTTTTATCATTTTAGGGTTTTATAGGTTAAAAAAAACATCAAGAAAAGAAAAAAAAAGGGGCTCAAGAGAAATCCTAGGGTTCGAAGTAGCTGGATATGCAAGGATGAAAAAAACAACAGCGGTCATAATCGTAAACTGTTGTGGAGTTGCCAGTTGTTAGTATGAATCTTCATTCCAAGCGTACGAAAAAAGACCACTTTAGCTGCGCATAAAAAATAACCCTAACAACAAATATGGCTGCTAATATCCTCAGATCTGCAGTTAGTTGATCAAGGTAAATGATGTGAAAATCTGGATCTATGCATTAGAAGACATTAAGCAGTAGAAAAATAAGATTTACTCCATGCATCCAATAGACAAGACAAGAATATATCAAATGAATTTTGTATTAATGGCACCTGGGAGGAAAACACAAGACGATGTTCCCTGTTCTCCTCAATGGGATGGGTTCTTGTAAGTCCTCAGCACTTTAGATCTAGAATTCCTCTCTCTTGATGGTGTAGAAAACCCAGAAAAAAATGGTAACAAAATATTACTATGATGGTGGATCAATAGTCAAACCAAAAGTATAGATCCAGAGTGATCTTTAGGCAACAAAAGGTGATAAATGAATGAGAAAACCCTTCTATTTATAAAAAAATATTAAGTTAATCTAGATATTGGTGCATAATTAGAATATTATTAACCAAATCAAGATCCAACTTTTGTGGAATATTTTATTATATTTGTTGGAGGGAAAAGGAATTTGACTTGGGTCAAATCCCTTTATTTGTAAATAATAAATAAATAAATGATTTATTTAATTATTTAAGGGTAAATTAGTCATATTTAACAAATAATATTATTTAAATAAGGTTTATATAATTATTATTTAGAAAATAATAAGATAAATAATGATTTATCTAATTAATTTCCTTGTTTTGGGTTAAATATAACTAGGAATATTAATTAAACTATTGTTTAACTAATTATTCCTTGAGGAAAATCGAAAAAATGTATATTCATTTAATATTTCCTCATGGGGTTTCCTGTTTAGACCATAAACAACTTAATAAAGTTGGTTTACTAAGTTATTTTCATAGTGAAAGAAATTTTACTTAGGGCAAAATTGGTCTTACATGGTTTACTTGGGTCCATATAATAACAATAGGTTAGATAACCAAAAAAATGGTGTAACAAGTGCACTTATGGTTCATAGAAGGGTTTGATTCATCCTCCATGGCCTTCTCTTCCCACAATTCATATATTAGAGAACAGATATGAAGTGGGAAGGGTTTATGATGAGTATCAGTTGAAACAAAGAGAAATTAAATCCATCCTTAATAAATTAACACCCCAAAAATTTGAGATACTTTTTGAGCAGGTCAAATAAGTGAACATTGAATCTTCATCATGTATTCATGGTATAATATCTCAAATATTTGACAAAGCCTTGGTGGAGCAGGCTTTTTGTGAAATGTATGCAAAATTATGTTTTCAGCTTGCTACAAGAATACCATAATTTTATGAAGATAAAGAGAAGTTTTTTTTCAAGTGAGTTCTTTTGAACAAATGTCAGGAAAAAATTGAAAATATGAGATAGAAAAGGTAAATGATGAGAAAGCAGAAGAACATGGTGAAAAAATCCTTTCAACAGAATAAATATGGGAGAAGAAGGTTGCAACACGACGATGAATGCTAGCAAATATAAGGTTTATTGGTGAGATTTATAAAGAAAGTATGCTAACTGAAAGAATTATGCATGCATGCATCAAGAAATTAATTGGTGAATTTCAACATCTAGAGGAGGAAAATGTTGAAGCTTTGTGCAAAATGATGAGCACTATTGGTCATATGATTGACCATTCAAAGGCCAAGGAACATATTGATGCTTACTTCAATATGATGACAAACATGTCCAATAACCAAGGGCTTCCCTCTAGGATGAGGTTCATGTTGATGGATCCGATTTATCTGAGGAGGAATGGATGTCAGCAAAGGAGGAAATTTGAGGGCCCTAAGAAAATAGAGGAAGTGCATCGGGATGCTATGCAAGAACTACATAGACAAGAAGGTCACTCTCAAGGTACCAATATGGGACATTCAAGTCGGAGACTTGTGACACCACTTGATCATGGTGTGAGAGGACTTGCGATGCCACCTTGCATCGTACATGCACAGACGGGTTCACTTCCACATATGGGTGGGATTAAAGGGCGGGAACCTCATAGGGGAACATGTGACTATAAATTATAAATTATAACTATATGTAATTTTGATTTTTCTAGGTTGGATACTGTACTATTTTCATTGGAGGATGCTACTATTGATGCACTTAAGGCTCTTGAGTTCCTTGGTATGATTATCACAAAATTTTTTGTTGAAGGGATATTATTTATTAAAGATGTAACGCAGGAAATCAACGATGGAGGTACAGAGCCAGGAAGCTTATTAGAAAATGGACATGCAATAGAAGTTCTCGAAATTGTTTTGGAAGATATTAAGAGACTGAAGGGGGGGCCTGTATTATCTTCTTTGTACAACAAATCAGGAGTTCATTTAGAAAGCTTCATGCCCAAGAAATAAGGAGATTTTGAGGGATTTCTCAAGAAGAAAAATATTCAATGTTTGTATCCATTCAACATTAGTAGACATATGTAATTAAAAAAATTTCAAGGTAGGTTGTTGACAATTTTCACTGATCAAGTTTGTGGTTATCTGTGTTCTCATGTTGACAAGTGAATGTTTGGTTAGTTTTTAGCTCATGCTCTGAAGAAATATGCACAAAAATCTCACTGTTAAATTTTTTATGTGGGCAAGTTACAAGAAATGTGATTGGAGAAAGGATGGGGAGACCATGCATATCACATCTTGGATATGGTTCATTCGTTGTTAGAGATCACTTAGACACCTAAGCTATCGACCTTGGAAATTTTTCTAGTAGGAATTCCTATGGTTGGTAATCTTGTGATTATTTGACCTCATAGTTATTTTGGACAAGCAAATGTTTTAGGAATGCCAGACATGACATCGGTGGACAGGTAAATGATTTTTTTATAATTGCAATTTCCATTCCATGATATGCCCTCTTTGTTGTTTGGTTGTTATATTTTGGAATTTTGTTTTGATTATTTTTAATTTTAACTATGAAATTGAAAATAGTTAGTATCATGTCCATTTAAACAATAACCAAAGCTTGAAGATGAAATTAGTATTACACTATATTAATTGGAATCTTTATAGCTATTTTTTGTTAAATTATTTTCATGAATATTAGAAAAAGTTACTTTCATGTTGTTATTTGAGTACATGTTGTTTATATACTTGACTAAATTCATGCGTTAGAAAATGAAATGTTGTTGTGAATAAAACGACAAGGATTAAATATCACAGCTCATATTATTTGTTTTCACAAGTTATCTACAACTTGAGATTTTTATCATATAACTTAGTTGACATGATTATTCCTAAGCTTTCCTTGAAAGTTGAATACTAAGTTATTAAGGTGTTATTTTATATATATGGTGACATTTTATTTTCTTTTTTTATGCAGGTTATATGGCCACATTATAGTGCCCATTACTGCCCCAATGAAGAAAATTTGTTCGACTTTCTTACTTGTATGTGGAAAGATGGCTTTGAAATTTCTAATGTTGAGGTATATGTCGTATAAAATATTTATAGTCTAATTTAGTTTATATTCTAGTGTTGATTTTATTTCATGTTTTATACTCTGCATTGTATATTTTGTTTTCATAAATGAACTCAGGATCGATGTTAAGAAGTAGGAATTGAAAAAAGAGGGGAGCAATAACATTGGAGCGACAAATGCAAAAAGAGAGAGAGGAGAGTTGGTCTCGTGATACCCTTAGAGCCAATATCCCACATAAGACACACATATAAAGACTTATGGTCAAGTCTTTAGAGTTGGTGAATTCACCTGCAATACCTTAAAAAAAAATGATAATGTTTTGAAGTGATGAAACACCATTTCATGTGTAAATTGTAGTCCAACCAATATTAAGTTGGAAAATCATATTGTAATACTTTCACATTTCATATAATATAATTTATTTTGTTTAAATTATTTATAGTTGCACTTGATATTGTTTAGTATTGTAGTTAAAATATGAAAATTTGTGTTTTCATATTAGATGAACATGCACATTGTATGTCATTTTTTAAATCATACAAATTAATTTATGTTCGTTAATAGGGAACACAAAATCAATTTAAAATTACTAAATTAGTAGTTTACATTGATTAATGATGAACACAAATAAAATGAATATATGACTAAATTAGTCATTTATAACGATTATTAATGGGAGTAAATGAAATGAATATAAACTATTAAATTATCCGTTTATATAATGAATAAATGACCACTGCAAATCGTAAATTTGTAATTACAAATGATGACTAAAATTTGCATATACATGACTATTAGTAGCTAATTTACAGTATCTTATAACACGACCAAAATTTAGTCATATTTCTTCAGTTATTAATTGGTTTCAAACGATGACTAAAATTTGCATATATATGACTATTAGTAACTAATTTGCAGTATCTTATAACACAACCAACATTTTTTTCATATTTCTTTCGTCATTAATTGGTTTTCTCGGGTGATCATATAGTAATATATTTTGTTGTATATTTGGTCATTAATTGTGACAATTAATGACCAAATCAAAGATTAAACCAATGATTAAATAAATGACCAAATCAGTGACTAAATTAATGATCAAATCAATGACTAAATTAGTGATCAAATCAATGACTAAATATACTACTAGACAAAAAAATTGAGATAACCAATTAATGACTAAGCTAAAAATGACTAAAATTTGGTCATGTTATAAGATACTGTAAATTAGCTACTATTTGTCACCGACTGAAAAATAGTTGTTTATATGCAAATTTTAGTATTTTTTAGTAACTAATTAACCATTTTGTATTAGTGTCTTGTTAATTACAATATAATTGTATTAAACCAACGTGCTCCAAAAAGGTGGAGTAATTTGAGAAATTTTGGACATCTGGCTCTTCTGTCTCGAAGACAGTTGTTGCACTTTCTCATCCTTGTTTTTCTACCACAAAATCAGGAAACAAGTTGACTTATCATTCTCTATTCTCAGAAAATCTCATTAAAATATTCCTTCGACTACCACTTGTTCTCTAATTGCCATGTGTACCCTGTAAATGAATTTTCGGTCTACTATTTCAGTGGCTAGAAATTTGAAATTGCTTTTCATCAAAATTTGGAAAGGACAAAATTTCTTCACCACTGAATTTGTCAAAATCTTATAATTGCTGATTTGGTTCTTCAAAATATGATTTTCTGACTTTCATCATCCTTTATTTTCTCACAACTATTTGAGGAAAAATATAGTCAAAATAAATCATTAAATTAATTTCATGATTAAATTTCTCAATATATTCATTTAAATGTTTTAATAAAAATATATTTTTCACATCCAAGTGTGGCTTGCAAAAAACCATTCCCTGTTTATCCTTTTACCTTTGTAAATGTAATTCAAAATTTACATGTACCTATTGATTTAGAAAAACCATATATTGTTTACAAAACCATGTCATGTTTCTCCTTTTACCACAAAATTTACATCTACATGTAAATTATTTTTACCTTTGTCTCTTTTACCTAAGCCTTATCATCAAATGAATTCACGTGAATATCATTTTTGTTGTCCTATACATTAATTTCATAACTGTATGGTTGAACAACCTCCCCTTTCCATTTTCCTGAATGGTAAATTTTTTTTAAATTTTTTTTACATATATCTGTAAAATCATTTTACACATTTCCCTACTGTCCACTTAACATTTATTCCATATATTATAAAATTCCATTCCCACGACCTTTATAAAAGTCAAACAATAAAGTTAATGGTTTTCAGAGGGGGGATAAGGTCGTATGAGGTTTAGGCTTGGGGGGGTGTGAAATTTATGCGAGGCTGACAACTTAAAATGTGTTAAAAAGTGAAAACCACTTTTCAGACCCCCAGTTTGGTGAAATTTCTAAGGGGATGGGGGATCTGAAATAACTCAATATCCATTTTATTTATTTTTCACACATCTCTAGGGTTATGAAATAAGGGGCATCTTGATGCATGAATGTGGGGTGGACCATGAAATTAAAATTATTCTAATGTTTTAGAGTTTATATTTATTAATTTTTCTAAATTAATTTTAATAATTCAAAATTAATAATTTCATAACTAGGTAATTTTCTCAGTTTTATTGTTTACAGGAGCAAACTTCATCCTTCTCTATCTTGTAATCCAGGAATTGGACTTGGGCGCAAGATGCTTCCAAGGAATTTATGATGGAAATGCTT